>VZQC01006901.1:439392-691964 GCA_009823505.1 Rhizomys pruinosus
ATACACATGCACACACACAAAATAAACTAATAAAATGTAGTGAAAAAGAACACTTTAAGAAAATTAGTCTTACTTATTGTTTCTATATGTTAGAAATATTTCTCCCAGTTGTCAATGGTTTATCAATTGCAATTTTTATTGAGGGGCATACAATAGTTTGTATCATTTTTTACTCTTTTTTATTTTTTTTAAGTCTTTTTGAGATAGGGTCTCCCTGTAGCTCTGGCTGTCCTGGAACTCACTTGGTAGACCAGGCTGTCCTTGAACTCACAGAGGTCGCCTGCCTCTGCCTCCCAAGTGCTAGGATTAAAGGCATGTGCCACCACGCCCAGTAGTTTGTATCATTTTTAAGAAAACCTCATGGGGCTGGAGAGATGGCCTAGCGGTTAAGAGCGACGACCACTCTTGCAGAGGACCTGGGTTCGATCCCCAGCACCCACATGGCGCCTGAGAACCGTCTGAAACTCCAATTCCAGGAGAACTCCAGTTCCAGGGGAATCCGACACCCTCTTCTGACCTCTGCGGCATTGCACGACACGGGTGCACAAACTTGCATGCAGACAGTACATTCATACACGTACAGAAATAAATAAAATTAATTAAAAAAAATTAAAAAAAAAAGAAAACCTCATGCTAATAGTAAAAGAGAATCAATTACTCATGTATGCAAATTTTATAGATTTTTTTTTTACTTTATTTTCTATTCTCCTTTGTTGAATTGTCAGCCTAATCTTTTCCAGTTCCAAATTATTGCAATGTTATAGCTTTATATAATAATTTGAGCTAACAACTGCCCTTTATGCCAGATTTTCTGTCTTTTCGTGCATATTTATTTTTCTTTCTTAAAAAGCACCATACAAGCTGGGCATGGTGGTGCGCATCTTTAATCCTAGCACTTGGGAGGCAGAGGCAGATGAATCTTTGTGAGTTCAAGGCCAGCCTGGTCTACAGAGCGACCGGGACAGTTGGGGCTACAGGGAGACCCTGTCTCGAAAAGAGAAAAAGAAAAAAAAGCACCATACAAAATGATGTTCCTTTGTTGTAGAATAAAGATAAATAACAGATAAATATGAAAGAAAATTAACAATGGTAATCCCAATCCCTTGGTATCACTTAAAATTTTTATTTTTTTATGTGTATGAGTGCTTTGCCTGTATGTATGTAAATGCCCTTGTGTTGTGCGATGCCAGTGGAGGCCAGAAAATGTTGTTGGATCTCTTGTAACTGGAGTTACAGACATTTGATAGCCGCTATGTGGGTGCCAAGAACTGAACCCAGGCCCTCTGCAAGAGTTCTTAACTACTGAGCCATCTCTCTGGCCCATGATATCATTTTTTGAATACCTATCCCAGTGTTTTTCCTATATGGAGACACACACATATGCATGTGTACACACACATCTTCCTTCTAAGATAGATCAGATTATACCATTCTAGGAAATGTCCTATCTGAAATTGTCAGTGCTATGGCCTGGTAAGCTATGTTTTATTACACTGTTACTTCTTTGTTCAGTACACAAGTCATTTCTAAGTTTTTCCTTCAAGCTTTCTGTGCTTTATTTGAATGAATCCTCTCATATTCCCTCTAGCAAGGTGATTAACATCAACTAAGATATTCTTTTTGTGGGTTCTAGGGATCAAACTCAGGCCAGTGCAGCAAGTACCACTATCCACTAAGCCCTCTTAAGCAAGACTAAACTATTCTTTAGCACATTGGTGTTGATATTGTGATATCCATATCAGCTTACTGAGGTTTGCTAAAGATCCCTCCATAATATAGACTTGTTTTGGGTAGAAGGGAGACTAATTCATTACAGAGCAAGTTATCACTGTGATTAGAACACAAAGCTTGGAATCAGAAAGGGCTATGAATTTGGCTTAAACTCTGATTCAGTTTTCATGTCTGTAAAATGTGGACAGTAACAGCTACTCATCTGGTTATGAAGGGGGATTAAATATGGTTAAACCTGAAATGCTCTTGGTACTCTGCCCAGTAGTAGTAAGATGCTCAGTGAATGATGTGTCTGCAAACACCATGCTTCTCAGCCACTGCTGCTGCCTCCCCCCCTCCCCCCCAAACTTCTGCTTGGCAATCTGGGAGTGGGGATGATAAAAATGGTCATGTTTCATGATGCTGTGCCGCACAAGGTGTGGTCCCTGACTAGGGGCATTTATTTTTGGTGTGGTGGGGGAAGCCCATCCACAGCATTGGCAGACCAGGGCTTCAGCCCAGATGTGGTAGCTGTGGGACTGTTATTATTCAGGAGGCCTTGGGATAAAGATTTCAGCTCTCTGATCCCAGCTTCCTCACTAGTAAAAAGTAGATGCTAGATTCTTCTTGAAGAATACTAGATAACCAGCAGTAACTGAATATTAGCGTGCAAGGCAGTTTGTCACATCGCAGAAACACAACAAATAAGTTGCTCAACACGCAAGACTTGAGTTTGGATCTTAGCTCCAACACCTGCTTGCCCTGTCATTTCCTTTTCCTGGACTCAAGCTTCATCAACTGCAAAATGAAGATTTTGGCCAAATAACATCTGAGGTTTATCCATCCTTTGAAACTTAATATCTCCAAGACAGATTTCAATTCACATGTTCAAATCTAACCCTAACCCTAACCCTAACCCTAACCCTAACCCTAACTCTTCTTTCTTTTCTTACTTCTGAATGGTCTCTCCCAGTTAGAAAGGGTTGAGACTTTATCTACTTGCCAAACTATCTGAATTGCCCCTCAATCCAGAGACATGCAAAGAACCATGGAGTTTTCATGTACCGAGAATATTTTCAATTTGGTAGAAATAAGAGTTTCAAGTAAGATCTTGACTGTAATTAAATTGGGTTTACATAGAATAAGGTCATATACCTATGTAATATATTCTAATTCAGTGGCATTTAGTACATACTAGATACTTAAACTCCCATGGTGGGGTGTGTGTTTGTTTGCTTGCTTGTTTTTGTGCAGTGTTGGAGATTGAACCAGGGGACTTGATCATGCTAGGAAGATGTTTACCATGGACCTACATGTGCTTTGAATATCTCAAGAGTTTGGGGCACATGTCTCATACTGGAAATTCTCTGATTTGCATCAAAAAGTTAAAGTTAGCCGGGCATGGTGGCACATGCCTTTAATCCCAGCACTGGGGAGGCAGAGGCAGGCAGATCTCTGTGAGTTCAAGGCCAGTCTGGTTTACAGAGCAAGGTCCAGGCCAATTTGGACTAAAGGGAGACCCTGTCTCAAAAATACAAAAAAAAAAAAAGTTAAAGTTATAGAGATGGTAAGGATCTCTCCAGACAAAGGAAAACAAAACCACGATTTCTCACAACTAATGGTAGATAATTAATTAATCAAAAACATTCAACTTATCATTTCCCCCCTAACATTTTTGAGGAGAATATAGGCAAAAGAAATTGGAGATATAGTCAACATAACAATCGTTATCTATGAGAGAGACTATACTAATTCAACTATCATTTGTCATCCATTTGTACGTTCACTTTATTCACTTGCCACTTTTTTCTCTCTCACTTTTCAGTGAGTCTTTTTGTTATTAGTTACATCATGATTCAGGATCCCAGGGTGGAGACCATCATGTACCCAGGTCCCCCTTTAGTACACAGGGAGAAGGACAGAGAACAGAGGAGAAGCAGGAAGGAACCAGGTCAGCTCTTTCCAGGAAATGTGCCTTATGCCCAGTGGTTGTTCGAGGCTGAGACTCGGGATATGAAGCAGAGGGACTAACATACGCTCTGGCACCACTCGTACGCAGAAGCATCACTGCCTTTCATGTTCACTGTTTCCTCCCATAGGTGGAAATCCAAGTAGCTCTGCCAGCAGTTCCTGGTCTGGTTCTGGTTTGGAGAGAGGCTGCTGTTCTTTTTTTTTTTTTTTTCTCTTTTATTTGTTTATTTTTTAAGGGATTCTACAATATAATAACACAGTTGTTTTCAGATAACATTGATGTTACTCAGTTTGGCATACAATTAGGTAATTGGTGCATTTTTTTTGAAGTGAGCCAAATTATTAAGCATAAGCAATGAATGTAAGTAGCATTCATGTAAAACCAATTTGCAAGTATCTATGTCCAAATTTTGAACAACCCAAGCTTCCCATAATCCAGTTGGAGAAGCTTGTATGCACAGGCATGTTGATCAATTAGGAGTCCAGACTATATTGTTGTAGTCTCATGATTCACCCCTATCTCTCCGCAGCCCTTACATTCTACCACGCCTCCTCTTCTGGAATTTGTTCCCTAGGCTTTGGGAAAGGGGAACAAGTCGGTGAGAAGCAAAACAGTCTACTTTCTTTGGAGATGTCATTTTGGACTCTAGTCTGTTCAGGTTGTTTCCCTTCATGGGTTGACAGCTTATCCAGTGATACCTTCTTAGTCATACTAACAAAGCACAAGCAATTGGATGTACAGGCATTTAAGCAGTACTAATTATTATGGCAAGCTAAACTGTGAGCATAGACACAGATGCTTGGATGGTATGCTAATCCACAAACTGTGGTTTCTCTATAAAGGGTGACAAGTTCTTATTGTGGCTTATAACATCTCCTAACCACTAGAGGACATAAGCTTGTGGCATCCGCTGTGAGTTATTCCTCCAAGGAGAGAGCTAATAGCCAATTAGATTTGGTATATATATATATATATATATATATAGAGAGAGAGAGAGAGAGAGAGAGAGAGAGAGACACATGGCTGCCACTGTTGCACAGTATCTCCAGGCAGGTGAGGTGTAGCTGATACTGACGGAGGAGTCTTGCTTGTCTCAAAGAGACCAATATTTTGCTGTATTGCTTTAGAGGCCTTTGGTAACGCTCTCTGGCATTTCAGAGGCCAGTTGTACATTAGCAAGTGATGTCTCATAACATTTTTTCATGCTCACACCAGGTCTTCGACAACAGGGACTTACTGCCTTTCTCCTTGCATATATCCCACTTATAGGCAAAAGGCCTTTATAATTGGGGGGGGGGTTGAATCCCCTAGCTGCTGTTCTTGATTTTAGTCTTGATGTCTTTAGCCACGGTACTAACTCCTAAAAAGGCCCTTGGAGCAGCACACACTCAATGTTCACTCACCAAATCTTACCTGAATACCTACTATGAGATATACTGTGCTAGATACAGAGGATGGCTGTTCTGAATAGGAATAAAGATAAATTAGACAATCATAGCTCACTCTAAGAGATAAGAGAGACACACACATAGAAGAAACAGACAGAGAGAGGAGAGGAGAGAGAGGAGAGAGAGAGAGAGAGAGAGAGAGAGAGAGAGAGAGAGAGGAGAGCCTTAATACAAAGCCAAAAGCATCAGAGAGGGGAAGAAGTAATGTTATGTTGTACATTTAGGGGACTTGATGATTATTTCTGGAGTCAGTACATATTAGAACTGGTTTCCTAAACACACGTAGCATCACATCTGGGCCTGCAATAGTTAGTTCCCCCCATAGTTTCTAGGATCAAGGTACCTTTAACACCTCATAGACAATGCGTTCTCAGTTGGCTAGTTTTGAGGGAATTATTCATCAATTTCAGAGTTCCTATGATTTGCCCTTCTTCTCTTTCCCTTTGCACCCATGGACTTATAGGTCACTTAGGGGACTGTCCAGTAGAGACTTTGACTAGATCTTGGTTTTTCCAAGACACAATCCCACATTCTTTCAGTATAGAGTTTTCTCAAGTATGGACCGTGCTCCAGATACTATGGTAGGAGTCAGAAATGCAGTGATGAGCCCAGGTACTAACTCATGTGATTTACAGTCTGGCTGGAGGAAAGAGGAATGTCAGTTACCTCACAGGTACCTTGCCATTATTACTCTAAGGGTGTTCTGATGATGCTAAGAACTTCTAAAGGAGATGGATTCTAGGGGATTAGGGAAAGCCCTGATGGAGCTCAATGCCTGGCTATTAATATTCTCTAAGTGGAAATAGAAGTTGAAAGGCAAAGAGCAGAGGACCAGTGTTCAGGGTGGGATAGCCTGCACTCCAGAGGAGCTGGAGAGAGGCAAGCAGGAAGTAAGGTGATACAAGACGAAGCAGGAGGCCAGGCCAAGACTGCCATTTTTATTTAGGAGTCATGAGAAGCCACCAAGACTTAAACCAGGAAAGGGCTATGATCACATTTATACTTTGAAAAGAGTCTCTGATATACTAGCTTGCTTTGGTTGAGTCCGCATACCTTCCGTCTATAGTGATGGGAATGGAGACGCTGCAGGACAAGTAACCGGGGGAGGCCATTTAGAAAGCTGCTGTGCGACACGGGTGCACAAACCTGCATGCAGACAGTACATTCATACACATACAGAAATAAATAAAATTAAAAATATAAATAAATAAAAATAAATAAAAAATAAAAAATAAAAAGAAAGCTGCTGTGTGGTGGCGCAAGCCTTTAATCCCAGCACTTGGGAGGCAGAGGCAGGCAGATGGATCACTGTGAGTTCAAGGCCAGCTTGGTCTGCAGGAGTGAGTTCCAGGACAGCTGGGGCTACAGGGAAACCCTGCCAAAAAAAAAAAAAAAAAAAAAAAAAAAAAAAGCTGGTGCTAGAGTTCAAAGGAAGATCTTATTCCATTGCTGGGTGGCTGGTGTGTTGTGGAAGGCAATGAGTCTTCTGGGAGACGAAAAGGAGCTAAGTCAACTATATGATGGGTTGAACATGACATGGAAGGAAAAGTCAAACTATATCTGGTAGGCCCTCTTTCGGCACAAACGATTGGGTGGATGGACAGAATATCTTTCTTTGAATGAGACTGACTAGTGAGCGATATTCCAGAGCTGCCACAGAGTACTGTGCGGGAACATCAGGCTGAAAGGCTAGCTGTGAGGCTAGACAGGAAGGTTACATTAGCATTGCAGCACAATCCTGCCCATTAGGGGAGGGTGGAGGCTAACAGTGTTCAGGCCGGGATCACAGTGCCTCGATAGTCACGGCAGGGTCTGTAGAGAGTGGCAAAAAAACTGTATGCACGCAATGAACACGGAGCGCAGTTTATTTATCCTGCAGTACTGTCTCTGGCCTTTCCTGGACTCCTGACACCCCCCCACCCCAAGATCCTGCCTGTGGCTCACCCTTCCTGTTATTTGATTCTTTTGTTGGATGCCTTTGATGACAGTAAATGTGGAAACCCAAACTGTCAGAAGGCAGAACTGCCTTAAGAACTGTTTAATTCCACACTCACACCATAGATGTAGGAGTGGACACACAGGCCTGCGCAATGGAATAGTTTGCCCCAAGTTCCCACCGTGGGACTCCGTGCTTAGTTCCCTGACTCCCTCACCATCCTGATCTTTTCTCTAAGCAAAAACTATGCTTTCAGCAGTCGCAGAACACTCAGAAGGCCCAGCCATTAACTGGTTCCCGGGGATTTGGACCTCCGCGTGTCTTTCTTTGGTGTGTGTACTCAATCTTTGAGTTTCAGTGGCTCCACTCCTGTAAGCTGGAGATCAAAACACGGACCATGAAATGGGGCTGTGAGGATGAATATGAAGACACTGATCAGCACCTGCTATTCAGATCCTATTTTCCATTTACGTTGCCTTCCACAGCCCCTGAATCACCTCTGTTCTTTCTCTGCTTCTGAGAGTTTGGCAGAGATCAACAGAAAACTTGTATCTCAGAAGTTCTTTGTACAGCATAGCATAAATTCACCTATCAAATAAACCTAATTTTGAGAAATAACCACCTTCACTTGGTTCACTCGAACCCCCCCAACCTTCACTTGGGGTTCGAGTTCCTAAGATGCAAATGGCAGTTAAACCCTGGCCCCCAAGGCCACTTCCTTCCCTCCATGGTGACTGTCACCCATCTCAGGAATTTTCCACTGAACCCAGAAGTGAAAGGAACCAGAGTTTTCTGCAGGAAGCATAATATAAAAGCTAGTTTTGAAGAATATGGGGGTGAGGACTCAGAAAATAAGCCATCACAGGAAGGCTTACAGTTTTTCTTTCAAAATGATTTTGGATGTCACAGTTCCTTTCGTTTGTTCCCTGGTTTTGAGAGGATGACAAATAGCAATCTTATTTTGAATATCTATTGTTACTCAGGAGGCTTTATTCTGACTAGAAAAGATTGTTTTGAACCTTTCTCATGGATAAGTGGAAGCAGTATTCTTGTTACAAATGATTCATCTGGGAGAAATGATGTATAAACATGATTGCCTGCCTGGAGTGTGGATGGTAAGGCGTTATTTCAGGAGAGCTTTCACACCTCTGTCAGCTAATGAGAAAAATAAGGGCTCCAAATAGCAGGGGTGCTCTAGGTTGGAGACTTTAGCAAGTTTTTCACTCTAGTCAACATCAAAGAAGGCATTTCTTTCATTTCTGATTGAAGCCAGTTACTTTCTCATAGTAGTGACACGGTAATAGGTTGATTCAGTCCCAGGCCTCATTTCGCCAGCGTGCTATAGCTGACAGAGAAAGGGCCTGGAAGCACCCAGCCAAGCTGAGCAGAGTAGGCTAGGTACCCAGGGTACACAGTTTAAGGAGACAGTTCCTGTCAGGCTCATACAAGTGCAGAGTCAATACTTGCAAGGTCCTGAGGGTGGTGCTGCCTCACACTCTGGGATTCTTATCTCACTAGACTGGGCCCTGGGAGTGAGTTAGAGTCAGGGCACCAGTGCTGGTTGTAGTGTATCATTAGAGAATTAGAATTAGGCTAGATTATTAACATAAAAATTCTGATAAAGATGGTTTATTTCTGTTACATAAAGTCTGGAGCAATACGGGCAAGGGCCGGCCTAGCGCCCCTATTCTATAAAGTCGCTAGCGTAGTGCCCCTATTCTATAAAGTGGCCAGCATAGCGCCCCTATTCTATAAAGTCGCTAGAGCCTGGGTTCTTCCAGTGCTCTGTTCTACTATCCCTTGGATTTCAACTTCATGATCCAGAGTGGCTGCATCTATGATCTGAGATGAGACATTTCCATGCCAGGCAGAGGAATGGAGTACACGAATCATGCTGCTGGTTTTAAAAAAGATGATCAAATCTTCATTATAAGAATGTACATTACGGGGATGGAGAGATGGCTCAGTGGTTAACAGCTCTGGCTGGTCTTGAAGAGGAGCCGGGTTCAGTTCCCAGCACCCTCCTGGTGGCTAACAATCGTGGGGGGGGGGCAACTTCAGTTCCAGGGGATCTGATGCCCTCTTCTGGCCTCTGCAGCTATTCCACATATTTGGTGCACTTACATACATGTAGGCAATACATCATACACATAGAATAAATAAATAAATATAAATAAATAATTGGGAAAGAAAATGTAGAGCAGATTTAAAAACCAACAATATGAAAGTAAAACGTGATTTGGGGTCATTAAATCACCTATAATTTCTTATTTTCATCAATTGTTACTTCCTAATTTGAAAGGAGACCATTTTATATGATCTGAAGAGCAACCAGAGTATCTAATTCCCAATTTGACATTCAAATTTATTGAAGATACTGGTGATAGAATCACAGTCTTGTTCTCCACAATTGAAGATGTTTCTAGAAGGCAGGAAACATTTAATATTAGGCTTTGAAGGAAACCAGTGTTGTTATGTTTCCTCCTGAGATGCTTGAACAGCCACAGGCAAGGGAATGAAAGAATTATTTAGAGCAAGAGATGTTGGTGGTACAGCCTGTCTACCCTTCACTCCCTGCATGAGTAATTTTGAGAACCACACCCTAAATTTTGCTCTTGGAGCTAGTAGCGCCCATTGCTTGAATACTTGGTAGAAACTGTCAATTGGATTGTGTGGATGGAGACAAGTAGAAACACAATTCAAACTCAAACAACAGCTTCCCTCTCTCCCAGAAACTGTCCCTTGAGTACAGGGGAAAAAAAAAGCACAGAAACAGGACTAAGGATCATTGTCACATAGAAGTTCAAAGTCCCCGAGCCACTCCGGGCCCTGTCTTCTGAACCCTGATCCTTCAGTTTTTCTTCCAGTCTTGTTGGTGATGGCCCCATGCCTCTCATGAAATCTCTTCTGTTGATGTTAGCGACAGCTGCGTGTAGCTGAGAATCCTAGTGGACAGAAGCAGTGATTCAGTTTTCTTTTTTTTTTAATTTTATTTATTTCCGTATGTGTATGAATGTACTGTCTGCATGTAAGTCTGTGCACCTGTGCCGTGCAATGCCGCGGAGGTCAGAAGAGGGTGTCGGTTTCCCCTGGAACTGGAGTTCTCCTGGAATTGGAGTTTCAGACGGTTCTCGGCTGCCATGTGGATGCTGGGGATCGAACCCGGGTCCTCTTTAAGAGCGGTCAGTGCTCTTAATCGCTAGGCCATCTCTCCAGCCCTAAATTATATTTTAAGGGATTCACAATATCAGAACACAGTTGTTTTCGGATCATTGACATTGCTCAGTTTGCCATATAATTAGGTAATTGGCACTAGCATCCACAGATGAGGGATACCATTCATTGTTTGTTTTTCTGGGACTGTGTTACTTCACTCAGCATATCTTCTAGCGCCAGCCATTTTCCTGCAAAGCTCTTGATGTCATCTTTCTTTACCGCTGCATAGAACTCCATTGTGTAGAAGTACCACATTTTCTCTATCCACTTGTCAGTTGAGGGGCACTTGGGTTGATTTCAGCTCCTTGCTATTGTGAAGAGAGCTGCAATAAACATGGCTGTGCATGTATCTCTGTGGTAAGATGAGTCTTGTGGGTACATGCCCAGGAGTGGTATGGCTGGGTCAGGTGGCAAGTTCATTCCACATCTTCCAAGGGTTCTCCATAGTGTCTTTCCATACTTTCCCTCTCCTGAGTATCCCTCATGCTACAAGCTACATCTGATAGTAAGTCAGTGAGTGAGTAGAGTATAAAAGAATGAAAAAAAAAAAAAAGAGTACCAGGCAGAAGCACTGAGATTTATGGTGGCTGAAACCAGAGGAAGAGAGAAGACATCACAGAAATGGTTAGGGGAATTAAGCAAGAAAATCTGTGGAGCTTTCCATAGTGGCTGTAAGAGTTTACATTCCCACCAGCAGTGGATGAGTGTTCCCCTTTCCCCACAACTTCTCCAGCACTTGTTATCATTTGTTTTCTTGATTCTAGTCAGTCTTATTGGAGTGAGATGATATCTTAAGGTGGTTTTAATTTGCATTTCCTTATTAGCGATGTTGAACACTTCTTGTGATTCAGTTTTCTACTTAGAGATTTGGGTTGTGCAGGTTGGTCTACAACATTGCTAATTCCCATGTCTTCTTCTCCAGCACCTCTCAGATGAGACCACTAATGCCTCTGTCCAAAGGCTTGGGTCCTGGTTTATTTCTGGACCAACACTACAGCATGATATAAAGAGTTCTATTTTCCAGTGGGGGGAGGGGATTAGAATTATGTCATACCTCTTATATCTGTGTTTTAGTGTCTAATAGGCTTTTTTTTTTTCTGCCCTTAAGACTAAGTCAAAGAGATGGTATGTAGCTTGTATGCAGAGTACCAGAGAAGTCTAGTCTGAGGGAGCAGACTGTGGGATGACTTAGCAGCACCACTGCAAGGAAAGAAATGATTGAGTAGCACAAACACTTCACAAAATAAAGGGCTTGCCTGTTGTATGTATCCCTCTACCTAATATTCTTCATGCTACAAGCTACATCTGATAAGTAACTCAGTGAGTGAGTACTGTATAAAAGAATGAAAAAAAAAAAAAGTACCAGGCAGAAGCACTGAGATTTATGGTGGCTGAAACCAACCAAAGGAAGAGAGAAGATGATATCACAGAAATGGAGAGGGGAATTAAGCAAGAAAATCTGTGGAGCAGAGAGTTCAGAGAATTTAGATTCAGTTCCCCTTTCCTTAGGCACTGTTCAGTCTAGGCTAGCTTGGAACTTACTGTATATCCCAGGCCGGTATATCCCAGGCCGGTCTTAATCTTGAGATCTTCTGTGTTAGATAGGTTCGATTGTCAACTTGACACACCTGAGAAGAGGGAACCTCAACCGAGGCATTTCTTCCATTGGATTGGCCTGTAGCCATGTCTGTGAGGCATTTTCTTAATTGTTGATTAATGTGAAAGGATCAGGCCCATCGTGGGTGGTGCCACACTTGGGCAGGTGGTCCTAGGTTATAATAAGAAAGCAGGCTGAGCACAGCCCAGGGGAGCCGGCAGGAAGCTTTCCTCTGTGGTCTGTGCTCCAGGTTCCCATCAGGATGAACTGTATGCGTTATGGGATGCATAAGCCAAATAATACTTTTCCTCAAGTCGGTTTTTGTCAGTGATTTATCACAGCAATAGAAAGCTAACTAGGACATCTTCCTGCTTCAGCCTCTTATGTACTAGAATTACAGGCTTGCTCTACCACACCCATCTTGAGAGGTTGGATTCTTAATGGTGCTAACCAAGGCTGCCACTAGGATGAGTTTTCTATAATTTTCCGCCCTGATAGTCTGCTGTTAATTGTATCTCTTAATCAGAGCCAACCCCAGGAAAACCAATGCCTACCATATCTGCCTCTAACCACAATCTCAACCCCCTGATAGTTTGGCCTGGCCGACCAGAAGGACCTACCTTCTGCCCTGGTCCTTCTTCTTGACTATTGACCATTCCCATGACCTGATTCTTAAACCAGGGCCTTTGGGTCTCATGACTTGCTGTGTTCTTCCATATTCTCCACCCCAAGACTACGAGGCTTACCCTGTAGGTCTCAAGGAGCTTAGGATTCCTGCATGATGACTTGGTCAATAAAAATAATAACAATATCTACCATGGATCAGATACTTAAAGTTCTTAGGAAAGTGATGGATTTTTGTGACGAGTTCATCCCAGCCCCACAAACTGAATCTTACTATTTTGTTATGGACTGTTGGTTCCTTGGCCTGCTCAATACTGATTCTCCCATTCACAAATATTGAAGACTATACATTTCACAGACTTTGCTGAAAGTGGGAGTGGCCAAGGAATGTGAATGGAAGTTGCTGAGCAAGCGTCTGGGAATGGTCCCTCAATGTTTGTGAGGTGCTTTCTACCTCCCTGTCCTTTATTCCTTCTTGGGTGAAATGTCAGTCTAATGCCTAGAGGGCATCTTGTACCCAGGAAGCAACCTCAGGATGGAAGTCATATCCATTAATTACTTTTCTTTTTTTTAAACATTTTTTAAATTTTATTTTATTTTTTTTATGTGTATGAATGTCTGCATGTAGGTTTGTGCACCCCTGTCGTGCAATGCTCTGGAGGTCAGAAGAGGGTGTCGGATTCCCCTGGAACTGGAGTTAAAGACAGTTCTCAGCTGCCATGTGGGTACTGGGGATCGAACCCGGGTCCTCTGCAAAAGCAGTCAGTGCTCTTAACCGCTGGGCCATCCCTCCAGCCCCCATTAATTACTTTTCTGTTGTGACTCAGAGACCCAAAGCATCTTACAGAAGGAAGAGTTTATTTTGAGTTATAGTTCTAGAGGAGGGATGGAGCAAGTAGCAGGCAGGAAGGCAGGAGCTAGAAGCTGAAAGATCACCTTTAAATTGCAAACATGAGGAGAGAGAGAGAGAGAGAGAGAGAGAGAGAGAGAGAGAGAGAGAGAGAGAGAACACTAGAACTCGGGGAGGCTGTGGACTGTGAAAGCCGGCCCCAGTGACACACTTCCTCCAGCAAGGCGGCACCTCCTAAAGGTTCTATGACCTCCCTAAACAGCGCCACCAAGTGGGACCAAATGTCAAGTACTCGAGCCCACAGGGAACGTTCCTCATTCAAACCACCACACCCTGTACGAGGGATGATGGCAAAGGAGAACAGAAGCAGCCCCTGCTCCTGGGATTGCTGCACTGTCTCTCCAGCCTCCTTCCACAAGGTCCTTAAAGCCATGGCTATTTGACTGTTACATTTTATGCAAAGTAATTTAATCCTGATGGATTTAATTATTATCCCATAAGGTAATGAGTGATTGGTGTTCACTTAAATATCTTTGTGTCTCACTATACTTCCCAGTCTCCCTTGCAGGTGGATTGCAGGGACCAATGGGCTCCAAGCAGCAATGCGCTTTTTTTTTTTTTTAATTTTTTTTGTATTAATTTTTTATTTATTTCTGTATGTGTACGAATGTACTGTCTGCATGCAAGTCTGTGCACCCGTGTCGTGCAATGCCGTGGAGGTCAGAAGTGGGTGTCGGATTCCCCTGGAACTGGAGTTCTCCTGGAATTGGGAGTTTCAGACGGTTCTCGGCCGCCATGTGGGTGCTGGGGATCGAACCCGGGTCCTCTGCAAGAGCGGTCGGTCGCTCTTATACGCGCTTAGGCCATCTCTCCCAGCCAGCAATGATTTTAAAGTTGAGGTACTTTATACTTTCCCCTGTCCTCTCTTCTCTGCCATCATAACCCTGGACATCAAATGATGAGATGGTGATGTATAACAGGTTAGAAATAATGAGATGCCTAAGTGAGTGAGTGTACAGTGACTTCTCTTGCCCTGACTTCTTTTGACACTGGGTGTCTTAGTTTGCTTTTCTATTGCTGTGATAAAAACATTAACAAAAACTATCTCCGGGAAGAAGAGTTTATTTGACTCACAGATTACAGTCCATCATCAAAGGAAGCCAAAGCCGGAACTCAGTGGGCAGGAGCCTAGAGGCAGGAACTGAAGACCATGGAGGAAGCTGCTTACTGGCTTGCTCCTCTGGCCTGTGCTCAACCTACTTTCTTATACAATACAGACCACTTGCCATGGGTGAAACCACCCATAGTGGGGTGGCCCCTCCCACATCACTCAACAATCAAGAAAATGCCCCACAGACATGGCCACAGGTCAATCCAATGGAGGAACTTCCTCTGTTGAGGTTCCCTACCCAGGTGTGTCAAGTTGACACTTTGTTTCCCTAAGGCCTGAAATCCCAGTTTGTTGCTGTAGCACAGTCTATTATATCCTAAGAGGCCCCATTTTAAAGATGGAAGGGAAAATTAAAATTCTATCAGCAATTGGTAACATCCAATCAAGAGGCTACTAAGGGAACACGTTTTTTTTTTTTTTTTGTCTTTTTGAGACAGGGTCTCCCTGTAGCCCCAGCTGTCTCCTGGAACTCACTCTGTAGACCAGGCTAGCCTTGAACTCACAGAGATCCACCTGCCTCTGCCTCCCAAGTGCTAGGATTAAAGGCATGCGCCCCCCATGCCCAGCTGTGAGCAAGTCTTTCTAACTCATTGTAGGGGAGCCCTGTGGTCTCGTTTTTTCATTTGTACTGGGCAGCACCGGGCATTGCTTTACCAGCTCCATTTGCCTCTGTCCAGGTCCCTCCTTCTTTCGCTCTAGTCTCTCTTTTGAATAGACAGAAATTTAAGAAGCCCACATCTTAAACTATTACATGAAAAAAAAATCACAGAATTACTTCTAATGGTGCAATTCTTTCTTGCAATTTATTTTGTGTCTTGGCTGTTTGGGGCGGCTATTGATGAAAGTGGCTACTTAGCCTCGGGTTCCTATTTGGCTTTGGCTAAACCAAATAAGGAAACAAACAAAACGCCGAAAGTTCATTTCCATCACTGGATTTCCTTTGATAGGGCCATAATCATACTATAGTTGAATAGCTTAGCTTTTGGGCTTGGAATAACTTGTTCACCAGAAAAACTCACATATTCAACAACTGTTATTATATGGCAGGGATGGTGAGAGCTGTAGAAGAAGCGAAAGGACTTTATGGCATTTTTAAATGAAGAGCTGAAGTAAAGCCTGTCTAAATAAATGCAGAATAAGCGCACAGAGACTCGGCAGAGACGTGGTGGTAGCACAGATGGTAAGGCTGCTTTGCCTGTTTGGAGTGGTTCTGACTCCCACACGAATGGGTTTTAGATATACGACTGGAAAAGCTGCTGATTGTTGAAGCATTTGCGTGAATCAAACTCTCTTTCCTTCATTTACAACTGTTTCATCTGTTCTATAGAATCCCAACCTGTTGTTCCGTGAGCCTGGAGCCACATATCTAGAATTTGAATTCAATCCTTCCAACTCGAGAAACTTGAAATCCTTCCAGCATACCACGGGATACACCTAGTCATCATTCCCAGAAGGCAAGCCTCCCTCGTCTCATTGCAAGACGAGTGCTCTCAGCCTAGCCCTGGATGGCACTCCATCCCAGCATGGGCTTCTCAGAAGTCCCAGCTCTCAAGGCCTCTCTACCTGCTAACTCTCATTCTTCATTCCTGTAAATAGAATCTGGCCTTGCTCCCTAGTCCCGGGCTGGTGGAACTGGGGCATTTCCAGTGCATATTCTTCCCCGCTCTGTTAAAAAAATAATGTGTTTATAGTTGGTTCTCCTCTTAAGTGTAACAACGCCTATTGTTTACGAATTTGTTGGCTAGGCTTCTGATCGTCCTTGGTGAGGGCGGGGGTGGAGCATGAAGTCTGCACTCTGGCGCCATCTACTGGCACTGCTTCGAGTTTCAGGATGTACTCACTGATGGACTTTGATGAAATTTGCCACTTCATTAGATTTTTTTTTTTTAATCCAGGAACTAGTGGACAACTAAGTGGTAACGAGTTTACAGTAAACACATTGTGTCCTGTTGAAGAGACAAGTGTCTTCTCTGTCCTTGTTTTCTCACTCTACCACATGTGACATTCTTTCATCTAAAAATAGGAATTTTGTTTTCATATAGGTATCAGGGAATGGGGCATACCGCAGCACACCTGAGCAAATAGAAGGTCTGGCTGACTTGTAGCATAAGGAAAAGCATTAAGTGTTGAGCTTGTTGCTGTGATTCCACAATGAGCACCGAATCCCACTTAAGAGGACATTTTCAAAGCGATGCTCAGGTTGGCCCCGGTGTCTGGGGAACAGGGTGCTTCTATGAGTCTTAATACAGGAATAACTCACATTTTGATTCCCAAACCTTTCAGATTAAAAACCAGGCCCAGACTCCAGGATAAGCTGAAACAGTGAGTTTTACTCATCCAGTTTGAAAATATAGTCGGTTTTCCTTATAAGATGCAGCCGAGCTGCTGTGATGGTTTTGGTCTGTGAGGAAGACTCCTAATTTCTTCCTGGTTTCTGCCCACTAGTTTGGAGTTCAGTGGCTTAGCAGTGGTTTCTTGTTGATT
The DNA here is from genome assembly GCA_009823505.1 of Rhizomys pruinosus. Lineage (NCBI taxonomy): Eukaryota > Metazoa > Chordata > Mammalia > Rodentia > Spalacidae > Rhizomys > Rhizomys pruinosus. The sequence goes on from VZQC01006901.1 coordinate 456,401, forward strand.
CTGTTGTTGTTTTCATTTGAAATGGAATCTCAAACAACAAAAGACCTATGCATTTTCCCATTCTTATGTGCTAAGAAAGAGGACTTGGCAGTCCTTGGAAACCCACTCTGTATTGAGCGCCACACAGTAATGTAAGATTGCTGAGCCACTGAATTGTACAACTTTCTAATGCTTTCAGTTCTTGTTACAGTTTATATATGGCTTGTAGCCCATAGGATCACACATTTGAACACTTGGTCCCCAGCTAGTAGTGCTGTTTGGGGAGGTTACAGAACCTTTGGGGCAGGAGGCCTGTGAGACACCCAGGGTGTCGTATTTTCATTTCTGTTGCTGTGATAATATACCTTGATCAAATGGCACCCAAGGGGAGGAAGGGTTTGTTTGGCTTACAATTTGAGGTTCATCACTGATGGGGAGTTAAGCCAGGAACTCAAGCAGCTGTTCTGGTACATAGGGATTTATTGTCAGTTGCAATTACTGCTGTCACAGCGTTGAACATATTGAATGCTACCAGAGTTTATAGTATTGATATCTATGTTGCTTCTCTCCTCCAGGGTTTATCTCTTGCCTGGCACAGAGGAGGCATTCAATAAACACAGGGTGAATGGGTAGAATTAGCACCACCTTCTGCAAGAGCGATGAGAATTCAGTCCCATGTTAGTGTCTCCAGTAGTTTTCTCATTGCCGTGACCACATACCTGAGGAGGAGCAATGTGAGGAAAAGAATTGATTTGCTCAGAGTCCGAGGGAGATAGTGAACCTGCGAGGGGGGGGGCGTGGTGGCATGAGGTGAGGTGCCTGGTCACATGATGCCCACATTGCCAGGAAGCAAAGGGAGAGGAATGTCATCAGCTGGCTTCCTCCTTTTTACTCCCCCCTCCCCTTTTTGGAGACAGGGTCTCCCTGTAGCCCCAGCTGGCCTGGAACTCACAGCAGAGATCCTCCTGCCTCTGCCTCCGAAATGCTGAGACTAAAGACATGAGCCAGCATGCCCAGATCCTTTTACCTTTTTTTATTCAGCCTGGGACTTCAGCCCATGGGATGGTGCTGCTGGTGGTTAGGGTGGATCCTCTTTGCTGAGTTACACCTTTCTGGAAACACCCTCTAAGCCATACTCAGAAGTGTGTCTCCTAGATGATTTCAAATGCAGTCAAGTTGACTGTGAAGATAACTATCACAGTATCCTAGAGATTGTAAGACTATTTGTGCCAGGAGTTAGCCGCCCCATTTTCTTCTAGAAATGTCTCGTCACACAACAGATATCTGTCTACTCTGGTATTCCATACTTATAACATTGGACTTATTGTTTACTTCTTTTCAAAATATTTACAGGCAGAGACAGGTGGATCTTTGTGAGTTCAAGGCCATTCTGGTCTACAGAGCAAGTTCCAGGACAGCTGGGGCTAGAGAGAGACCCTGTCTCGAAAAGACCAAAAAATAAAAATTGACTTTTGGGCTAGAGAGATAGCTCAGTAGTTAAGAGCACTGGCTGCTCTTGCAGAGGACCTAGGTTCAATTCCCAGCACCCACATGGTGACTAACAATCAACTGTAACTTCAGTTCCAGGGGATCCAATGCCCTCTTCTGACCTCTGAAGGCACTGCACCACATGGGTGCGCCGGGCTAGATGCAGGCATTACACTCATGCACATAAAATAAAAATAACAAATAAAATATATTTTTTTGTCTTTTCGAGACAGGGTCTGCCTGTAGCCCCAGCTGTCCTGGAACTCACTCTGTAGACCAGGCTGGCCTTGAACTCACAAAGATCTGCCTGCCTCTGCCTCCTGAGTGCTAGGATTAAAGGCATGCACCACCATGCCCAGCATAAAATATTTTTTAAGAATTTACTTTTATTTTATGTGTATGAGTGTTTGTCTCCATGTATGCATGTGCACCAGGTGTGTGCACTATCCACAGCGGCCAGAAGAGAAGGACACTGGATCCCCTAGAACTGAAGTTATAGTTGTGAGATGTCATGTGGATGCTGGGACCCAAACCCAGCAGTAGGTGCTCTTAACTACTAAACCATCTCTCCAGACCCATCATTTACTTTTTGTCCTTAAAGCCAGTTTTCATTATCAGGAACTTTCAGGGACTTTTCTTGAACCATGGATCCCAGGTTTCAGAAGATTTAATTCATTCTGAAGGGGGAAAATATCACTGTTCTTTAGTGACTTCTTCTCAGACTCCAGTAGTGATAATAGCTGCCTCATTCTTTCTTCCTTTTTTACTACTTCAGTAACTGAATTGTGGAAATACTGATGCAGATATTGACAGTGATGACATGAAACAAGCAGGTGATACAGGAAAACACAGAGCAGAAAGAGGTCTTCAAAAATCTTGTCTATAGAATCTGCACCGCTCTGTTTTAATTGGCCCGAATGAATCAATTTTTTAACAGTAAGTGTCCTAACAGCAACTGCCTTAGTTTCATTTTCTTTCTTTTTTTTTTTTTACATACCCTCCACCCATATACCAAAACTGCCTAAGTCTGAAAATAAATGGTAGCTTAATTCTAGAACCTGTTAAGGAATTCACAACATAAGAGCACAGTTGTTTTCAGATCATAAGGAATACAATATTAACATTGCTTAGTTTGCCTTACAACTAGGTACTTGGTGCTAGCATCCACAGATGAGAGATACCATTCTTTGTTTATCTGGGACTGTGTTACTTCACTTAGCATATCTTCTAGTTCCATCCATTTACCTGCAAAGTTCATGATGTCATCTTTCTTTACTGCTGCATAGAACTCCATTGTGTAGATGTACCACATTTTCTCTATCCACTCCTCAGTTGGGGGGCACTTGGGTTGGTTCCAGCTCTTCACTATTGTGAAGAGAACTGCAATAAACATGACTGTGCATGTATCTCTGCAGTAAGATGAGTCTTGTGGGTATATACCCAGGAGTGGTATGACTGGGTCAGGTGGTAGGCTCATTTTGAGTCTTTTAAGGGTTCTCCACACTGCTTTCCATAATGGTTGTACAAGTTTACAATCCCACCAGCAGTGAATGAGTGTTCCCCTTCCCCCACAACCTCTCCAGTATTTGGTATCATTGGGTTTTTTTATCCTAGCCAGTCTTATTGGAGTGAGATGATATCTTAAAGTGGTTTTGATTTGCATTTCCTTAATTATTAGTGACGTTGAACACTTTTTAAGATGTTTCTCAGCCATCTCTAATTCCTCACTGTGAAGTCTCTGTTCAGCTCTTTGCTCCATCTTCTGAGTTTCGTTTTCTGTTGCTGTGATAAAATACCTTGACAAAAGCTACTTAAAGGAGAAATTCTAACTCTAGGTTAGCATCTGTTGTGGTAGGGAAGTCAAGGCAGCAGGAACTTGAAACAACTAGTCACATTTCCTCCATGATCAAGATCAGAGAGTAAAGAATTAATGCATCCACTCTCTCCAGTCTCAAACAGTTCAGAATCCCCTTCCTGGGGGGGTGGGGGGGGATTCTGAACCCACAGTGGGTGGATCTTTGAACCTCAATGAATGTGCTCAAGATAATCCCCCAGGGGACAACCTGATCTAGACAGTCTTGCACTGAGTCTCCCTTCCCAGGTGATTCAAGATTGTGTCAAGTTGACAGTGAAAACTAGCCATCACAGCAACCAAATACAACTCTTTCTACAGAAACTTTTACATGTTATATCATTTAATACAACTGTTCTAGACATTTGCCATTGGAGAAGAATGATCCACCAATTCATTAAAAGAAACCAGAGACTAGATGGTGAATTCTGAGACAGGGACACACCGCTTTGTCCTCATCTCTACATTTTTTGAGAAGTATAATAATCACCAATCAGATAGGCTCCTGTGTTAGACATTTTCTGCTTGACCTCTCCTCTATCTCCTAGATCCTGATTTTTATTTGAAGGTCTCCTCTCACCTCGCCATCTGTCAGTGTGGCTTGAAGAGACTCCAAATCTTGGTTTCAGAGGTGGGCACTTTACCTACATTTAAGGCAATTGGTATCACCCTTCCCCCAACACTCATCATAATGATGGATATGAGACCTGAAACTAATGAAGTAATCCTGGGAACCTTGAGAAACCATCTCGCTCCTGTAGACAGAGCTGCTGCTAGGCCCTGCCACCTAGTAACTGAGGATGAAGCTGACTTTCCCTAGGGTAAGTGGAGTTCAGAGAGAACCCAAAGCCTGATGACACCATTTGAACCTTGGTTATAGCTAGATCTACAGCTAGCTCTACCAATAGCTTTTCAATGAAACTTGTCTTTGCTTAAACTGAGTTTTCTTTTCCTTATAGTCATAGAGTTCTAGTGATACATGTATGCTTTGCCAGTAAGAGGCTTGACCCCTTTCCACATATTAGCTTACTTAATCCTTACAACAACTCAGTAGGAATAGGTATTATTTTCTTCACTTTATAGATAATGAAACTGAGGCTTAGCTAGCTAAATGTCTTCTCATTGGCAGCCTGGGTTTGGTATTAAGATTCAGCTCTAACCACTGCACTGCTTCCTGAGATTGGGATGGATGTGGCTGAAGAAGTATTGTGTCCCTGTCTCAGAATTCCATGCCCTCATTTATTTTTATTTCCCTCCCCAACACTCCTAACCCAGTATCTCTCCTCTCTCTGCCCCCTAATACTTTGACTTCAAGATTCTAAGGAGTAGACATTAGCCCCTCCATCCAGTAAGTTCATAGTGCCTAGAGTTAGTCATTTATTTGCTGGAGGCAGGGGGCTGGCTGAGATGACCACTGTGTACCCCTTCTGGCCACCATGCTGTGGAAGCCATGGCCCTTGCCTGGGTGCTGGTAATTATTTCTTTTCAGGTGCTCAGTCATTCTCAGGAGCTTCTCAGACAGCATCCAGGGCAGGCCAGGCTGATAGGCACCCTTCTTGGTCTTGGCAGTTCATTGCTTGGGCATTTGTATGCAGCCAGCTATGTTTGAAATCCTGCCTCTTTCTGACTTCACTTCCTGAATATGCTGACAGGCTTATGAGCCAAACCAAACAGGTTCACAGTGCTACGCCTGGAGGATATTCCCCCGTGAGTGCAGCTGGGGAAACAAAACTTTTCTCCAGCCTGCAGAGAGGACGTGCCAGCCCTTATATGACTAAGTCATAGGCCCTTAGAGACCTCATTGCATCTTAATGGGAAATGGATTCAACTTAGCTATGGTGGTGGTGGTGGTGAGGTGTGTGTATGTGTGTGTGAGTGTGTGTGTGTGTGTGTGTGTGTGTGGTGTGTGTGTTCATGATCACTTCTTCCTAAATTATCAAGCCTACAGTGAAAAATGGCTAATGATTACTTGCCTGCTTTATACAGGTGCCTACTACAAATGATCCTCCCAACAGCCTTTTATGGAAGTTAGGGTTGGTTTCATTTTTTACAAAAGAAGGAATTGAGGCTTAGCAAGACTAAGGGACTTATTACATGCTCCCTAGCCACAAGCAGCAAAGGCCAGATCTAATCTAGGGGCGCTTAGCTCCCCAAACTGCAAAACACTAGTCCAACCTCAGTGCTTCATGATGCTTCGGTTCTTTGTGTATCTAGCGGAATAGAAAAAACACGGGGAGGGGCCCAGGTTCTGGTGTCTTCCTAGGTCTACGAAGTTTGGCAAGTTCGGTTTCTTCTCTGAAGCTTAATTTCTTCTATAAAAATTGGAAGGATAACAGTGCCCATATGTGGAGAAGACATGGGGGACAGCTGAGGTAGAAATTCAGCTGGTCATACTGCTCAGGGGCCAGTTCATATGGACACAGTGAATTCTCCAGAATTAACTCAGATTCAGCTCAGGCTTGTACAAGTTACTTGTTTTATGGACTTGAGCGAGGCATGAACCTCCATTTTTCTCATGTGTAAAATGAAGCCCTAGCATCTACTTGGTAAGTTCTAGCATAGTGCCTGCTGCAAAGTAGCAATTTTAGTGAATTGGTGTCTATTATAAATGTTAATATGGATATGGATTGTAGAATACCGTGGCAGGGGCTGGAGAGATGGCCTAGCGGTTAAGAGCACCAACAGCTCTTGCAGAGGACCCGGGTTCAATCCCCAGCTCCCGCATGGCAGCTGGACCGTCTGTAACTCCAATTCCAGGAGAACTCCAGTTCCAGGGGAATCCGACACCCGCTTCTGACCTCCGCGGCATTGCATGACACGGGTGCACAAAACCTACATGCAGACAGTACATTCTACACATCAATAAATAAAAAATTTAAAAACAAAGAATACCGTGGCAGACACTGTGGGCATCTTACTAGAATTAGAACAGGCTTGGTAGCCGGGCATGGTGGCGCACGCCTTTAATCCTAGCACTTGGGAGGCAGAGGCAGGCGGATCTTTGTGAGTTCAAGGCCAGCCTGGTCTACAGAGTGAGTTCCAGGACAGCTGGGGCTACAGGGAGACCCTGTCTCCAAAAGACCAAAAAAAAAAAAAAAAAGAAAGAACAGGCTTGGTAATGCTACAGTAACAAGGGGCCCTCAAATCTCAGTAATTCAGAACAAAACAATACATTCTGTTTTATTGTTCACAAAATTAATAAATATTTACCATAGGTACATTGTAGGGGGGTGGGGGAGGACTCTGATCTATTAGTAATATTTAGGGATCTGATGATGGACAGTCTAGCTCTGTGATTTCACAGCTACTAAGACATGGAAAGGGATACATGTTGAATCTTATACCCACTGTTAAGGGTTCTACCTGGATAACATATATGCCATTATGGCTTGAATAGCATTGGCTGACCCAAGTCAGAAGGCCTTTCAATCCATTCAAGAAGATAAAATAGGGAGAGTCAGTGGTTAGCTCCTCTCTATTATAGATGAGTCTGTAAACACATGACTTGCTCCTGGCCAAGGGACCTGAGAAGAAATCTAGTTAGACAAAAAGAGGAGGTTTCAGGAAAGGTTTCTCAAGGTGCTGAGTGGAGCAAGATCAAAGTGAAAACTGCACCCTGTTAGTGATTTTTGTGTTTACCTATGATGCCAGAAACCCCTACAGGTGAACTAAACCCAGACAAGAAATTTTTCTGGGACACAGAGAATAGGAAAACAAAAAGATGGAATACATGTGGGCCCATGACAAGGCTGAGGTATGGTGTTCGTCAGCCCTGAGCCAGTTTCATATTTGGCTTTCTTATTTAAATTGTGTCTTCTGTTCTGGCCCCTGTAAACAGCCTAACTATTATAAAGAGCAATTATGGGCTGGAGAGCTCATACACATAAAAATAAAAATAAAATAATTAAAAAGATGAATTATATAACAGCTCAGTTGCCTGTCTACTTTCATGCAAGATTTGAGATAAGGTCAGTCCAAGTTCAGTGTAAGTCAGTCTATGCATTCTGGAGGAGCTTAGCCATCATTGGGAACTGATGGATACCTGGTGCTTAGGAGATTTGAGAAATATCCAAATAATTCTACCCAGGTGGCTCCTGAGTACCTATAATCTATGAAGACAGTGACTGTGATCTGATATTCCTGTTTTCTAAAGCAATAATGAGCCAGCTCTCAGGCAGTGACTTTAGTGTATACACATGAAGGAAGTTTACAAAGTAAGAAGCTGTCAGGGCTTTTCAGCACTGAGTATTTGATTCCCTCTAAAGAGGGACAGTTTGCAGCAGGGCATGAAGAGTTCATTAGACACTGCTGCGGCGTGAACAAAATCTCCCGGGAGACTATCTGATTACCTTTGCTCAGATGCTGTGCACATCAAAGAACATTCTGATGACTTATTCAGCTCCTAGAGGTCCTATATGCAGAAGCAGGGCTGTGTACTGGGTGAAGGATCCAAGGTCACCGGAGTATCTGATTCTTGGAACAGAGTAGGAAAAGAATATGGTTGCTGATGCCCATGATAGGACTGTATCCCCACCAGTGACTAGACATGTGACTTAACCGAGGTAGTCAAAGTTCACTGGGAGCCTCGGCTTCCATTTTCATGAAACATAGCTACCATCAGTGAGCACTCAGATGAGTGAAGAAAACGTAAGGACACTGAAGTGTTTGGGAATTAGTGAGTATATGTAAATCATACTGTTCTCCCATCTCCCCTCTGCTTACCCCAATCCAGACCCAGGCTCTGTCACAGTCCTACAGAGCACGGAAGTCTTCCATAGCTCACTGTCAAGCCGACCCTCTTATCTGGACTTCTCTAACCCTACTGTCCTGCTCTCCACTTGCCCAGCTCTTAGTTATCTCAGAATCCTTAGCATAACAGCACCACCCTCTGCTCTCCATCCAGTTCACTGAATTGGTCAGTGTGTGGTCATGTGCTCACTTGCCTGTTTTCTTCTTTATGATTTCTCTTCCCAGATTCTAAATTCCATAATTTCCCCCTCTACTGTGTTTTCAGTGCCTCCCACAGAGTAGGCATGCAGTATTACTGGTGGAAGAGAATGAGTGTTATGTGAATGACTGTAAGGTCTTCATGAATGCACAACATAAATAAAATTGTGGGTCTCTTTGCTAATATATCAGAAAGTTTGTTTAGTTTGGGGTTAGTTAATCTCACTGTGATCAGTTCCGGGTGGCTAGGTGAAGTCAGGCTTGGGGCTTGCAGCCCTGAGAACCCACTCTGCGCTCTCACCCTGGAATCTGGCCTGGGTCCTGAAGCTCTGCTCCCTTTATATCAGTCTTTCAAGATGTTGAATTGACACAGGGGAGAGGAAAACTTAAGAGTGGAGAAAGCACCAGCTGTAAAGAGCTTCTCGATAGCCCTCTCCAGGCCTAATGGGGGAGATGATTGAAGAAATGTGTGTGATGTAGCTTTGACCAAGTCATCTTCTTCCCCCTTCTCCCCTTACTCTTGGACTGCTTTAAGCAGCACAGACATTTGAACTTAAGCCTGAAGCCTCCTCTTGTTATTCTTTTCTGTACTTAGCCTCCTCTCTAGCCAGTGTATCATTGCTGTGTGACTCTTTCCAGCGCTGACTGTGCCCAGTCCCTGCTCTGCCTCAAGTCCCCCTGCGTTTCTCCATCATCTGTAAACAATGTGGAGTGGATGCCATCACACGAGCCGAGCCATCATTTACGCCCTGTCCCATCTCCCTGAACACTGTTTTCTATACCCCAGCAATTCATTTAACTTTAGAAACAGAAAGTCCCCTTTGTCATTTGTTACCAGTGAAGTTAGTTGCTTTTAGTAAAGTCACATCTGGAGCTACTTCTGTCTGCTCCATACTTCCCCAGCTAGAGTGCCAAGCAAAATGTGCCAGGCAGACTCACTTCACAGAGGGGATGCCCACTTGCCCTAGTGAAGGTAGGAAGGGATGCTCTGGGTGGCTAGGATGAGTAAGTTAACAGCGAGATTCCTTTTTTTTTTTTTTTAATGTGTATGAGTGTACTGTCTGCATGTAGGTTTGTGCACCCATGTCGTGCAATGCCGTGGAGGTCAGAAGAGGGCATCGGATTCCCCTCAAGTTAAAGATCTTAGCCGCCATGTGGGTGCTGGGAATCGAACCCGGGTCCTCTGCAAGAGCAGTTGGCGCTCTTAACCAGTGAGCCATCTCTCCAGCCCCAACAGTGAGATTCTTTAAGGAACACTACGTGAAAAGTAGATTTGAGGACCTTGTTACAGGCCAGATTTGACTTTTCGCAGACGGCTGTCTTCGATCCATCTGGGAAACACCCTATGACATGGATGAAGTGTATTTCTTTAGAAGAAATGAAGGCCTAGAACTAGGACTTGTCCACTCAGTCATGGAGATTTTATTTTATGAACATCCACTATGTGCCAGGCACTTCACTAGGAGTCCAGGGGGCCTCTGATTAATAAGGTAGAGGTCTGACCAGGACACACAAAGGTAAGTGAACATAGATGCTCACAGTTGATAGGTCTTACCATTGAAATTTTGGTAAAATGTAACGAGGTTCAGAGGGGATTTACTCGCTCCATATGAACACGGAGCCATCAAGAAAAGCTTTACAGAGAAGGTGCCTCCTACAGCAACTGTTCCAGTTTCTTTTCTTTTGTGATGATAAAACACTCCTACAAAGAGGGACTGAGGGGAGGAAAGGGCGTATTTCAACTTAATCCCAGGTCACAATCCGTCACTGCGGGAAGTCAGGGCAGGAACTGAACACTGATTGCCGGCTCACTTAGGCCCGAGTTTAGCCGCTTTTTTTTTTTTTTTTTTGTCTTTTCGAGACAGGGTCTCCCTGTAGCCCCAGCTGTCCTGGAATTCACTCTGTAGACCAGGCTGGCCTTGAACTCACAAAAATCCACCTGCCTCTGCCTCCCAAGTGCTAGGATTAAAGGCGTGCACCACCACGCCCGGCCCTTAGCTGGCTTTCTTACACAGCCCAGGACCAACTTGCCCAGGAATGATGCCGCCGCATTGAGCTGGGCTCTCCCATATCAAATGACAACCAAGACATTCTCTGGCCCCACTGTGCCCCTCAGGCCAGTCAGAACCAGGAAATTCCCCAGTTGAAACTCTCTTTGGATGACTCTAGGCTGTGTCAAGTTGACAATTTGGACAAACCAGGATACCAAGTAAACCTTGAAGGACGGGTTGGAGCGCCCATTGAACCAGAATGAAAGGTAGTCTGGCCAGACAGAAGGGCTGAATGCTGCAAGCAGAAGCTTGGGAAGGAAAAAGGACATGAGACTCAGATTCACACAAAGACGCTTCCGACAGGGAGCATGTAGCCTGTGATTCATACCTTATTTCCCTGTTTTGAGTTACAGAACTCTGGGAAGGTGAATAATAAAACCTAATGCTGTTTCTCTGTAAATATTTCTATTGATTTCATGAACCCTCTGTCCCAGTGAAGAGTTAAGAATGCACAACCGGATTTCATAGACACATATAATTATGAGAGGAATAACAACTTTATTTCATTAGCTTCATCCTCTCTGTTACCCAAAGAACAACTCATTTGAAAGTGCATAGAATTAATCATTGAGTGTGTCCACACTGTTATCTGATTTTCTGCCTTCAAAGTTTGGGGCTGGAGAGATAACTTAGCGGTTAAGAGCACGGACTGCTCTTCCAGAGGACCCGGGTTCGATCCCCAGCACCCACATGGCGCCTGAGAACCGTCTGAAACTCCAATTCCAGGAGAACTCCAGTTCCAGGGGAATCCGACACCCTCTTCTGACCTTCGCAGCATTGCACAACACGGGTGCACAAACCTGCATGCAGACAGTACATTCATACACATATAAAAATAAATAAAATAAAATCTTTAAAAAAAAACAACAAAGTTTATAGGACACCATTGTTGAATTTCTTCTATTGCCCTTATTTCCCCCCTCTCCACCTCTTTAGGTTAAAATGGTCAGAATTTTAGGCACATGTCTTTAAAATGTTAGCAGAAAGGATCAAGTTTGGAAAGAAGCCTGAAGGCCATATTTGTTTTCTTTCCTTTTTTAGCAAACCGAGGAGTGGTGTGGCTTTCTGTATTGCTCTCGTCTGGGCTTAGTCTACCTCTGCAGGTTATTAATTCCCCAGCCTGCTAACTTTTTCTAGTTGGCTCTTGTTTAGCTTCCACAGAGCCCCACCCCAAAGTGCTTTATTGTCCCTCTGCTGACTATTCCTACATATGGTCAAAATCAACCCACCTTCCGGGTTGCTGACACAGGCAAATTCACTGTTTGGCAAACCCGCCCGAGATCCCAGTAACTCTTTGTTGAAGGAGTGTGTTATTACAACGGAGTGTGTCTGATACCTAACAAACCTGTCCAGTCCCTTGCAGGCCTAGATGTTCTCCTGAGAAACTCTGTAGATCTGGATTTACAGCCACAGGCAGGATATCAGCACTCCCAGACCTGTTGAGCACTGGAGCACTGCTAATGAGCAAAGGGCCCTGCCTCAATTAGTGGTTTGTGAAATATTCCTGGATATCAAATTGCTCTCCGTGCTTGATAATCACAGCAGCTCATGGGATGAAAAGCAACCAAGGTAAAATTGTTCCCTTGTTGAATACAAACTTGTTGATCTCAGTTCTATCTGCAGACACAATTTAAGTTTGCGGTCTCCCCTGAGCTGAGGTTTGAATTACAAGCATGCAATCAGGGTTGTTGCTCACGTTTCTCATGTGACTTTCCTATATTATACTAGTAACTTCCTTGGTGTTGGGGAAGGGATAAGGGAGGTGGGAGGGAGGCAGCAAGGAGAGCGGAGAGGGAAAGAAAAAGGTGAAGTCCGGTGGGAGAATGTTTCCCCAGATAACTTCTAGTTTGACTCTTCCTAAATTCTTTGCTTCTTAATTACTAAAAAGTTACAATGCAGTGATGCTAATCCGAAACTAAAAAGGAAAACATCCAGCATATAGTTTAGGAAGAAAAAAAAAAGTAGTAAAGGGAACAAAATTCAAGATTTGTTACCGGTATTTGAATACATTTATTGTGACAACAATGCTGTTTATAAGCAAAGGCCATCTTTTTCTCTAGCAATTGTTATATTCCAAACCGGAAGGAAACATCTCTTGTAAAACTCATCGCTGGTTCCTCATAAGCATCTATTGCTAAGTCTCTACTAAATTTATACATAGTCACAGCACATGCCCCTTAATACAGTTCCAAACTGAAGCCTCTGCTTCCCCAGTGGGCTGCCCTTCTCCCCTGAATCGCCCCCTTCTTCCAGCCCCAGGAAACATCGCACTATCTCCTGGTAAACAGTTTGGACTTGTGGGGGAGGGGCATTTATTTCTACAATCTGAGAACACAGCTTTCCTGGGGGTGAATCGGACATCAGCTCCATCCAGATTTCATTATCTACAGATAATGCAGCGAAGAGGTTGGGGGGTTATTTTTCAATAGTTTATTGTATTTTCTTAAATATCCTTTCTGGAATCTTCAGAAACAAAACATAAAAAAATTATATACTTTATTACAAATGGTAAACTCAGAGTGCTGCAAATCTCTTATTTACAAACACTGGGTAATGATACCCAAACAAACAAACAAACATGAAATAACTTACAAAGGCAGGGAGCAGTTTATTGACATTAATCAGCTTTCATCAAATTAAAAAATATATATATATGTACATACACGGTTGAGGGAGGCAGGCCAGGAGTTCATCTGCAGGCTCGGCCTCGCCCTTACAAGCCTCCCTCCCCTCCCTCCCCCCCTTTTGTGTTCTTAAAGAGTACTACAGAAGCGATCTACAGTCTCTATTGCAGTTTGTAACCCTCCCGCCCCCCCCCCACTTTAATACTGAATGAGATCGAATGTTAGGTCCATGCAGTTCTTGGTCAATGTGAACGAAAAGTCTCTAAGTTCTGTTCGTGCCGGGACAAGCCCTTAGCAAAGCCGGGCATCCCGCAGGCCGCCGCTCCCTGGCTCCATGCCAACGCAAGGCGCGCCAAGTCCTTCCCACTCGTGCACACTGGGGGCGCCGTCAGGACGCAACCCAGTCCAACTTGTATACCCTTGGCTTTAGTCCTCGGCCACTTCTTTTTTCTCTCCGTTGCAACCTGTCAAGTTCTCAAGTCTGTCCCTGTGTTGTTTTTTCCTCCGTTCCCCTCAGCCCTGACAGTCTCTCCTCAAAACGTTTGCAACTGCTGCGTTAGCATGAGCTGGCACCCACTGTTAACGTGGTTCATGACTTTCTGTTTAAGCTGTGCCACCTGTTCCCTGAGCATGTTGGCCGTGGACGCCAGCTCCGAGTTTTGCGCTTTCAAGGTTTTCACTTTTTCCTCCAGCCGGGCGATCCTCTCCAGCTTCCTTTTCCGGCACTTGGAGGCGGCGATGCGGTTCCTCATGCGCTTCCTCTCGGCTTTGATCCGCTCCTGAGACTCCATGTCGATGGGGGACAGGGGCGGCGTCTCTCCGGGCATCTCCGGCACCGTCTGGGGCTCTTCCTTCAGGGCCTGCAGCCGCGGGTGCTGCACCGGGAGCTGCTGGGGCAGGTGGTGCGGCGGCTGCGGCGGCGGCGGCTGCTGCTGGGGCTGCGCGGGAAAGGCCAGGCCGGCCGCGCCGTAGGAGGGCGCCCCGCCGCCGCCGCTCAGCGCGCCCGGGTTGAAGTTGCTGAGGTTGGCGTAGACGGGAGGCTCGCTGTGCAGACTGGCACTGAAGCCGCCGCCGCCGCCGCCCGCCACCGAGGCCACCGCGGGGGCCACCAGGCCGGCCCCGCTGACCGGCTGCGCCGCCGACGTGACGCTGGGCAGGGTGTTCTGGCTGTGCAGTTCGGCCAGGGCGCGCACGAAGCCCTCTGCGAAGCCCTCCTGCTCGTCGGTCACGTTCTTGGGGCACAGGAACTGGGTGGGGGTCGGCGTGGTGGTGATGTGCCCATTGCTGGACTGGATGATGAGGCGCTCGAGCTCCGGCGACGCCAGCTTGAGCAGCCCCACGTCGGGCGACGTGAGCAGGTCCGAGTTCTTGGCGCGGAGGTGCGGCTTCAGGCTGCCCACCGGGTCCGCCAGGTTCAGGGTCATGCTCTGCTTCAGGATCTTGGGGTTGCTGTAGCCGTAGGCGCCGCTCTCGGACTGGAGAAACGAGGCGTTGAGGGCATCGTCGTAGAAGGTCGTTTCCATCTTTGCAGTCATAGAACAGTCCGTCACTTCACGCGGGGTTAGCCTGGGCTGCACGCTCAAGTTTCGGGGCCGCAGCAGCGTGCTGAGAAGCGGGGGACACCCGCGCGTCGCTGCCTTTGGCAAGGAAAGTTTCTGTAGGAGCGCGCGCTCCCGGCCGTCCTCCCCCGGCGCCCTCCTCCCGAGCTCGCTAGCTCCAGCAGCAGTGAGGTGAGACGCCGCCGGCTGCCCCCGCTTCGGTCCGCCCCCCGCCTGCCCCGCGTCGGAGAGTCGCGGTCACTCACGGAGCGCTCCCGGGGCGCAGCGCTTCCTCGGGGACCCGGCGGTGGCGGCCGGAGCGCTCTGCGCGGAGTTGTCGGTGGGAGCCCGCGATCGGGCTCCGCCGCGACTCTCACGACCGTCCCCTCCTCCGCTGCGAGGGGGAGGGGGACGCGGCCGCGGGGAGCGCTCGGCCAAGTTCAGCGGCCGGTGCGAGCGGGGCGGAGCGCAGGTTCCTCCTCGGCCTCCGCCGCCTGTTCTTCACCGCCGCCGCGGCGGCCGACGGCGCAGGAAAGGTTTGCAAAAGTTCGCTCCGGGCCACTTGTTCTCGGCCGGGAAAGTTGCTGGCGATGCGGCTGCTCGCCGGTTTCCCCGCGCGGGCAGGCGCCGCTCTCCGTGCTGTCAGCAGCACCGGGACGACCGAGGACCTCCTCCGGGCAACCGCGGGAGAAGGGGCTCTCCAGGTGCTCCCCAAAACACCAGCGCGGGAGTCCCGGGCGCGGACGCCAGGCAGTTGGCAAGGAGAAGGGAAGCCGAGCGCGTTCGCAGCTCCGAGTCCCCGCCGTCCGGTGCCGGGTCCGTCCGCCTGCCTGTCCGTCTGTCTGTCTCCCCGAGCGCGCTCCCGCCCCGCCGCCTCGGCCACACTCAGTGCAACTCTGAGCCCTTATCCAGCCCGAGCTCAACACTTATCTGCTACCAGTCAACCCCTAAAAATAGCCCATGATGTCACCCCAAGGCCTTCCCATTGGCTCGCGTCGCTCTCAGGGGGGCGGGCCCGCCCGTCGCCATGGAGACCCCACCCTAGAAGATTCTTCTCCGCGCCCGCAGAGGCTCACGGGATGAGGTAATGCTCCGCTGCCCTCCTACAGTTGGGCCCTTCTTTCTCTCCTCCCCTTCCTCCCGCGCGCCTCTCGGCCCTGGTTCCCGGTCCCTCCCCGGCGCGTCCGTCCCGGCCCGCCCGGTGCATTGTGGGCTGACGTCTTGGGGTTTGGCCGGCTGCAGACGGCGGCTGCCCGGGCGGTCGGACCTCGCCGCGTCTGTCCGAAGCGGGCTCAAGTTCAGGGCTCGGGACCCGGAGTGCGGGGAGTCGCCCCCGGGGTCGGGTGGGGAGCGAGGTGGGGCCCCACGTGCGGGGCGGGCGCCCTTGGCGGGGCTGGGGCCAGGGCGCACCCCCCCCGCACTTCCGGGGGGCCGGAGCGCCGCCCATTAAGGTGGCTCGGCGCAGTCCCGGCTGCGGGCTAGTGAAAGTGGGCTGAAGTTTGGGCGCGTCTAGCCGAGTGGGCCTCCCACGGCGGGAGCGCGCCAAAGTTTAGCGTCTCGGTCAAGTTGCCCAGCGGAGCTGCGCGCAGCCGTGTGGCCGCCCCCAAAAGCAGGCGGTGTGCATTGCTCCAAACTGGGGCCCCGCGGCCGAGACCCCGCTACCCCCCGGGGCCCTGCGGGGAAAGCGCGCAGGGTTCGCACCGCCACGGACGGGCGACCTTCCTAGATCTAGACGAAGTAACTCCAGATCAGAATCAACATTTAGGAGTTCGAATCCCGGGAAGGACCAGCGAGCGCTGCGCTCAAAGCTCGGCTCGCTCGCTCCCTCTCCTCTTCCCAGATTTGCTTCCGGGAAAACACGTCCGGTGAGCTGCGGACTCGCCCGAAGTCACGCAGCCTCAGCGAGTCTGGCCCTAGACGCTGGGCTGACTCCGTCCCCTCCCCGCCGCGGTGGGCGCATATTCTGTGCAGCCTCTAGGAAGCGCTAGATGCATGTAAGTGGCTTCTCTCCGGCGGCTCTCTGACCAGTCCCCCACCCCTTAGGGACACAAGTGGTAGCAGGAATGCTGAAGTCACGAATCCCGTTTTTCTCGTGGCATAAGTGAGCAAATCGCGCGACTCCTCTAAGCTTCTTTGGCCTCATCTGCAAGTGGAGCTGGTGAGGTCCACGGCTCCGGGCTGCCAGGCGTTGTATCCCTTGACTCCTGGACTAGGACATGGTTACCAGGCAGCCTCCTTCACTGTCCCCCTGCAGAGTTCAGGGAGGAAAGGCTAGAAGTCACCTCTTACTTAACCAAGCCTTTCCATCTAGGACTTGAGGTTTGAAGTTGGACCTTACGTTCACTCCTGGGTTCTAATTCGGACTTCGCTGGCTCCGAACTTGAGGGAATTCAGCCTTGGGTTTGTACCCTGGAGCATTAAGGTATTTTGGCTTCGAGTATTCAGAAGCCAACAGCAGCTGGTATCAGTGGGAACTCGGCCAGCTTTTCTGCACTCACTTCGCTTTCACTCAGGCCGCCAGGGGTAACTAACTGGCTGCTGCCAGCCAAGGCCCTGAGCTGGGGTGGGGGCAGGGCAGGGATTCAGTCAAGACCAGATCCATTTACTCCCCCCCCCCCCAAGAGGGAACGTGCTCCTTTTTTTCCAGTTTTTATCTCTTGAGTTGGAATCAGGGAACCGGTATTCTAAATGATTTATGATAACAGCAATAAAAAAAAAATTAAGTTTTGTTTTTAAACTCTATTTGCCATGAATTCCAAGCAATTTAAATATACTGCCCCCAACCCCCCAACCATGTCGGAAGACATGTATGATTATCTAGACGACACACTGGAGGAAATAGCCCCAGAAGGTCCATATGTCTTCCTTGGGGCACACAGACAGCTGGAAATTGACCTCAGGTCTGTGTTACATTCCTTTGTAGTTTCCCCATTCTGGCAAACTTTCTTGTAAAGTATTAGTTACCTGCTTAGGAAGTGATGCTGTTAGCACAGATGTAGTTTTGTTGTTTCTTTCCTGTGTTTAGAAATGTCCAGACTTAAGACATTGTGTAAATACTTACTGTTTGCCTAAGGGTGTTCCTCTGCCTCATGTACCTTAGTAGGGTGATTCTCCTTGGGTTAAGAAATAGCATATTTCATGCAAAGCATAACAGGTACATGTGTGTTAATAAGGCCCCTGCTTGGAAGCCACTGCTGGTTGCTTTCCCTGGGAGAAGGGACTTTACAGTCCATCTGATGCTCTCTTTAGCTTCAGTTTTTGGCAGCTCGGCTGGGAAAGGCTGGGCTATGCCGCCTTAAAGAATAACCGAACATCTTAGGGTTGGAGCCACTGGGAGGTTATTTCTTGCTCCCATTAGTGGCCCATGGTGGGTGTTCAGGGAATTCTGTCAAGCTGAGGACACATCATCCTGGCACTTTTCACTACTCTTGCTGAGGAGAGAGAACGCAGAAAATCACGGACTGGCTCTCATCTAGTCTCCCTGGAATGGCATACTTTACTTTTCCTATGCTACTGGCCAAAATGGGTCCTGTGGCCATGCCCTGAGTGTCTACGAGGGCTCCTTCCTGCTCTCTTTGCACAGGGAAGCCAGCCACAAAGACCCTCCAGTTACTGCGGGAAGCTCATGTGTAGGCTTTGAGAGGGAGTACATAGAGACCACATTAGACCCTATGTGTCTCTATCCGAGGGAAATTAGCCACCCTGCACATCCTTCAGAAGAGACCTTGTCTCTGCTTGGAAGGGGATGGAACAGAGGCTGCGGTAGATGGTGAGCTCCGAAGCAGACACTTTGGGGACCCCTCTCCACCCACTCCTGCAGTCAGGTTCTGGTTTTGCTTCTGTGGCCACCCTGACAATCATTTTTCAAGACCTTGAATCTGCTCTCAGTCTTCTAAAGACACTTAGCACAGGTCTTGGGAAACGTGCTTTTACACAAGCCTTTAAAACTGTGAGGGGTCTGTGGTTCAAGTCTTGATGACTGTCGCTTGTACTCCAGGCTGAGGCTCTTTGGGCAGTACTAAGTGTAGCTTCTTACGTGTTTGATGCCAGGTGTGCCAGTAGCCACAGGCACAGGTCTTTACTGGACGTGCCTCAGTGGTTTGCCCTGTTCCTTTTCTTTCTCCTGTCTCCTCCCGGGCGAGTCACTTCACCTTCCTCCTTTCAGGTGGGCTTAGATGTGGGAGAGTTGCACCTTTTCTTTAGACCAGAGAGCACCTAGTGGGTAACATTGTGATGTGTCCCGAGGGCTTTGTTTTTGTTTGGGTCTTGTTAGTTGGAGACATGGTCTTGCTGTGTAGCGCAGACTGGCCAAAAGTCAAGGCAATTCTCCTGCCTCAGCCTCCCAAGCACTGGGATCAGGGTATTCACTGTTTCATACTGCAGATCCTGAGGTTTTTACCAGTAGGTTACCCCTGGACTCGATCCAGACTTCAAGTCTGGCTTCGGGTTCTTTTTTGATTTTGCGTCTTATTGAGATTGCTTCTGTTCACTGTGCAAACCTCTGTATTTGTGGGGTTTGAATTCTCTTTAATTCTTGCTTCCAAAGTGGCCAGATCTCCCTGAGTTCATTTTGCAGCCACCCGTAGGTGCTCCTGATCTGCTTCACAAACATGCTCTTGCCTTCTCTTATTAGGTACTGTTGTAAGGTGCTATCCTTGGAGTCAGACAGCCACTGTGTTCATGGCATCAGCTGGGAAGGATTATCATAGCTGTGCTTGTGGGCTGGTGACTTTCCTCCCAGAAGGAGGAGGTGGGGAGGGGCATTGGCCCCTCACCCGAGGAGTATCCAGCCACTTATCCTATCCAGTTGTATGCAATGCTGCCTTAATTGCATGTGGCCTTGGGATCTCAGGGAGAGGATAGAGGCAGGACTAGGTGAAAGGGGTTCTACTTGTGCAGCCATCGAGTAACCATCACCCATGCTGGGTACAGACCTTCCAGCTCAGCTGCTTAGGGTCACCTGTGCTCCTGCTCTAACCCTTCATCTATGTTATAAGTAAGCCAACTAAACTTACTGGTTCCCCAGGGTGAACCTCTGTGGAATTGAACTTGGTTTATTGGTGGGGCATCAGAAGGAGGAGGTAGTGATGGCTTAGTTCCCTCCCCCCAGGGAGAAAATTCTTGTGACAGGTTCATGGTCTGCCTGCTAAATTATGACTGTGATAGGTTTACCAAATAGACCACTGGCCTTTCAGCTTGTGTTCTTAGCTCTTGTCCAGTCCAGATAAATGTTATTTTTGTGCTTATTGATTTTATTTTGTTGCCACACTGTCATGTTTTTTAATCAGTCAGGACAAGTGAGATTATGTTGCTGTGACAAGCAGTCCTAAACAGTGGTTTATGGGGAAACTCTACTGCTTGCTTTTTCTATGTGCTCAGGGTCAGAGGGGCTCTGCTCATTGTGCTCACCTAGTCTGGAGAAGGTTTCATCTTGCTTGCTTGTTTCCAGAATTGCCTTGGTCCGCTTGATGGAGAAAGCAAGCAAGCAAGCAAGCAAGAATTCATGCTGGCTTCCTTCTTCTTCCAGGCACAGTGCACACCATTGACTCGCCAGATTATTGGCTGATAAAAGTCACATGAGCCTATCTTAAAGGGTGCAAGGAAATACAGACCTACTATGTGCCTGGCAATCAGGACCTGAGGTATCCTCTTCTGTCTAGGTATGGTTTGCTGTGGAAGCCATCCACAGGTCTTCCTTGATTACAGTTGCAGGGTTATTTATCGCTCATACTGCATGTTGGCAGAAGTTGAAGTCAAGCTCTGTCTGTACTTTTTTTTTTTTTTTTTGGTCTTTTCGAGACAAGGTCTCCCTGTAGCCCCAGCTGTCCTGGAACTCGCTCTGTAGACCAGGCTGGCCTTGAACTCACAAAGATCCACCTGCCTCTGCCTCCCATGTGCTAGGATTAAAGGCGTGCACCACCACGCCCAGCTTCTGTCTGTACTTTTTACACCCATTTCAGCTCCAGCATCCTGAACAGGGTATCTTCTTTCTAAAACACTGGATAGGATGGTTGTGGCTCAGGGCAAAGAGCACATAGTCCTTAAAGGTTCTACTGAAAGCAGTTCTAGTGGCCAGGCCTGACGTCAGGGGGAGGGGCAGCAAGTATTTGTGAATAGCATCCTAGTCTACCACACCCTGTGCTCCACATTCCTCCATTCTTCAGAGTCTCAGCCACTCCAATCATTTTATATTTCTCTTTTCATATACTTTTATCCTAATCAAAATGTGAACTTGAAGGCTACAAGATGGCTGGCTCAGTGGCTAGAGGTGCTTGCCACCACGCCTTGTAACCTGCGCCTACCCACAAGGTGAAAGGAGCGAACTGACTCCTGCAAGTTCTTCACACACACACACACACACACACACACACACACACGCTAAACAAATGAATAAGATATAAAAAATTCGAACTGGCAAACTCCTATTTACTTTTCACAGCCCCCTTCAAATACTCCTCAGAACCTTTCCCTGCCAATCTTCCCACCTCATCCTCACATAGTCACTGCTGCCTCTGGCTGTCACCACAGTGGTGCATACCTGAAAGAGAATCTGTCACATGGCCTCTTAAATGTCTTAAACTCCTGATTCCAAATCCAGAAACTCTGTTAGACTTCCTTTGTATCTCTGGTGCTGAATAAGGTCGCCTGGCACGTGGCAGGATAGGTGTTTGGGAAATGCTTGCCAGTGGCTTTTAAAGCATAGCCTTTGCGTGTGGGATTACAGGGGTGTTTTAGTAGTGAAGTAGAAATAGTATCTGGGCTTGATGTATACCATAGGGTCATGGCCAACTCTAGCCTGAAGCAGCCTGGGTCCCTTAACACCTGGACACATTTCCAGCTCACAGCTGAATCAGTTATGCCGTAGTGTCTCAAAATTTCACTGACTTATGACAAAAGTTGGTTTCTTATTCCTGCTTCATGTCCAGCAAGGTTGGCACGTTCTCTGATAATGTCACCTTCCTCTGGGACCCCTGATGCTGGATGGCTCACTTGTAGAAACTTAAGAGATCTCTTGGTACAGGGAAAGAGAGCTTTGAAGGCTCTTGTCTGAACAGTGAAATGTCTTTGCTTTGAATTGTCACATGTCACCTCTCCCAGTCATTGGCTGAAACTAGTTTCCTGGCCCATTCGGCCACAAGGGAACCAGGAAATGCAATCCTCTTTGCCTGGTAGTATTTGGTGACCAGGCCTAATGACTCCCACACTGGCCTTGAGTTCCCCAAACATGACAAGCTGTTGGTTGCCCAAGACTCTTCACGTGACCCCTTCCTGCCCTCCCTGGTCCTCGGCTGATTTCTGTTTTCCTTTAGGTATAAGTGTAGATGACAAGGCATTCGTGGCTAATATGTTCTACCATCTAAACTATCCTCCTCAGATGGACACCCCCCCACATTCTCAAAAGTCACTATAAGTTCCCCCCTTTCTTTGTTCCTTGAATTCAGAGCCAGCTGAAAGAGAGACCCAGGAATCAGACGAATAGGAGTCAAAACAGTCTGACAAAGATAGATTTCAGGCTGGAGGGCAGGCACGAGGCTACAACAAATTACTTGGTGCTTGACCCCTGCCTTGAACTCACCTGTTGGGCCCTGATAAAGGTAGGCAGCTAGTTACACAGTGCTCCCTATGGGACAGAATACCCTTGAGTAAACTGCCTTGGAAGGGAGAGTAAGCTGCCGAGGTGGGCATATTTGGGTCCTCTGCACTCAGCTGTGGGAAGCTAGCTCACTTGCTATGCCTGAGGAGTGAGTAGGCCTTGAGAGAGAGAGGAAGGAGGGGCCTCTACCTGTCTGCTCGCTGGCTGGCTCGTGGAGATCTGTGGCTTGGAAGATGGTGATTTCCTCTTATCAGTGGAATATGTTATTCTGTATTTGAATAATTGCATATTTAAGTTTTTTCTCTTGAGGTCTCTTTGACTCACCAGAGACCAAGCATCAAGAAGGCAAGGAAAAGGGGGCTGGAGAGATGGCCTAGCAGTTAAGAGCACCGAACGCTCTTGCAGAGGACCCAGGTTCGATCCCCAGCACCTACTTGGTGGTTGAGAACCATCTTTAACTCCAGTTCCAGGGGAATCCGACACCCTCTTCTGACCTCCACATCATTGCACGACACGGGTGCACCAACCTACATGCAAACAGTACATTCATACACATACAAAAATAAATAAAAATTAAAAAGAAGGCAAGGAAAATAAAGTATCTTGGTGTTCATAGTATACTGAGCAGGTAGCCTGATGCTGGGCGTAGGAGGTACTTTGTAGACCTTGGTGGTTTATCAGTGCCCCTACAAGGTCCTATGGATTGGCTTTGGATAGGAAGGACTATATGATGTGTAGTCACCATCACCCTTGTGGTGATGGGAGTCCACACCCAGAACTTCCACAAATCCACAGACCTGCTAAGTAACCCAAGCCCCAGCAGTCATCTTCCCAAGTCTTGCTCTTCTTCCAGAACCAGCAGCATATTCATGCTTAAACACTTTTAGTTGTAAAGTGCAGGGTACAATGCCTAGAGCCAAGAGCAGTCACTATGCTAAGCAAGTGCTGGTGAGTGAAAGCCTTGGGCAATACTGTGGGTATAAAGGTTAGAAAGCTGGGGCCGGAGAGAGAGAGTAATGACTGCTCAAATGCACAAAGCTTCAATAAGAAATTGGCTTTGAAAAAAAAAAAAGTACTGACTGCTCTTGCAGAGGACTCAGGTTCGATTCCCAGCACTCACATGGCATCTAACTTAACTGTCCGTTAACTCCAGTACCAGGGAATCCAGTGCTTTCTTCTGACCTCCATGGGCATTGCACGATACAGGTCCACTTACATACATGAAGGCAATATACTCATACACATAAAATAAAAAGTAATAAATACATATTTTTTAAGTTAGCTGTTTTGGCCAACCATGGAGATCTGATGGCCACATGGTGAGGGGTTTGAACATGTCCTGTGGAGAGGAAAAGGAACAGGCCTTATCTGGGTGGGAAAAGGGTGGGGAAAGCTGAGTGCATAGAAGAGCTTCTGGAGAGAGGCAGTGATCACACAGGAGGCTTGATTTGCTCTATAGTCTTTGCCTCTGCTCTAAGTAAGGAAGAACCTTTGCAGTTAGTTTTTTTTTTTTTTACAGTAGGACATGTTTCTTAATGTGGAAGCAAAGTTCTGCCACTTAACACATTGGCTGGTTATGTTCAAGACTCTCCACCAGATGATCATCCCTGGGAGCCCATGCTACTGTGGCAGTCACCACTTGTCACTGTCTTATGTAGTCTCATTTAGAATTTGTGCAGGAGTAGTCACCAACCTTTGTGGGCTCTCACTTTAGAGCAGACCCTTGTTTACTCAAAGTTTGTAAACCTAGGATGATGTTTTCTGTGTCCAATGCTATATGAACATTGTATCAAAAAGCTACTGCTCTCAGTACCCATAAATCAAATGCACCTGTATTAGGCTTACTGAAGAAGTCCAGGAATGCCCCCGTCTGTGAGAGGACAACGTCTAAGCATGCACCTGGCCCCTTTCCCTTTTCCACCTGTGTACACAGCCAGATTGTGGGCTCCTTTGTAACCAGGTGTGCCTGAGTTTTAGCCAGTGCGAAGAGAACGACTGTGATGTGCATTACTTACAGCACGGCTTTGTAAAATCAGCCCCTCACATTACCTGGTATTGCAAGGGACTCCAAGAACATGCAGAGGAGCAGAGCCGCAGGTGGAAGGAGCCTTGATGTCTTAATGACCCTGTGGAAGGACACTCACTGACCAGAAGTAGTCCTGCTGGATTTTGACTGAATGAGAGAGAACTTCATTGTACGGGTCCACCAGGATTGTGGTGTAAGGGTACTAGTGTCTTCGTGTTCTAGTTCGTGCTGCAAGATGCCCTCCGTGTGAAAAATGCTGGGTTTAGTTAGGGCCTTTGTCTTGGCTTTTCCTAATTTGGAAAGAATTAGTCAAGGAGGCAGAAAGGAAGAGGATAGCGCACAGTTACTGTTATCTTCCCACTGAATTTATAAACTTCATGAGCTGTGTCAGGATGTCTTACATCCTTTTCTGTATTTAATTCTTTCAGTGGGCATTTACTGAGAAATGCCAGGCTCTTTGGGGGGATTTCAGAAGAAATAGAAATAGCACATGTTTTAAATTATCACCATATTCAATAAGTTTTGAGTATTTCTTATAGATTTGCCACTGGTGACCATTGCTGAACAAAAGCTTCAGGGCCCACCCACAAGTTTGGGTGTAACAAAGAAAACAGATTTCACACAGAGGGAAGATGAGCCCAGCGTGATAATGCTATAGGACATAAGGAACAGCATTCTCAGGTCGACGGGCATCTGACAAGGACAGAGGT
Source organism: Rhizomys pruinosus (assembly GCA_009823505.1). NCBI lineage: Eukaryota > Metazoa > Chordata > Mammalia > Rodentia > Spalacidae > Rhizomys > Rhizomys pruinosus. Next base: position 481,210 of record VZQC01006901.1, read on the forward strand.
TGGAGAGCTGTGCTTTAGAGAAGATGGTCAATAAACAGAGTCTTCCAGAGTGAGTGGAAATAGCCTGAGGAGGAGGAGGAGGCAGCAGCAGCGGTGAGAGAACACATTCTAGGAAGAGGGAATGTGAGCACGAGGCCTAGCTGTTAGGCGCCAGGGTGTATTCAGCTGCAAAGGAAGGATGGGGAGGAGGGCCTTGTGATCTGCATATGCTCAGATACCTTCATAGGCCTTGTATCCTGCTCAAGTCCTGTAGAGTCACTGTTTATGTAGGAGCAAATGTGACTTAGCCGTCATGATGTTGACAGTTGTGATACTTGTGGAATTTCTACTTTTATGCCTCCCTCTTTGTTTTAGAGTTTTCTGTGGTGAATGTCTATTACACTCGCAATTAAAAATCATTTTCCCCGTCTGATTAGCTGCGGTTATACCTTCCATCCCTGGGAGGGTCCTCACAGCAGTCCTCTGAGAGAACAGAGGGAGGGCTGATTCGCAGTGAAGCTGGAAGTCAGTTCCGGGTAGTCCCTTCCAGTCTCTTCTCCTCCCTGCTGCACCTGCCTTCCCTGTGGTTTTCTAAGAAGTGAGGGTAGTTTTTCTTGGAATTATAGGCTTGGTGTAGTATTGTATATGTGTGTGTGTGGAGTCTGTACCTTGGAGAAATCAGGACAGAGTTTTCACAATACTCTTCAGCTTTACAGCATTCCGCACACAAAGGATGGTCCTTAGCCCGCTGTGCTGCACTTACCTTTTCTGTGACATCATAATGTCCATAAATAGTGAGTTGGCAGTTGAGGAGGAAGCTACTGATAATGCCACAAGCGTTGTTAGAAAGGCAACTGTTCCCAATTGTTCTTTCAGCCGTCATCTTCCTCCAGTGTTCTGCATTTGGTCAGAGCAGTAACAATGTGTATTTCTATCCAGCTCCCAAATGCTTGGAAGCCTGGGAACACTGGATCAGCACTTTCTGTCATGTTGTGACAACACAGAGCCCCCTAAATCTCAGAGTCTTAGACAGCGTCAGTTTGTTTTCCGTGCATGCCCCATTTCCAGCCTTATCCAGACTGAGCTGTTCATCTGAGACCCAGGTTGAAGGACCCCTGCCTGAGACCCTGTTGGTGTATGCTGCAAGGCAGAAAAGCAACACCATTGGTGGCTCTTAAAGTTTTGCCCTGAGGTCACTGCCATTTGCCTTCCATTTGCCAAATCATGCCACTAATGCTAGCCTGACACAGGAGAAGAAGGGGTCTGGATAGTGAGGGCAGCAGACACTTAGTCCTCTGAGTCTGAAGTTGTTCTTCTGGCAGATAAAATAAGTAAAATAAGCTATAATATTGAAATAATGGAATACCATCCTCAGAAGATGAACTGACCTATGATAGCACTGAGTGAGCAAAAGAAGCCATAAAATGCATAGCATGGTCTAATTTTGGGCCAGTTTGTAAAACCCATGTGGTAGGCATGGTGATACATACCTGAAATCCCAGCAGACAGAGACAGGAAGATTGCTATAAGCTAGAGGCTGGCCTGGTCTACACAGCGAGTTCCAAGCCATCCAGAGCTACATAGCAAGACTATCTCCAAACAAACAAAAACAAAAAACAAACCAAAAGAACCTAAAACCCTTTGTCTAGTGTACTGGTATGAGACTGTTAGCAAAAATATCCCACATGTGCTGCTGGGCAGTATTACATTAAACGTTTTGTGTTTTTACCATACATTTGCTCATTTAATCCCCGGGGAAACCAGAGAAAGAACTAGCTCTCACCAGAAGTTTATCAGCTACCTTAGTTGGAGTGTGGAAGAATCAGAGAGGGGATCTGGGATCTACAACCATACTACCCTGACCTTGCTCAGTCTGGTCTGGTCTCAGAAGCTCAGCAGGGTGTCAGGCCTGATTAGGGCTTGCATGGGAGAAGGGGGATTTTGCTTTAAAAATTCAATGATTTCTATAAATTGCTGAAGTAACCAGCAGTCGTTGGGGAGAAAAAACATGAAATCTGTGTGCCGTCCAGCACTTTATTTTCTGCTTTCTGGCCACAGTTCAGGCGCTTAGACTTCCCCAGGCCCCATTCAGCCTTCTTGGCTCTCCACTGCGCCTACCACTGCTGCGGTTTTCTAAGTAGTCACGATGGCTTTTTCTGGAACTGCTGTCTAGGTGCAGTGTTGCACATACATATAATTTGCAACCCAGAGAAGTAAGGTTGCAGGTCAGATGCAGGGCTATTTATTGGGTTTCATTCTAGAGTCTGTGCTAGAGAGGCAGCCTCAATAGGGAATATGTGCTCAGGGCACACACAAAGCTTTTCAAGGGCGAGGCCTGGAACTGGCATGTTGCCATTGTCTGAAGCCAAGTTTAATGTCAGTGGAGCAGAGAATTCATAGAGCTTGAAAAAGGAAGGAGGGAATGTTTTCCAAACAGTAAGCACAAAACAAGCAAAGTGAGAAGAGTTTGTATTCAGCATCTTCTGAAGTTGTACTGTGCATTTAAAAAAATACAAACTCACTGGGTGTGGTGGTGCACGCCTTTAATCCTAGCACTTGGGAGGCAGAGGCAGGCGGATCTTTGTGAGTTCAAGGCCAGCCTGGTCTACAGAGCGAGTTCCAGGACAGCTGGGGCTACGGGAAGACGCACTGTCTAAAAGACAAAAAAAAAAAAAAAAAAAAAAAAAAACAAACAAACTAGCATCTATAATGATAGTGAGCACAGTGATTTGAACAGGGACATTCCATCAGAGTACTCACTGCCTGGCAGAGCAGGGAAAAGGCGATACCAGCTTGGTGTACGCGGCTCATACACCAACAGTAAGCATAACCCAGAGGCTGTCCAGCATCATCCGTATGCAGTTGGAGGGTATATCATTGCTACTTGTCATAAAGCCACAGACTTCCAGAACTGGAAGGCTTAGGTCCCTCCTAACTTACAGAGGGACCTAAGCCTTTGCCAAGGTCATTCTGAGTCAAGTTTGTCTACATTTCTGGAAACAAACCTAGGAAGTCAACTCCTTCCTAAAGTCTCTGAAGTCCCAGTTGTGACGAAATTGTGACATAAGAAGTTAGTGTCCAGGGCTAGAGAGATAGCTCAGCGGTTAAGAGGACCTGGGTTCGATTCCCAGCACCCCCATGGCAGCTAAGACCCGTCTTTAAGCCAGGCATGGTGGCGTACGCCTTTAATCCTAGTACTAGGGAGGCAGAGGCAGGCTGATCTCTGTGAGTTCAAGGCCAGCCTGGTCCACAGAGTGAGTTCTAAGCCAGCTGGGGCTATAGGGAGAGCCTGTCTCAAAAAAAAAAGTTCAAAGATGTAATGGGAAGTCATATATCCTGAGTGGATCCAGGGCCTTTGATTGTTTCTCTGTACAACGAAGTCATCAAGTATGTGGGTCACTTGTAAATTGTCTAGGCTCTGAAAGCCTCAGTTCCTCTCTTTAAAAGTTGTAGGGTCATCTGCTGCTGCCTCATCTATTGCAAGAGAGCCAAGTCCTTCTGCAGTGACCACATCAGAGCCCTGAACAACACACTCATAATGTTGAAACAAAGAGTAGCATGCTAATTTCCTTAAAATGCTGGTCTGGGAATTAGCCTTGTTCTAATTTGCATTCGCTTCCAAGTAATATAGGAAATATGGGCCAATATTGCTTATGAGAATCAATCATACACTACACACAAATATCTTAGTAATTTATCTGCTGGATTAAGAGTCCTGTTTCTCAGATTTCACTCACCCATCAGTATTTCCACTTTTCTATGTCCACTTACATATCCAAAGTTGATTTAATTCTTTGTTTTAAATGACTCATTTTTTTACAAATTCAGAGATTTTTTTTTTGCCAATGTTTTGAGGCTCTGTGCATTTCATACAAAATTACATTACAAATCAAATCTAGACCCATGCCCGCCTCCCTGCCCCCTCACCCTACCAGACCTCATACATTCTGCCAAACATGTTTTTCATCTTTTTCTCAGTCTCTCTCAAAATTCTCGATGCAGAAGTTTACTGTTTTGAGCAGAAGTTCACTTTCAGTCAGTTTTTTGATGCAGTCTTTTCTGTTGTTGTTATTCCTTCCAATATTAATCACTCTAAAATATGCACATATGCATGCCACATATATCATAGGTTTTAGCATCTTCAGCTTATGATTTTTTTTTTTAATAAGGCTAAAAAATGTCATGTTTGAAGGCTCCTCCTTGGCAAGCCCAAACCACCATTAGTTCTGCCCTGTGTTCCACACTGGGGTCTTCCCTTCCCATGGTCACCAAATGAGGTTCAGTAAGCACCATTTTTTTACTTGAGATGATGCATAGATGTTATGGGATTGGGTTGGATACTGTAGTACATCGATACAAATAATTGTTTAAACTTTTAGGAAAGTTTAAATATAAATACCATTAAACAGATTTGTTCATGTATGATTGAAGATTATCTTTTTTTTTTTTTTTAAATTAGTTTTTATTGATGCTTTGTGCATTTCATACATTTTTTTCCAATTCAAGTTCAGGCTTATTTCCCTTTCCCCTCCCCCACCCCCACCCCAGCCCAGATCATGCTTTCTGCCATAACTGTCCTCGGCATTTTCTCCTCTTTTTTTTTTTTTTTTTTTTTTTAGCAATAATGTGATATTTATGAGTACAAGCTTCCTTCAGGCAAACCTATCTGCAGGCGTGTTGTGCCCAAACACCCAGCCCCACCATCCAGGGGGGGTGAACAGGTTGTTTGTTAATCAAGTTTGATAAATGAGTGATCCAGACTACATACTGTAGTTTCAAGCCATTCACACCAATTCGAGCCCTTACATGCTACTACCACGCCCCCTCCTCATTCCGCGAGGTTGGTTTCCCTAGGTTGAAAGGGGCGACAGGTGAGAGAGGGAAACAGTCCACTCTCTCTGGAGCTGGTGCTTGGGACTCGGGTCATTCTGGCTGTGTCCTTCATGGGCTGACAGTTTTGGTCCAGGAAGACCTTTCGGATCCCTTCCCTGGCGCGTTATGAAGATTATCTTTTATAGTATAAGCATTAGATAGGGTTGAAAAGTAAGAATCAGGTTGAAAACTCTGGAATCATCAGGTCAGCTGTGTTCAAGTCTAGATTCACTCCCTTTCCAATAGTTTAATCATTTTTCTTCAGAGCTGAGCACCAGTTTTGGCACCTGTAAAAGCGAATAATAAAAGCCATCTCAGCCAGGTGTGGTGCACACCTGTAGTCCCAGTGCTTGGGAAGCGAAGACAGGTGGACCTCTGTGAGTTCAAGGCCAGCCTGGTCTACATAGTGAGTTCTAGGACAGCTGTGGCTACAGGCCAAAAAGACCAAAAAAAGCTATCTTACACTCATATGTTCAAAAAATCTGTGACTTTCCTAGCTAGTTGTACCCTCTCCCCTCCCACCAAACTTAATTTTCTTCCCTGCCCCAATGTTGCTTTCTTGCTTTTTTCAAATGATACTCATGAGCCATATCATTAGGCAGAGGATCTAGGGACAACGTTAGTTTTTTTCTGGAATAGTTTACTGATCAGTTGCCTACCATGTGCTTGGAACTGTGCTGAGTGCTATGGGTAAGATGAAGACTGGCTTGGCATGGTGGGGCATGCCTTTAATCCCAGCACTTGGGAGGCAGAGGCAGGTGGATCTCCTGTGAGTTCAAGGGCCAACCTGGTTTATACGGAGTGAGTTCCAGGACAAGCCAGAGCTACAGGGAGACCCTGACTCAAAAAAGACAAAAAAAAAAAAAAAAACAAAGACAAAAAAAAAAAAAAAAGATGAAGACTGAACAAATGGACTTGGGGTGAAGATGTATCTAAGACTTGGGGTCTAAGACCTGGTCTATCTCCATCAGATGAATCGTTAACTCCAAGCCTGGTCTGTCTCCATCAGATGAATCATTAACTCCAAGCCTCAGTTTCCTCATGTGAAAAATGATCATGGGTGATTGATACTTACCTCAGAGAACTTACATAAGAAATGTCACAGGAACTAATGGAAAAGTCTTGCTGAACTGATGATATTTCTGTTTTAACATCACAGGTATGTTATATGGCATATATATTCCTGAAATAGCCTGTGTTCTGCAGAATTGTATATTAAAAATAACTAGCCCTTTGTAAAACCCAGTTTGAGAAAGATAAAAAAAAAACCCAACCTGTTATAATACTGTGGCCACAATGCTAAGATAAAACTGAAAGAGAGACAAAGACCTGTTAAATTTGAATAAGGAAATACCCACACATGCATGCTACAAGTGACATAGGCCTTTTCCTCTGGAGCTGGTAAAGGTTGCTTGCTGGAGGGGTAAGGAAAGGACGAAGCTACTGAGTGAGGCCAGGGAAGAAGCTTGAAGGTTAGGGGCTGCACACTAAGCTTTCACAAGCTTTAACATCTTAGAGGAAATCCAGGTACTTTCACATTATAGTGCTGTCGTCCCACTGGTTATCTGGCTTACAGTAACCCTGTCTTGCTCTAACATGGCTTACAGTATTATGCATTAGAGCAGTGTGGGCCATATAGGCAACTGACAGATTACAGGCTTCCACAAAGTCCCAGGCTTCGTTAGCAGGATAAGCAGTGACTGCCAAGGGTAGAATTCAGTAAGAGATGACTCTGTCCCTCTGGCCTTTTGTCCCTCCTATCCCAATTTGACTAGGATTTGGTCCTCTCTCCTTGGTTTAGGGTTCCTCTCCTTCCCTAGCCTGCGAGTTCCTAGAGAAAGGTTCCTATCATGTTCATCTCTGTGCTCTAAAGGCTCAGCATAGGGGCCCTGGAGCATAACTGTTGCATTCCAGTTGAACTTATTGCCAGGGGAAATCCCTGAACCCCCTGTAGTAGTTCCAGGTTCATCTGGGGGCAACATGAGCTGAGGATTGGAAGAATCCTCAGGGACCGTACTCACCCAGCTCTATAGTCTGCATCGCTGATGCTCCCAAGTATGACGAGACAGCTCAGTGGGCCTTAGTCCTTCATTGGGGACAGCCGTGCTGGGGCCAGCAACACTTCTGCCTCCCCAACCCTCCTTCCTGTCTTCTTCCTTCACCAAGCCCTATTCCATGTCAGGCTTTGACACAATCCCAAGGATGGAGTGGTAAGTACAGTAGGCATACTGCTTTCATTGCCCTGTAGAAATAAGAAATGAGCTGATTAAAGTATAATCAAAAGAATCCATAAATGCTGGAGAGATGGCTCAGCAGTAAAGGCACTGGCTGCTCTGCTTTGGTTCCCAGCACCCTCATGGTGGCTAACAACCATCTGTAACTCCGTGCATGTACATGTATGCAGGCAAAACACTCATATACATAAAATAAACAAAATTTAAAAATAATTAGTAAATGCTATGAGTCGAAAGAAATGGGCAGGACCTGTCTCTGACCTGGAACTAAATTTTTGTTTGTTGACTTAATTGGATGGAAACTGGAAAGACTGAGCCTGTGGAGCCTATCTCTAACTGAAAAATGGGGAATATCTTAAAAGGAAGGACCTCCCTGAGGAGAAGTTACAATATAATGAATAAAACACAGACTGGCAAGAGGTGGCATGTGCCAGGGATAAGACAGGATCAGTCCCAGGCAAGAAAGAGCCACCAACAGTGACAGGTGGTGAGCACTTTTCCTACTGTGCTTGGCCAGTTCTGTTAAAAGAAACTTTGAGGGGCTGGAGAGATGGGTTAGCAGTTTAGAGCACTCACTGCCCTTGTAGAGGACCCGGGTTTGATTCCCAGCACCCACATATCGGCTGAGAACCAGCTTAGGCTGGGTGTGGTGGTACACACCTTTAATCCCAGCACTCAGGAGGTTGAGGCAGGCGGGTCTTTGTGAGTTCAAGGCCAGCCTAGTCTACATAGCCAGCTCCAGGCCAGCTGGGACTAAAAGGAGACCATTTCTCAAAAAGACAAAAAAAAAATAAATATATAAATAAAAGAACCTAGACTAGCAGTTCAACTGAGACTATCACTGAATGGAGACCATGTTATTTCTTTCAGATACTGGCCTCCTCCATATCCTGAGAACTCGGAACTTATACCAGATATTTCTAGGTCCTTCTCTCCCCTACCTACTGGACTCTATACCACTAAATTTTATTAGGTTTTCTGTTTGCTTGTAGTTGGCATGATACCTAAACCTATCAAAGCATAGAAATGCAGTAGCCAAGGATTTCTAGTCACTGTGTTCCCTGTCCCTAAGTCTACATTAGTATCCCATGCCAGTCACTGACCTTGGTCACCTCATTTCATTTGCCACAGACATACCAATTGAGCAAGAAGTGTGTGCTAGTGTTAACAGGTAGCAAGGTCACCTGGGACCTTGTCTTCTCTATCAGGGAGACTTGGCCAGATTACTGGTCTTAAATGGCAGTGTAGAATTCTAACCCTTATTAAATTAAAGTGGGTTCAGGGTTACTCCTTGATAACTTAAGCCTCATTCTGTAGTAGAAAAGAGTGAAGCGACTTCTAGGAGATGATGATCTGGATTGTTATCATTTTCTCTGCTGGATCATCAAGCATCCAGGCCTCACTTGTCCCAGTCTTTGTGGAAGGGATCGAAACAACAAAACTGGGTGGTTTCTGTGGTCTTTTCTGGCTCCGAAGTTCTCAGGGTCTTCAGACCTTTTTCTGGTTTCTTTGCCTCTTGTCGATTAGCGCTACTTCAAATGCAAGCTTCCTAGATTCCAAATGCTTCATCCCCTGGTCAGACCGAAGGCTAGCCCTTCAGTTTTGCTAAGCAGGACCTGGGTCCTGCTTGTCTTGAGTCTCCTCTTACGGACCCACTTTCTCAAAGCTTTCCTTTTGATGACCCCTAATTGTGCCTGCATTGGCCCACACTAAAGGTCTCTCAGCCATCCACTCAGCAGCAGCTGCCAGTATGATTTTGTGAACCGACAGTATTGTCAGTAATCTCATCCCCACACGCACAAGCATTTGGATTACTTGATTTCTCTTGTGAGGCTCTTCCTTCTCGTATCGTGTCACTGCTAGACTCAAAGTTCTAAGCAGGTCTCACCTTTTTACCATGCCCAGGCTGCTGTGACACTTGGTTTTTTGAGTCAGTGGGAGTTCTGCTGGCAGTACCCGAGGCAGTTGTTTATAATGTTAGCTTAATCAGACCTGGGAGTACTTCTGAATATTTTCTGAATTTCGAACTCCAAAAATTTTCATAAAGCTATTCACGTCAGCATCTGTGCTATTCACTCATCAAGCAAAAAAGATACTGGGCTGCCCCAGCCCTTGGCCTTTTGTGGTTCAGAGCCAGCTGGGTTTGGGCTGGGTCAAGGGTAAGGGTAATGTTGATGAGAAAGCCAACCATGCTTGTCTATGAGAATATTATTGGCTTCTTTTTCCAGATAAGGAAACTTAAGGCACAGAGAGGAGAGGTGACTCCGTCACACAGCTAGGACTTAGCAAAGATGGGACTGACGTCTGGTGGCATGTGACTCAAAGGCAGGTCTCTTTCCACTCAGCTGCACTCCACCACTCCCCGGGATGTTCAGGGTCAGAAGCCATGTGGGAGTAGCAGGTCTGTCAAGTTCTGCTGGGCTGAGCTGTTTATCATTGAGGAGGACACTCATCACTGTGCTAATTACATTAATTGCTGCCCACTCTAGGGCTAGGTGGGTGGCTTAACAACACCTAGCAACGTGGTAATGACGCCTGGACCTGCCTTTATGCTGAAAACATCTGACTTTTTTTTTTTTTTTAAACTCCTTCCTGTGATGGCTAAAGACAGTAATTATAAGTTGGATTGGTTGGAAGTTAGCTGCTCTCTACCATATGGGGGAAAGGTCAAGACGATGAACTTTGCTCTCCATCAGCCTCTTTTTTTTTTTTTTTTTTTTTTTTTTTTTTTTAAATTTTTTATTTTATTTTATTTATTTATTATTTATGTGTGTGAATGTATTGCCTGCATGGAGGTTTGTGCACCTGTGTCGTGCAATGCCTCGGAGGTCAGAAGAGGGCGTCGGATTCCCCTGGAACTGGAGTTCTCCTGGAATTGGAGTTACAGACGGTTCTCAACCGCCATGTGGGTGCTGGGGATCGAACCCAGGTCTTCTGCAAGAGCAGTCGGTGCTCTTAACCGCTAGGCTATCTCTCCAGCCCCTCCATCAGCCTCTTTACTGGAAGTGAGAAGGAGACAAAGATTTATGAAGCATCAACTGTGAGCCTGATGTTTTACTTAAGGGATGGATTGTAACCTTATGATTGCCCCAAATCAGGTGTTCTGTTATCCTTACTCTGGCAGTGAGAGAATGTGGTCAGCTACTTGGGGTCCCAGAGCTAGGCAGGAGACATTCAGGTTTGGGACTAAGAACCATCGAGGACACAATCCCAGGACCAGAGCAGCCCTCACCAGGAGAATATGCATTGTGACACTTGAGTGGAGCTGGGTGTGTATTTCAAGCGCACAGAAAGCATCTGGAAGTGGTGTTCTGTGGAGTTCTCTGTTTCTAATAGATGACTGCTTGGTGTCTTAACTCCCTCTGCCTTCACTCCTCTCCTGAGCTCCTGAGAAAAATTACCTGTAAATGTGTTAAATGCAAATGAAGTTAAATGTAACTCACAGTGTTTACTTCCATTTTAAAAGTAATTTGAAGACTCCATCTGCATACTTGTTTAGAAGATGGCTTTGACAGGTCATCATAATTGGCCCAAAAAGCAGAAGGTAATTTAGGAAGTCACTCGCTTTGGAATGCTATATATCTGTGTACTCTCTGGGTGTGTCCATATTGTCTGTGTACTTGTAGGTATAGAAGTCAGTGAGTCGTGTGTGCGTGTGTATATTCTTCTGGAAGTGCTTAGATGACTTTATTGAATGTTCCCTGAAAGTCATGTGTTAGCAGTTCATCCCTCAGCTTAATGCTCGTAGAAGTAGGTAGACCCGCTTAACAGGCATGCTTGGAGGATTGTGGGGCAGTGGCCTTTTCCTCTTTTTGTCCTGTCCATGAAGTTAAGGGGACTCCTCTGCCACACGCTCCTGCCGTGATGTTCTGTGCTAACACAGCCAGAGGGTAATGGGGACCAGTCGGTCAAGATTGAAACCTCCACAACTGTGAGCCTTTCCATTTGAAAACTATCATAGCTGTTTGTTACAGTAATGGAAAGCTGACCAACACATTTTTCTAAAACTCAGAACAACTAAGTTCCATGGTGATGCAGGGGAGTGCAGCTGTTTGGAGCTGACTGATGTTTGCATCTTGGCTCCGCCTCTTATTAGCTGCTGTGACTTGGGCCAAGTTCCTAAATCCCTGGGCATCAGTTTTCTCATTTCTAAAAATAGGGATAATAGCAGTTTTGACCTGGTCACATTCCTGTAGGCCAGGAGGTTTTTCAGGGCAGGAACTGTGTCTATATACTACCCTGCCTCTAGGCAGAACGAGAATGAGGCTAAGCAGGCTTTGAACTTGAGATAGTACTTCCATTCTGAAACCAACATTTCCAAATTGGCTGTGCTACCTCTGAGAGATGACTTAACTTTTCTGAGCCTGCTATTTCTTATCTGTATAATAGGAGTTTGTTATTCCTCCCTGGCGTGAGTGCTGTGTGATAAGGTGTGGCCTGTGAAGGCATGTCCACCAGCCAGCACACAGGAGGTGGCAGGCGAAGCTGCTGCTGCCTCTTATGCCCATCCTAGACTCCAGTATTCAGTGTTGTCTGCCCGAGTTCCTGTTGATGGGTAGAGCACGTTCCTGTGCTTTCTATGCTCCCCTTTCTTTCCCACCCTGGTCAGCTCTGCTGTGCTGTGACTGAGTGCCTCTGTCCAGGCCACCACCATCTCTGGCTGCCTACTGACTGGCACTGCCTCCGGCAACCCTGAACAGATCTTGTCACTTCCTGGGATGCTCCCAGCAGAGAGTCCTGCCTCACCTTTGTCCTGCTGGTCATGTGAACTTTCTGGAAAACTGATTCTACTGTGGCAGAGAGAAGAAACTGAAAAGCAACATCACGAACAGCGTGTGCAAGAGTCCAGTTGGCAGAGGCTGGTCCTCACCTGGGCTCCACTCACCACGCATGCTCAAGGGAAGCCCCCAGTGTACAGCAGGGGAGAGGTGGCTTCTGTGTACTGTAGAGTCTGCTTTGGAGTGCTAGCAGACTCCTGGCATGGAGCTTGCTTCATCTCAAATAAACTATTTCTGTTTCTACCCAAGTGTCTCTGGTCCAGTTCTTTGCCATGGAACACAAGAACCTACCTGATGATTGACCCTAATCTGCCCCTATTAACACCATTCTCAGAGCTGGCCCACTTAGGAAGTGCCAGCCACCACCTGGGCATGAGTGGAGGGTTCCAGCAAGTTCTGGATTTGGTGATTTACACCTGCATTGTCTCTGTCTCTTCCTCCAGAAGATTTGCAAACACAAGTGCTCACTTCCTCAGGCCTGGTACCAAACAGCCCATCCCCCCACCCCACCCCCACCCCCATCCCCATCCCTGTCCCATGGCACCTTCTCTGAGAGACCTCGTCCATGGCTCACTAACCACTCGACACACCTGGTGCTCCATTTCATTGCCTGCTCACCTGTATATGATAGATTACATAGTCATCTATTTACTCTCTTTTTTCAGTATAGGGGGAGGGAGGGAGGGATTGAAGCTTTGTGCATGCTAGGCCTGTGTTATTCACTTACTTTTTAATGGTCTCCCTTAAGTAGAATGAGAATTAAAAAACAAAACAAAAACTGGTTTTGTGTTGCTTTCTGTGGGCATGGCCCAGGCACATAGTAGCTGCTCAGTAAATACTTGCTGTGGTTGGAACATGTGTGACTATGAAATGGCCGAGAAGAGTCTGAAAGATGCTTAAGGCCTACATGGCCCACCGAGTGGCATTTGTTTTGCTGTAAGCAGGGCAGTGAGGAGGACAACTGGATGGTCCCTTAGTGGCCATTTCCCTGCACATGAACACCCTGAAGATCAGCATGTTTTGTCTTTGGCTTGTGTTCTCAGGGTTGGCTTGGGGCACAGTTGCAGTGTGGGGCAGAGTCATCTCCTGTGTGCTTAGCTGTGCTCATATAGATGTGTATCATCACAGATAAAGATCACTCAAAAGTTTAAATGCCTCACCACCATAATAAATTGAAAGTTTGAGGGGTGCTACCTCACTGTCCTTAGACCATGGAACCACACAGCATCTGCTCGCTCTGACTTCTCCTTGCCAGCCTTTCTCACCCTCCCCTTCTTGTTCTGATTCTAAGAAAGCCATCAACTCCAGTAGCTTAGGGAAGAAATAAACACCGAGGTTTCAGGGTTCCAGGCCAGTACTACTACTTAGCCCTGTGAGATGTCACACTCTGCAGAGTGGGCCTGCCTGAGGAGCAGGATGTGCAAGGTGAGGGCTGGCTGGCTGGTGAGGCACTGTAGGTGGGGGGACAGCCCTCCCCACACTTGTAGGTGCTGGTTGCCTTCCTGCTTGTAGTGTCTGGTATACCACTGTGGTGTTTCCATAACCTTTGGCTCTAGTCAGAGAACAGCCAATCCACCATAAACTATAGAGATAGCTCCTGGCAAGGTCTTACAGAGTCAGTTCCTCAGAAAGACTTCCATGGAGGTCCTACTGTGTGCACAGAAGGTTTAGGGGTAGGATGGTGTGATGTGAGAAGCAGTTTCTGCTGGTGTTAGTGCCCTGGGGCTGCTATAACAAATGACCATAAGCTTGCAGGCTCAAAAGAGTAAAAAGGTTCTTTCAGCCTCTGCTGAGGTCCAGCTCCTCTTGATGCTGCACTGGACATTTAGGATGGATGTTGGGAGACCAAGGAAGGAAGCACAATATTCCTGATGAGGCTACAGTCAAGTTTGTGGCCACGAAGCAAAAATAAGTCAATAAGAGTAAGGCCGAGCTAAGGCCAAGGTCTTGGTGTCAGAGGCAAAAGTTGCCAAATCAATTAGCTAGAGAAGAGACCATGTCTTTGGGTCAAATACCGTGAAGATGTGAGCTCAGGGATAGAGTCCTTCCCACTTTAATTTCTTGGCTTTATGCATTAAAATCCTTCAAGCATATGGACCACTTTTAATCTTAAAACAGGCCAAAAGCTAAACATGGAACTGGTCGTCTTTTAGAGGCAGGGATGTATTTTTATCCACTTGCTCAAGAACATACCATTACTCAAAGAGGGAATGGCTGTGGGCCCACAGCCCCATGCTTCAGGCCCCTGATCTCTTATCAGTCACCCACTTCCCTGGCTGTGCACAGGGGAGCGTGGCAGTGCTGCACGCAGTGCTAGCTGTGTGCAGGAACATGCCAGCAGGCTGTCCAGACCCTGCTGGGAGAGCTGCAGTGAAATGTGCTGTCTTCTTTCCTGAATGACCGAGCTGTTTGACCCCAGAGATCAAATCTTTGCTCCTGGTCCTCGGAGCAGGCCTATCAGGAGGGACACTGTGGCCTATCTTCCTCATCTAGCTTTTCCCCTCTTTTGTTCTTAGGTACCTGACTTCCTTCAGGAAACCTCTGTCCCATCCTTATCCTCCACCCCTATCAGCAGAGTATGTGGTACTGAGATGAGAAGGGCCAACACAAGGAAGACAGTGGCCTATGATCAGAAACACCTGGGGACCAGGGGACCTGGCCCAAGGAGGGAATGGGGACCTCCAGACTCTGAGATGGGACCAAACTGTCTCCCCCAAACTCCTGGTCCTCACCCCGTACTGCTCACAAAGGAAAGGGTTTCCTCCATGACATTTGACATTTGTCCTCTGAAACAAGCCTTTGGGCCACTAGTCCCTTGAAGAGATGACAATTGTGATGGCCTGGATGGCCTTAATTTGACAGACCAAACCTTCTAGAAGCAGAATGAATACTAAAAAGCAGGTCTTTACAGCCACAGGCCTGCCTATAACCCCCTCTTTTAAGGCTGTGACAGCAGAGAGGTTGGGGGAGAGTGGGACTGGGCAGGAGCCCTCTGTGGCCTGGGGAGGAGCCCTCTGTGGCCTGGGCAGGAGACCCTGAAGGAGCTCTGTGACCATGGCTGCCCACCCCACACAGCTTGTCGCGGCCTCTCCTTTCTCTTCCACCCTCCTCTTGTGAACAGAGCCCCAGGTGGCTGCCAAGAGAACAAGATGAGAATGTGGTTATGGTTTTGGAACAGGTCCAACTCCGGACAGCACTTAGGCAAAGTTAGGAGGCCAAGAGTTGACTCCACACTGTCAGGCCTGGATCTCCTTCCGTACGAAGGAGGGAGTTGGAGGACACCCTCTAATTTTTGTTTTTTTTTTTCTCTTCTCCTTCCTATGTGTTCTCTTTTTGATTCTTAAAGCCATGATTCTTTTGTCTAACTTAAGGACCTGGAACAATTTGTAGATGAATGGTTTCCTCAGTCTTTTTTTTTTTAATTTTTTAATTTATTCTCTAGTTGTATGAATGTACTGTCTGCATGCAGGTCTGTGCACCCGTGTCGTGCAATGCTGCGGAGGTCAGGAGAGGGCTTCGGATTCCCTTGGAACTGGAGTTAAAGACGGTTCTCAGCCACCATGTGGGTGCTGGGGATCGAACCCAGGTCCTCTGCAAGAGCAGTCGGTGCTCTCAACTGCTAGGCCATCTCTCCAGCCCCGGTTTCCTCAATCTTTAGGCATCCAGTATTGGACACATATTTAGTGGGAGTCCATTATACACCAGGGCCAGTCCCACACAGCCATTAGTGTGGAGGAACCTCCCCTCGTGGAAGCTCTAGGCTAGTATAGTTGCTCCGAGGAGTCTTCTCCCAGATGACTGAAAAAGTTCCAGGGCTCCAGAGGGAGAGCATCACCTGCTAAGAGTATAATGGTAGGCATGCCAGGGGGTCTCAAGCGTTGGTTAGGTGAGTAAATCAATGCTAGTACCTTTAGGCGGCTCTTAGGTGTGACCCTAGACGGGAGGAGTAGAGCCTTGCAGTCCAGGAAGGTGTGGGAGCTCAGCAGAGGGTGTGTGTAATTGCTGAGCTGTTTGTTGAGACACCTGTGGACAGTAGGACATGCTCCTACCTGCCTGGTTCTCAAGGGGGTCATTGGGAACAGGGATGGCTTCACACGCCATGCCATGTGTGCCTCCCCCTCCCCCCAGGATGGAGCTGGCATAGATGCTGGGACTTGAGGAGAAGGTTGGCTGACATTTAGACCAAGCCCAGAAAACCCTTGGAATTTGTATTGCATTAGGAGTCCTGGAGTCTTGGGTATATAGGCACAGGAACATTGACCTGAGAGCCCTGGCCAGGAGACCGACAATACGGGCAGGTGGGAAGCAGCGGGGCTCCTAAGGTAGAGACTGACTTTGGGTTAGAGGGACGTGGAATGCTGGAGAAAATACTGAGTTTCTCTGAACCAGTTTCCCATCTGCTAAAAAGCCATCCCAATGGCAACCCACATTGTTGAGGACAATCCAGCTTCGGCACCTGGAAACAACTGTAACCTGCTAAGTGGTATTTGTAGCTCTTAAGGTTGTTAGTAGGTGGTACATCTGTGCAATGTTGAAAATCAGTGATAAGAATGACTTTGGAGGGTCTGGAGTGATGGCTCAGTGGTTAAGAATGCTTGTTGCTCTTCCAGAGAACCGGAATGCAGTTACCAACACCCACATTGGATGGCTCACAGCACCCTCCTTAGGGGATCTAATAATCCTGTCTGGCCTCTGCGGGTACTCACAGATGATACACACACACATAAAATATTTTTTAAAAAATGAATGACTTTGGAGGGAACTTAGTGCTTGTACTATCTTTAACCCAATGTGCAGTAGTGAGACGGGAGTGGATTCAAAGGCTACTCTAGCTTACCTCATTCACTACCCAGTTCTCTGACCTTACAAAGGTAAGGTCAGCCAACCTTCTCAAGTCCCAGCATCTATGCCAGCTCCATCCTGGGGGGGGGGGGACAACCATGGCATGGCATGTGAAGCCATCCTTTCTGAGGCTTGGTTTTTCTCCTCTGTAAAGTGGGGATGACGTTTATGCTCACGTGCCTCCATGAGACATCTACTGAATGCCTCCTGTGAGCCACAGTGTGCTGGATGCCAGGGGCATAGTCCCTGCCCCTAAGGATCTCAGCACTGAGGGACACACAACCATTGAGCTGGAGGATGAATAGAACGTAAGGATAAAAGAAAGCAGGGACGTGGGAAAGGCATTCTAGAAAGGAGAATGCAGCCCTAGCATGTGCCAAGGTCCAGTGTAAAGAGTGCAGTGGCTCTGTGATGACAGGCGGGTCTGCCTCTGTACTGTTCCAGCAGGAGCTGGAGCAGCAATCTCATTTGCATTGCAGAAACCACTGGTCTAAGTGCTTGGGGAAGTTTTCTCTGAGGAATGGGTGCAGAAGGCTCATTCTATGTCCTTTTTTTCCTTCATACAACATGAAGTAGCCCATAAGAGCAAGACTTGCCTGGTATCTGGCACATAGTAGGTGTCCAGCAATCCCCCACCCCCCTTTTTTCAGTGTAGTTTCTGAGAGAGAAATCCGCTGGCATGAAGTTCTGTTCGGGCAAGAGCTCGGAGGGTGTTGCGGTTTGCAGCTCCTGGCTGGCTGAGGTATTATAACCTACAGGATTCAGGTAACAGGAAGTTAGTTGCTCAGACAGTTCAGCCCCAGTCATCTGGTGTTTCAGGCAGGGCCGATGAAGGTCATAACATTGCCCATATTTTAGGAGCTCACCCCTGCTTGGGGTCTGGGTTTGGGATCTTAGATATCTTTGGATTAAATTGGGCGTGCATTCTCCTCCATAAGATGGGTACCAGTCGCCTGTGCTGCCAACCCCGCGGACTGGTGGTGAGGCTAAAGCATACAAACTATAAAATAACATGAGGAATTATATTTACAAACACCATGGGCCTGGCTTTGTGCTAAGAAGTAGATGCTATGATTACTGTTAATTCACAAAGAAACTGATAATCAGATCATGTAATCACTGGGGGCCACAAAACGCATGCCTGTTTCCAAACTCCTGCCTCCGGGTAACTCCAGGACTCCATGACTTGGGCTCCCTTGGTGTCCACTGCTGTGTCGGTCAGTAAGTACTTGAGAATAACTACTTTCCGCTACTTTCCTGGATTTTCTCCAGGCCAAGCCCGCGGAAGCGGAGGAGCTGCTGTCTTTTGCTGTTTGTTCCTGCCTTGTGGTTGCCCACTTAACCTATGGAGGACCATGCCGGCTGCCATGGCGAGCTGACCTGTGGCAGTCTTTGGGCCCCGGTGGATCCCAGTGACTTCTGGGGCCCCTTCCATCCACACCACCGTCTTCGTTTGACTTGAGACTGAGCGCAGAGCCTGGAAGTCACACGAGGCCCCTCAGAGGACTTGCTGGGTGGTCCCTAGGAGCTGGAGCCGCAGTACCTGCCCGGGCTTCAGTTTCGCCCACCTGGCTGATTGGCTGGTGGTTAATTTGCCTGAGAATCAGAGCAATCCTCAGGCATATTGAGTAACCAGCTTCCTTTCCCAGCCTCCGGCAGGAGTCGGCCCAGGGAAAGTGAAGAAACCAGTTTGGGGCGGCCGTGGGGTGGGCGTGGGCAGGGCCTTGCGGGGAATGCAGCTTCAGAACCAGTCTCCGTGGCTTCCGGACCGGATGCAGGGCAGCGATCCCGGCGGAGACCGGAGAATTGCGCCCCGGAGCGCACCTGTAAGTCCAGGGCGACAGGCTGAGGCAGGCTAAGACCGGCGGCTCTGGGTCAGCAGTCACTGGGCGTGCAACTTCCGGTTGCTAAATCCGGAGTGCCGCGGGCAGATGGACGGCTCTGGAGGGGGATGGTAGAGGCAGGGGTCCCACTTAGCCACTGCTCCTGCGCCTCCCAGGGCATCGCCTTTGGGTGATGGAAGTTGGAGTTAAGTTTGGATCCAAGCTGTTACAACCACTTGGCTTGTGGGTTTTGGAGTAAGTGATTTAACGTATCTGTCTGGGCACATTCTCAGGTGAAACTCGGGAAAGCCTACCTGTTATCGTCCCGGGATCGTGTGATAACGGGGTTGTAGCAGACAGGGCAGGTGCTGGATAAAGCTAGGCGCCCCTCTCCCCTTGCCTAGCACTCAGATCCACTCTCGGCCCTCGGGGGCTTGGAGGCAGGTGGCTGGCCTGCAATTCTAGAGCTATTTGAGCCTCTGTTTGTCTAGCGAGTAGACGGGCATGCGGGCGGATCCCTAAGGTCGACTTTAGGTCGCGTTTCTGTGATCCTGGGAGGGAGTTTCAGCCCATTTTTTTCACGAAGTCTACTTACTCTCAGATTCTTATCACACTGCCTCTCATTCTCTCCCAGTGGCCTGCCAGCTTTTCATCCATACAAGGCCATTTTCCACCGGCTGTCTTGTGTGTAAACAAAGCCAGGAGGGCCTCAGCAGCAGGTTGCTTCTGGTCTGAACCCCTACCGCCAGGCCCATGGGAGTTCCTCAGGCGGCCAGTGCCAGTTTAGTAGCTCAGTCTTCAATCGATCACCCAGCACGTGGCCGCTCCACCAGACAGCCAAGTCCTCCCAGCCGCGCTGCGACTACTTTTCCTTTTCCTTACCGAGACTGAGGTTTGGCTTGACAAGGCCCCACACTCCCCAAATGGCAGAGTGAGATATGTCAATGGATTGTGTCTGATTGCAAGTCGTTTTTCTGCCCAGCCTGTCATCAGTGAGATGGTAAAAGTACTAGTGGGCGTGGGGGTGGGGTTAAACCTGTCCACAATCAGTCACATTACCAGATGGACCAGAGCAGGAAGGGACCCGGTGGGCACATCAAGTGGGAACCAAGCCATAGTGTAAGCCATGGGGGTCACACATCTTTCTATGTGACAGTTTAATTTTTTTCAAGTGAAAAATATGAATTCTTATTAAAATAATAAAAAAAAGAAGACTGTAAAACTCAGAATTATTTTAGCTGAAAATAGGAGACATCAAAGAAATTCCAGGCTGTTTCCACACTCCTTCCTTGGCCCTGCAAGTACTACTTGACGTCCGGGTACAGATAGGCAAACTGAGGCCAGACCTCATCCCACAGAAAAGAGGGGCAGAGTCACTTCAGACTGGCTTCTCTGGGTGTCTTCCCCATCCCTCTGGATTTCCTTCACTGTTGGTGATTATAGCAAACCAAGTGGGAGCTTGCAAACCAAGGATCAGGGGCTTGAACTAAGGGCTACTGGGGTGGAGTGGGTGGCTGTGTGGAGCCTGGTAGCACCCCCTCCCTTGGTGGAAATAGGCCGGATTCCTCCCCATGGCCCTGCCCAGCATAGAGTGTGTTGGGGAGAGGGGGCACAGGGCCTGGCCTTGGCCCCTAAATTCAGCAGCAGAGCCTAGACCGAGCCTTATGTTCAGTCCCAGCAGACTTATCGGGCCTGCCTACCACAACCTGCATAGGACAGTCACCAACTCTATGGTCTTGAGAAAATGACTAATCTCCGTCAGCCTCAGTTTCTACATCCTTAAATTGGGGGTTGGCAACACTTACCTCATATAATTGTTTTGGAAAACTGAGTATATACATATCTATAAAACCTAGGACATTTAAAAAACAATTAATTAATTAAGTGCTCTGTTTTGCTGTTATTGTTAGGTCTGAGTAGGAATCTTAGTTTAATTAAGAACCGGATGGGCCTGGCAGGTGCAGTTTTTCAGTCACTCGGCAGCAGTGAGGATAGGTGAACTCCAGGATCTCGCAAGTTCACATGGCACGGAGTGTACAGGCCAGCACTGTCTCAACTATTTTTGCCAACCAGTTCTGTTAATTCTATAATTACAGCATGGGAGAGGGCTTACTAATACTCCTTTTCACAAGGGGGAAACTGAAGCACACAGAAATTAAGTGACTTGTCTAAGGCCATGTTGCTACTAAGTAAGATGTTCTTGGTGCCTGCAGGCATCGAGGTACTGTGTAAGGTGACAGAGATGCAGCCAAGGGTGGCACAATGCAGGGCCATCTCCTCAGCAAAGCCAGGAGCCTTCTGGCTTTATAGGCCTTCTTACACAAGCTTCAGCAAGCCACACACTGAATCACACTTTACATAGTAAGGCGCCCTGCACACAGTAGGTACTCAATACCTGTATGTTTTGCTTACTAGGAGAATAGAGGTGAGGTTTCTCAGGGATGAAGCCCTTGGTCTAGTAGGGTTCCCTAAACCTGCGCCCCTCCCTCTTGGGCCCAGTGAACTTCTTATGAAATAGGCCTACCCAGCACAAGCTCAGGATTAGGCCTTTTAATACTAATGATCACTCTGTCTCTACACTGTGATGTTCCCAGAACTGAAGGTGAACTTACTGCATTTATCACGTAATCATTTCCGAAACAGCTTATCAGATGTCCAGAATTCTCTCTTTCCTCATTACCCACTGTGGAGTCCTGAGACTCCTGTGTCCTGAGATCTTCCTGTGATGCAAACGGAAGCACTCTTCAATGCTTAAATGCTCTGATAGTTTCAAGCTCAGCTTTTCATTTAAAGACCAAGGAAAAGCTCAATGACTGGATATCAAAACACATAGTGGGGAAGGCTTTCAGGGTGATAAAAAAGTAGTTTTAAATTCTAAAAGATTAGAAACTTTGGGGTGGTTTCAAGCAGCCCTCCCCCCACTCCACCCCCCAAGTTCTCATCACTCATCAAGGGTTATTCTGAGGGTCAGATCTACCCAGTGTCTCCTTGTAAATGTGATGACCTGTGGTGGTTGGGGGGGGGAATTCAGTGTAACGGAAACATTAATGGAGACGCCACTGTGACCAGGGGTTGAGATACACAGGGAGCCTTGCATGGCTTTATATTTAACTGGCACCACATATGTACCCAGTGTTTAATGATTTGAAATAACCCCACAGGCCCATGATGACGGTGTGTTGTAGGAGAGGAAGATGACACTTCAAGAAGTTCTTTAACTTGCCTAGGGACTAAGTGCCAGAATCTGAACTGGAGTTTGAGGCCAACTGGGACTTCCAAGTCTCACCTAGGGCATCTCTCTACTTTTCCTGCCTTGCAGAGCTCTGCCACACTGCAGACTCAGGCGATTTTAAGATCACCTCAGCTAAGGTTTCTGTCTCTTGATAATCCAAGCTGCCCTAGATAAACAAACATTGCACAGACACTTTTACTGAGTTTCAAATTCCAAATAAATCTTGATTCAAAAAAAAGTAAAGATGCAGCAGCTTCAGTATTTTCTTTTAAACAACACAAACTCCCCAGAGGGTCTGCTGTCTCCTTGCCTGCACCCACCTCAAGGCAGAGGCTGTTCCTTCCTTCTTGTCTGTAACTTGTAAAGAAACTGAGCACAGAAGCCAGACTGGGTGACATAGTCAGTTCTTGACTGTGCGTTTGCCCAGCTCCACCTGGGGTGCCTTTTGTCCAAACATCTGCTCACCTCTCACCTGGCCTCCGGCTGCCTGCCAACCTGGGGTCGGGGGGTGATGGGGAGGTCATCAGAAAAGCCTTTCTGGACCATATGCAAATGAGCGGAGCACTCCTCTTCCCTGTGTGGAATCAGATCTCCAACCTGCTAACACCTTAGATGCTGTTTATAATCTGTCTCTTAATCACCTATGACCTTCTTAGATACCCCCTGTATGCATGCACATTACCTACCACACTCACACATCACACCCACACACCCCAATACCACACCATACACACCGCATACATAAATGCACATACCACATAACACACTCAAATATACATATACATACCACTCTATACCCACCACACATATACCATATACACATACCACACTATACACATCATACACAGACATACACACCATATATAGCACACACAGATACACACACTACACTGTACACACCTCATTACATACCCTCACACCTCCACACAGACTCCCACTGGTGATTATTTGATTTTACTTTTTTTTTTTTTTTGGTCTTTTTGAGACAGGGTCTCCCTGTAGCCCCAGCTGTCCTGGAACTCACTCTGTAGACCAGGCTGGCCTTGAACTCACAAAGATCCACCTGCCTCTGCCTCCCGAGTGCTAGGATTAAATGCATGTGATTTTACTTTTTTAGTTTTTTTCTGGAGACAGGGTCTTCCCATGTAGTTCTGACCAGCCTGGAACTTGCTGTGTAGCCCAACATGTCCTCTTGCTTCAGCCCTCGGCACAGGCCACTGTACCTGGCCAGCCAGATAATTTCATTAAAAAAAAAATTTTTTTTAATTTTATTCTCATATGTGTATGAATGTACTATCTGCATGTAGGTCTGTGCACCCGTATTGCACAATGCTGCAGAAGTCAGAAGAGGGCGTCGGATTCCCCTGGAACTGCAGCTAAAGGCCATTTTCAGCCGCCATGTGGGTGCTGGGGATTGAACCTGGGTCCTCTGCAAGAGCAGTCGGTGCTCTTAACCGCTAGGCTATCTCTCCAGGCCCCCAGATCATTTCATTTTAATGGCACCGAGTCTTTATCCAGGTTGTGCCTTCTTAAGGACAGTTGTCCTCTGCTGAAGCAACTGGTTTTTGAGGTAGAGCCTGAGGGGCTTTAGCTGCAGATCTCTGCTCTCCAAGCTTTAGTCCTTGTGGACTTTCCCCAGGAAGGTTTTATCTTGTAAATAAGGGACTGAAGAAGGTAGGTTTTCTTCCTTCTTTGTGTATTAACAGAGTGGACCCCACCAATGCCTGCTGTCATTGGATTAAGCAGTGAGTAGGAAGACCACAGATCTTCTTTTGTGCAATTGACTTTCTCCTTCAGGAAGAAGACAGCAGATAAGGAGGCAATAAGCATATCCTTAGGTTCATTTTGAGGGGAGACTCTGCTTAGGGAGAAAATGTCAGGACTCTGATGAGAAGGAAGTCGGGTTTATTTTAGGCATGGCGGCTGGCCTGCCTGTGTGGGGATTAGGATTACCGGCAAGCAGAATGTCCCAAAGTGGTAGTTTTTATACCCAAGCACACAAGGAAGTGGGTTTACAATGAAATGGGTGTGGGAAGATAGGGGAATGGGCATAGGTGGTCTGTGGCTGGTATAAGTAGAGGCATCTTGAGATAAACTGAGGCTTGTGACCGGTATCAGTAGGAGCCTGATTGGAGCAACTTTCTCAGAACTTCTACCTCAGTTGGCTTCCTGGAAAATCCCCAGTTTAGGTGGGCTTACAACCTTACACATATCACTACAGGTGGTAGGTAACACATATGATGAAAAAAAGATGGAAACTATGAAGAAACAGGCAGAGTGAAGGATAGTTTAGATGATGAGCTCAGGACAGGCTCTTTGAAGAAGTGACAAGGGTGGTGGCCCACACCTTTATTCCTAGCACTCTGGAGGCAGAGGCAGGTAGATCTCAGTAAGATCTAGGCCAGTCTCGTCTACATAGTGAGTTTTAGACCAGCTGGGGCTATAGGGAAACCCTGTCAAAAAGAAAAAATTGGGCAGAGCTCTGCCCAATTTGGAGGGAGGGGGCGGGTGAAGACTGGGAGGTGGCTGGTCCAAAGGCTGGAGGTGGGGACACCCTGGGCACATTACAGGATCAAGTGGGTGGCTGAAGAGTCTGAATGGGCAGGTGGTGGGGCCCGTGGTCATCGCTAGGTAGTTACCAGCCATTGCAGCTGGGTAAAGTTCAACCCAACTATGAATGAATGAATGATTGAATGAACCGATGGACACCCTGTGACTATCAGCCAATTACTGGGTGGAGTACTTTGATCAGATTTTTATTGCTTCTAGTCAGCAACACAATGAAGGTTTGGGGAATAAAACATTAGAATTGGATGGTCTTCAAAATGAGTTTTAAGTAGCCAGGTGTGGTGGCGCAGGCCTTTAATCCCAGCACTCGGAGGCAGAGGCAGGTGGATCTCTGAGTTCAAGTTCAGCCTGGTCTACAAAGTGAGTTCCAGGACAGCTGGGATTACAGGGAAACCCTGTCTCAAAAAAGACCAAAAAAGCACAAACAACAACAACAACAAAATACGAGTTTAAGTGATCAAAATAGAACACAAAGTGGGTTTCTGAGTGGAACATAGGTGGCATTTTACTACGGCAGCTTTATAAAGGCTTCTGCCAAGATGGCCTGAGGCATTTCAATAGAAACAGTCATAAACACTGTTTCCAGTGTGCCAGGGGAGTGGCAGGGTAACACAGAGATTCGGCTGGTTTCACCTGAGTGCGGTCTAACCCTGGCGTCCCCCACTGACAGTCTTCAAAAACATCAGCTGGTTGGGCTGGAGAGATGGCCTAGCGGTTAAGAGCGCCAACCGCTCTTACAGAGGACCCGGGTTCGATCCCCAGCACCCACATTGTGGCCGAGAACCGTCTGAAACTCCAATTCCAGGAGAACTCCAGTTCCAGGGGAATCCCGACACCCTCTTCTGACCTCCAAGGCATTGCACGACACGGGTGCACAGACCTGCATGCAGACAGTACATTGATACACATACAGAAATAAAAATAAAAAAAAAATCAGCTGGCCACTGCAGACACTCAGCAACAAGAAGAATCCTGGCCACTTGATGGCTCAGGGGGTAAAGGTGCTTGCCACCAAGACTTCTGACCTGAGTTCGATTTCTGGATCCCACATGGAGGAAGATGAGGGCTGACATCCCAAGTTGTCCTCTGACCTCCATACACACACCCACAGGCACACACATACACATACACACACAAACACACCCACAGGTATACACATACACACCCACAGGCACACACACACACACACACACACACATACATGCACAGTAAAATAAGTAAGTGTAAGTTTTTAAAAAGTGCAAATTATATATATATATTTCTTTTTTTTATGTGTATGAATGTACTATCCTCATGCAGGTTGGTGCACCCATGCCATGCAATGCTGCAGACCTCAGAAGAAGGTGTCAGATTCCCCTGGAACTGGAGTTAAAGACGGTTCTCAGCTGCCATGTGGGTGCTGGGGATTGAACCCGGGTCCTCTGCAAAAGTAGTCAGCACTCTTAACTGCTAGGCCATCTCTCCAGCCCCGCAAGTTATATTTTTAAAAAATCTCATTAAAATCTGGATGGATCATGACAGCAGAAAGGATCAGGAAACTCCAGGAGACACCGGAAGGCCGTGCAACTTGGGGCTGCAAGGTGCTGGTCATGATCGTGACACGCTGATGAGTATGGGGCCCTGGACAGGGAGGACAGAGCTAGGGCCTGCGGCTTTGGGGCTTGCAGCCTCTTGTCTTTGAGGGTGGATAGAGATGCAGTTTTCCCCAAAGGGCAGGCTAGCAGTGTGAAGGCAGGGATGGCCTGGGTTCACATTCTGCCTTTTTTACCTCTGGAAAGCTAGAGACCTTCTATGTGTTACCTTACCTCCCCGAATCTCAGTTCTTTCCTAGAGCATGAAGGGTGCAGACTTCTCCCCACCGTGCCTTGCCCTGCTGGGGCCCTAACTATACACCTGCCACAACCCTGAAGCAATGACAAGCGAGGCCCTGGGCTTTTCAGGATCCACACCAGACATGCCCAGAAAACCCATTCTGCTCTTCTTGCTCTAGGTCATTCAGCTTTGCTTGCTAAGCCTTGTTTTACAGCTTCCTGATGTGGAACTCTGAGTTCCAGTGACAGTGGAGCGATTTTATATACCTTCCTTTAGAATTGATAGGGAACTTTAAACTTGCAGTGGTGGGGTTCAGGGCTTTTTAAAGGTGTGGTAAACCAGTGGTGAACTGGTCATAGTAATGTACACCTAGAATCCCAGATCGCTTGAGGCTGAGGCAGGAGGATGGGAGTCAAGAGCTGTGTAGTGTCACCAGCAACAATCCACCAGTCAGAGATGCTACGATGTTGGGGGTAGAGATGACAATTTTATAATATTTTGCTTTTCATTGGCAAAGCAGAGGAGAGTTTGAGAGAGCTACCCCCTTCCTTCTTCTCTCTTTCTCTCTCCTTTTCTTTCCTGGGTTTTGAAACGGGGTCTTACTCTGTAGCCCAGACTAGCTCCAGAGTGCACGGTGTAGGGCAGGCTGGTGTCAATATTTGTCTGTTTTTGACACTTGACTTTGAACTCTTGACTCTTCTGCCTCCTCCTCCTCCACCCTCCTCTACCGATTCATCTCTTCAATTGATCAGTCGTTCTCCTTGCTTCCTTCCCCCTCCCCCTTCCTTCCCCTCCCGCCTCTCTCCTCCTCTCCCCCTTCCCTCCAGGTTTGTACATTTTCCTCTTCCCTATCTCTTGGTCATTACTCTCTCTCATCCTGAGGAGTCCTCTGAGGTGTCCTCTGGGTCCACACGGAGTGCTGGGTGCCATGCAAGCTATTTCTCCCCTATATTTCCACTCTTCCTGGCGGTCCCTGTACTCACATGTCTGCATCCTGGTAGGAAACGCCCTTGAACGGGGAAGCTTAAGCCACCGAAGGGCAGGCGTGATTCCCCTGCTTGGCCTGACCTTCCTGTGAGCCCTTCCAGGCTCTCAGAACAGCATGTCCGCCCAGAACCTCAGGCTGAAACTGCAGCCACACATCATTTTCCAGGCCAGCACAGCCTGTTGGTGAGAGACGTGCCTGCAGCCCAGCGTGATTCAGCTTCACACGTGACAGGCAGCTACCGAAGCAAAGCAGTCCAGAGCCCAGCACTGCTGACTTCCGGTCCCAGGAAGGAGAGACAAGTTGAACTTACTCCTGCTGCTGCCTTGGTTGCCACTGCACTTCCCTAGCAACGTGTCACCCGTCGAATATCCTGTCCCACTGCCACTTGACGAGGCTCTGCAGTAGACATTCCTGACACTGCCAGAGGTCCCTGCTTGTGCTTAAAAAGTACGTGCCTGGTCTACAGAGTGAGTTCCAGGACAGCTGGAGCGACAGGAAGACCCTGTCTCTAAAAGAAAGAAAAAAAACAGTACATGTCTAACCCATTCGGTTTTTTTTTTTTTTTTATGTGTATGAATGTACCGTCTGCATGTCGGTTTGTGCACCCGTGTCCGCGGAGGTCAGAAGAAGGTCTCGGATTCCCCTGGAACTGGAGTCAAAGACGGTTCTCAGCCACCATGTGGGTGCTGGGGAGTTAGCGCTCTTAACCGCCAGGCCATCTCTACAGCGCCTCAGTTTTGTTTTAAAGTTTGCCACAGATAATGCGCCCGGATCTCCGTACTCCCGGGTGGACTGTTGCTTTCCTTCCACTCTTGGCTCAGGCCTGGCTCACAGGTAGGGGCGCAGGCGGTACTGTGGTTGGGGGGGGGGCACTACCCTTAAGCTGATGTGGAATGACTTGGTTGAGGTGTGGTTCTGTGTGGCACCAAAGTCAAAGCCACCCTGGTTTTAGGGGGGGGGGGTCAGGGGCTGGGGACACCACTGCCTGAGAACACTCAGGGGAGGTGTGGCCTGGCAGGAAGCGCAGGGCCATGCCAAACAGGAAAGGAGAGGAAGGGCCTGTGAGGCATGCGGTGTTCCCAGGCATGCCAGAACTGGGCGGGCTCAGCTGGGGCAGAGCCACGGGGTGCATAAGTCCATTGACATGGGTCCATTGACAGTCTCCCAGGGAATGACCTCCAATCCCTGCCTTCTCCCAGGGCCCGAGGAAGGCTCCAGCCCGTGTCTGCTGTCCAGGGCTTGGGGGAATCCTGTGCTGGCCCGCAGCCATAAGGATATTTGTCAGGGAAAGCCCTTGGCCCAATAAGCCTGTTTTCTCTTTTCTTTGGAAACTATGGTGTTGTGTGTGAAAACAAAGTTATTTGGAATCCGTTCAGGAAAAATGTAACCTACAAACAAATAGCCTTGGAAAACCATCACTTGTAGCCAAGTCAGACCCAGAAGAGCTAGCTCCTCTGGACCCGCCAGCTGCAGGTCTGAGGGTAGCACCTGCTCTCCTTCCCCTTGGGTGCTGCTCAGGCCCCCAGGTCATCGCAAATGCTCTTGCGATTCTAGAATGTTCTTCCTTCCTTGTGTGTGCATCTTCCCTCCACATCTCCCTCCTCGGTTCTCATTTCCCTGGTGGTGAAGTTCTTCCTTAATGCTGCTCTAGATCATTTCAGGTTAAGGCATTTCTTTCGTTTTTTTGTGGGTCAGAATTCCTGATTTTAATTTAAAAAGTGTAGTCAAAATGACTGCTAGTTCTTAAACTCTCAGTGTAAGCTAGACGCTTCATAGCAGAGTGTTTAAGATAGAACCTGAAACATGGTAAATGCTCACTAAATGTCACTTGATATTATCCTTATTAGTTACCTCGATTCTCACACAACACTCACAGACGGTAAATATGTTTCCTGTATTGTAGTTAGTAGATGACTAGACTATGGTCCCCTGAGGTCAAGGATTATGTCTTCATTCTCCGATGCCTCCCAGGACATGCTTGAATGCCATGAGTCATTCAAGCTGGTGACTGGGTTCAGAGACTTCTGTCTAGAGTTCTTAAATCAATTTGGACTTACTGTAATGTAAAGAATATAGGAATAGGAATCAGAAGATACACAGGCTTGGTTCAATTCCAACTGCCTACTGCTTTTGTGACTTGGGAAGGATAAGTCAATCTTTCTGAATCCTGGATACCTGTTTTCCAAAATGCCAGTAATGGTCTGTCACTTGTTGTTGCACACGTCTGTCCCCGACCTGCAGACTGTGGACAGACACCATCTTCCCAGGCTTGGTTGCACCTGCTTGCCTAGGATCGTCACAGCTGAGCTTGCTGACTGTCACTCTCAGAAAGAAAGGAGCAGAGAGAATCAGGCAGAGCTCCCGACCACCCAGTGGGGCCTAGTTCCATGAGGGGGCGGGGCTAAAGGTGTATAAACTGAGGAAGCCAAGGAGAGGCTCTCTTGCCATTTTGTGAGGCCTCGGGGAAAGTCATGATTTGTTCCTGCCTGGAGACTTTCCTGTGTGGCCTTAGGAGGAGAGCACCCACACTCCTGTAAGTAAGCCCTCACCCATTGCTCTGTAAGACCAGTACACTCACTGGTTTTCCAGACTGCAGTTTGGTGAAATCAGACCTCAGTTTTTCAGTGACCAATGGAGATGGGGGCAGGATGTCGTTTGTGCCTCCCAGAAGGAATTTTAGCTACAATTGGCATAGTCAACCAGGATGGGACACAACTGAGGATGAGTTTGGGAAGAGCGACAGTGTTTCTGACATGAGGAAGGAGACCGACAACGGAAGGAAACTGAGGGGAGAGTATTGGCAGAGGAAATTTTGACATGGTGAGCTATCCCCGTAGGGCTAGTGGGGTATCAGCAGTGGCATGGTAGTACAGTGGGTGGTGAGATGTGTATCTAGGGTGAGGCCTGTCCCAGGTTGAGTCAGAAGCGAAGGAGACTGAAGGTGTAAAAGAGGAATTGAAGTGAGGAAGGGATAAAAGAAAGAGAGGTGTTAGCTTGCTGGATTTTTATGGCTAGGGAGCCAGAAGTGGAAGAGAGCCCATATTAGATCAATAATCGAAGGCTCATCCTGGGATCCCCAAACTGGGAACCCCTGGGAGACGGCAGCTACTGATGAGGAAGGGAGCGACCTAGAAGAAGCTGAAGATGCCCCTCAAGCTCGACCTTTAATACAAAGAAAGGGAAAAGCCGTGGTTCAGCTGATTGAGGCCTTAACAATGGTCTGGTTTGAGACTGTGGTGAGAGAATACTCAACACTGGAACTTTTGGAACTAGGAAAGACTTTTTTTTTGGGGGGGGTCTTTTTGAGACAGGGTCTCCCTTTAATCCCAGGTAGCCTGGAGCTCATTCTCTAAACAAGGCTGGCCTTGAACTCACAAAGATCCATCTGCCTCTGCCTCCCGAGTGCTGGGATAAAGGTGTGCGCCACCACGCCTGGCTAGGAAAGACTTTTTCAAACAAGCAATGAAGGAACCCCAAACAACTGGCTTATGAGCCTGTGGGACACGGGAGCAGATGGAATTAGCATAAGTGCTATAGAAGCAGAAAAACTGAGCATACAACCACCCATCCTTCCTTCAGACGCTGGATGCATAACCTGAAGAAGTACAGGGGAGTCAGTCCCCACTGGATTGCCTTGTATGACCCATGAGAGATACCTGTCCATCACCAGTAGAGGTTCTCATGGATATCAGGGGTCAAAAAACAACAGAGGTGGGACAGGCACTACTGGAAGAACTAGGTCTGAGGAAAGCAATGTGTTATGCTCAGTTCACTGGGCAGATAGGACTGCAGAGATTTAATGAAGGACTTGATTTAGCAGGGACCTTGAGATTGGTATGGAGCTTTCATTGCTTTGTTCAGTCCCTTAGTGGGGCAGGATCTTTGTGAAGTAGGAGAGGCTTTGGCATATCTAAGTCACTAACATCAGCATGTAAAGTGAAGTATGTCCCTAAAATGGTAGAGCAAAGTAAAAGAGAGAGGAAAAAGACAAAACAAAGAAAGAGGTCTATTTGGGTTACTTGGAGGCAAATTTGGCAAGATTTACGTTGAGTCCAAGTTCCTAAAGAAAAAATTGACAAGAAGCCAAATTCTCTGCTAAGGAGTTTCTGGAAGGCTTTACAACCCGAGGAGCAGTTCACAGAAGGCATCCATAACAAAACAATACAGATACAGATGATAAAAATTGTCCTTGGGGTGGACAACGATTTCCCAGATTAAACATTCCCCTCCTGCAAAAGTTTATGGTAGAGGTGAAGGTAGTTTGATCAGCCTGGGCCTCCCACACCATCCAGGGTGGTAGATGGAGCCAACAGGTGTGGCTATAGCCATGGGTCAGATCCAGGGCCTACCTGACCCAGGGAATCAACAGGTGCAGCAGGGGCAACTGGGGCCCAGTTCCTCCTTGGCCCTGTGTAGGGCTGGGCAGCTTGAGCCAGCTCCACTAATTCCATCTTCATCAGGGATGGAGAAATGCAGGAAGGCTCCATGTAAGAACTCCAGGATACTGAATGGCTCCAAGAAAATGACTAAAGGTAATAAAGAGCTAACTAACCATCAGGGATCTGTTGAGAAAACAATTAAGAGAAATGGATAGAACCTTCCCATGCTGTGTTAGACCTGGTTTGTATTTGATTTAGTATATAGTGTTAAACTCTGAGTGTTTCACAGATGTGGAAGCCCATTTGAGAAATATCAAGAACAACAAGGATGAAAAAATATCAAGAACTGAAGAAACAAGGATGAAAAAGGTTCATGAGGGCGAATCGTCTAGAACAGCCTGGGCCTCTAAATGCTAAAGAATGAACAAAAGTAGCTTATGAAAATAAAAACAGGCTCAGTATGATTGTTAAATAAAAACCACAGTGCCAGGGGTGGCTTGCTCCCTGCACTCTGCCCCCATGATGTTGGCCAGGGAGGCCCCGGAGGCCCCTAGAATGGTAAAGGCTACTGCCACTAATGTTGGTTGCATGCCGGAACTAGCTAGTTAGAGCTTGCTGCTGAAGACACCACATGATGTGAACATTACACATGATGTGAGCACAGGAAAGGAAGAAATCAAGCTAGAACTTAGCTGGAAACTCCCCGCCAGCCAAATGCCTAATGCCTATAGTCCCAGAAGCCCTATGCCGACTACTGGGGGAGAAATGTCCCCTATAGTCCAGCTTAATGATGGACCCCCACATAGTGCACTATCAACATGCCAAGTGAGATGGGCCTGGATTTAAGTTCAGCTCTTCAGGGAGGAACACACATCTGGTATGGAATAGCCAGGCCAACCCCTCATGAAAGGGAAAGTTACAGTCCACGGCAATTGTTTTGTTAAATGAATGTGGTGCACCTGTTAAGGTATCTTTTGTGTTGATGTCCATAGGTTTGATCATAGTCAGTGTCCACTTAGATGTTTTCTTGTTTCCCACTTCTTTTCATTTATGTCTTTAAAAAATTTTTTTTCTTTATTTTTTTCTTCCTTTATTTGTTTATTTTTTTAAGGAACTCTACAATATAAGAGCACAGTTGTTTTCAGATCACATTGACGTTGCTCATTTTGCCATACAATTAGGTAATTGGTGCTAGCATCCACAGGTGAGGGATACCATTCATCGTTTGTTTTTCTGGGACTGTGTTACTTCACTCAGCATGGTATCTTCTAGTTCCAACCATTTACCTGCAAAGCTCATGATGTCATCTTTCTTTACTACTGCATAGAACTCCATTGTGTAGATGTACCACATTTTCTCCATCCACTCGTCAGTTGAGGGGCACTTGGGTTGGTTCCAGCTCCTTGCTATGTGAAGAGAGCTACAATAAACATGGCTGTGCATGTATCTCTGTGGTAAGATGAGTCTTGTGGGTACATGCCCAGGAGTGGTATGGCTGGGTCAGGTGTCAAGTTCATTCCAAGTCTTCCAAGGATTCTCCACACTGCTTTCCATAGTGGCTGTACGAGTTTACATTCTCACCAGCACTGGATGAGTGTTCCCCTTTCCCCACAACCTCTCCAACACTTGGTATCATTTGTTTTCTTGATCCTAGCCAGTCTTATTGGAGTAAGATGATATCTTAAAGTGGTTTTAATTTGCATTTCCTTAATTACTAGCGATGTGGAATACTTCTTAAGATGTTGCTCAGCCATCTCTAATTCCTCACTTGTGAAGTTTCTGTTCAACCCTTTGCTCCATCTTTTGAGTGGGTTGTTTTCTTTCTTCTTTGTTTTTTGAGTAGTTTATATATTCCAGAAATCAATGCTTTGTCAGATGTATCTGCGATGAAGGTTTCCTCCCACTCTGTGGATTATCTCTTCACTTCCTTGATTGTTTCTTTTGATGTACAGAAGCTTTTGAGTTTAATGAGGTCCCATTTGTCAATTGTCGACCTTAATTCTTGCGCAGCTGCTGTCTGATTTAGGAGATCTTTTCCTATGCCTATGTCTTGTAGTCTGCTGCCAACTTTTTCTTCTATCGCCTTCAGAGTTTGGGGTTTCACATTGAGGTCTTTAATCCGTCTGGAGTTGACTTTTGTACAGAGTGAGAGGTAGGGGTTTAATTTCATTCTTCTACAAGTGGTGATCTAGTTTTGCCAACACCACTTGCTGAAGATGCTGTCTTTTCTCCATTGTGTCTTCTTGGCCCCCTTGTCAAATATGAGATGGCTGAAATTGTATGTGCTCAGGTTTGGATCTTCGGTTTTGTTCCATTGGTCAACAGGTCTGTTTTTGTGCCAGTACCAGGCTGTTTTTATGACTATAGCCCTGTAGTATAGTTTGAAGTCTGGTATAGAGATCCCCCCTGTGTAGCTCTTTTCACTCAGGGTTGTTTTGGCTATTCGGGGTCTTTTGTTTTTCCAAATGAATTTAAGGACTTTTGTTTCCAAGCCTGTGAAGAAACTCTTGGGGATTTTGATTGGGATTGCATTAAATCTATACAAGAGTTTTGGTAAAATGGACATTTTTACAATGTTAATTTTCCCAATCCATGAGCATGGGAGGTTTTTCCATCTTCTGAGGTCTTCTTCAATTTCTTTCTTTAAGGGTTTAAAATTTTTGTTGTAGAGGTCTTTGGTGTCTTTGGTTAGGTTTGTTCCTAGGTATCTTATTGTTTTTGAGGCTATTGTGAGTGGGAAGGTCTCTTTGAATTCTTTCTCCAGTTGCTTGTTCTTGGTGTAAAGAAAGGCCATTGATTTTTTAAGGTTAATTTTGTATCCTGCCACTTTGCTGAAGCTGTTAATCGTTTCTAGGAGTTTTCTGGTGGAGTTTTTTGCATCCCTTAAGTAAACAATCATATCATCAGCAAATAGGGATAGTTTGACTTCCTCTTTTCCAATTAGTACTCCTTTAATATCCTTTTCTTGCCTTATTGCTCTAGCAAGTGTTTCAAGCACTATATTGAAGAGGAGTGGTGATAGGGGGCAGCCTTGCCGAGTTCCTACCTTTAAAGGGAATGTTTCCGTCATTTCCCCATTTAGGATGATATTGGCTGTGGGTTTCCTGTATATGGCTTTGATTACATTGAGGAATGATCCCTCCAATCCAATTCCTTCTAGGACTTTAAGCATGAAGGGATGCTGGATTTTGTCAAAGGCTTTTTCAGCATCAATTGAGATGATGGTGTGGTTTTTGTCTTTGATTCCGTTTATGTGTTTGATGATGTTTATTGATTTTCGTATGTTGAACCATCCCTGCATCTCTGGTATGAATCCAACTTGGTCATGATGGATGATCTTCTTGATGTGGGTCTGTATGCGATTTGCCAGTATCCTGTTTAGAATTTTGGCATCTGTGTTCATTAGGGAGATGGGTCTGTAGTTCTCCTCTTTGGTTGTATCTTTGCCTAGTTTTGGTAATAGAGTGATGCTGGCTTCATAGAAGGAATTTGGGAGAATTCCCTCTGTTTGTATCCTTCTAAATAATTTCAGTAATAATGGTTGTTAAGTCTTTTTGAAATGTTTTATAGATTTCTACCATGAAACCATCTGGGCCTGGGCTTCTTTTAGTTGGGAGGTTTCTTACTACATCTTCAATTTCTTCATGTATTATGGGTCTGTTTAAGCTGTCAATCTCTTTTTGGTTGAGCTTTGGTGATTCCCCAGATTTCAGATATTCATCCATTTCTTCTAGGTTTTCAAACTTAGTAGTAAAGGTTTTTGAAGTATTCCCATAGGATTTTCTGGATCTTTTCATTGTCTGTTCTGATATTTCCCCTTTCATCATGGATTGTATTGATTTGGAGTTGTTCCTTTCTTTTGGTTAACTGGGCTAGAGGTCTGTCTATCTTGTTTATTCTTTCAAAGAACCAATTTTTGGATTCATTGGTTTTTTTGTATTGTTTTCTTTGTTTCTATTTCATTGATTTCTCCTCTGATTTTTGTTATTTCTTCCTATCTGTTACTTTTAGGGTTCATCTATTGTTGTCTCTCAAGTGTTTTTAGCTGCAGTGTTAGATCATTCACTCATGCTTTTTCCGTTTTTGTAATGCAGGCACCCAGGGCTAGAAACTTCCCTCTTAGGACTGCTTTTAAAGTGTCCCATAGGTTTTGTTGTGTTGTCTTATCATTGTCATTCAGTTCCAGGAATGCTTTTATTTCTTTCTTTATCTCTTCCTTGACCCATTCATTATTCAGGAGTGTGTTGTTTAGTCTCCATGTGTTCTTGTAGATAGTGGGGCTTATCCTGGTGTTGATAATGAGCTTTATTGAGTTGTGGTCTGATAGAATGCATGAAATTATTTCAGTCTTTTTGTATTTGTGGAGGTTTCTTCTGTGTCCCAGTATGTGGTCGATTTGGGAGAATGTTCCATGGGGTGCTGAGTAGAAAGTGTATTCTCTGGCATTAGGGTGGAATATTCAGGAGATGTCTTTGAGGTCCGTTTGGTGTATTGTATCATTCAGTTCAGATGTCTCTCTGTTTATTCTTTGTCCTGTTGACCCGTCCAAAGGGCTCAGTGGGGTATTGAAGTCCCCTATTATGAGTGTACTAGGGTTAGTCTGTGCCTTGTCCTGGAGAATTGTCTTTATAAAGTTTGGTGCATCAGAGTTTGGTACATATATATTCATGATTGTGAAATCTTCAAGGTCAGTTGTTCCTTTGATAAAAATGTAATGGCCTTCTTTGTCTCTGATTTCTTTTACTTTGAAGTCTATTTTGTCTGATATTAAAATAACAACACTTGCTTTCATTTTGTTACCATTTGCTTGGAATATTTTTTTCCATCCTTTCACTTTAAGGTGGTACCTATCTTTGAAGGTAAGATGTGTTTCTGGTAGACAGCATATAGATGGGTTCTGTTTCCTAATCCAATCTCCCAGTCTATGTCTTTGGATTGGGGAATTTAGTCCATTAATACTTAATGTTATAACTGATAGGTTTGTGTTGCTTCCTTTCACCTCATTTGCATTTTTGGTCTAGGTTTCTACTTCTGCAGTTATGCTTTTATTGATTTCTCTTTCTAGGTGCCTGGGGATGGTTGCTTCTTTCTTCTGTCCTTTGAATTGCTTCACGTATTTTCTGAAGGGTTGGTTTTCTGGACATGTATTCTTTCAAGTTGTTTATGTCATGGAAGGTTTTTCTCTCTCCTTCAACTATAATAGACATTTTTGCTGGGTATAGTAACCTGGGTTGGCATCTATAGTTGTTTAACACTGGGAATGCTTTGCTCCACATTCTTCTTGCTTTCATAGTTTGTACTGAGAAGTCAGTTGTAATTCTGATAGGTTTCCCCTTATAGGTCACTTGTTTTTTTTCTTGTGGCTTTCAGAATTTTGTCTTTGTTTTGGGCATGTAGTGTTTTAACTATGATATGGTGTGGAGAGTTTCTTTTCTGATCTTGTCTGTTTGGAGTCCTATGTGCTTCTTGTATTCATATTGGTTTGTCTTATTTTAGTTTGGGGAAATTTTCATCTATTATTCTGTTGAAGATCTGATCAATACCATTCTCTTGGGATTCTTCTCCTTTATTCCTGTGATGCGGAGGTTTGATCTTTTCATAGTGTCCCACAGTTCCTGGTTGTTCCACTTTGGTGTATTTTTAAATTTTCATAATCTTTACTTGAGGTTTTTAGTTGTTCTGTGTTATCTTCCAGGTCTGATATTCTTTTTTCTGCTTCCTCCATTCTGCTTCTGAGGTTTTTTCCATTCCTTTCCTCTTGGTTGGATTTGGATGAGTGTTTGATTTCCTTTCATTTTGTCTTCTGATTTCTTTAGTATTTCCACTTCCTTTTGGAGCTTCTCAATCTCTTCCTGTAGCTCTTTGCTTTGCTGGTTGGTTTCCGTATCTTTTTCAACATGGGATCTTTTCAGTGTTTCCACTTCCTTCCAGAGTTTGTCATTCTCTCTCTCTAGGTCCTTCTTGAGTTTTTTATTCTCTCTCCTAAGATCTCTGACTTGTTCTTTATAGTTTTTGATTTCTTTGAGTATGTCTACAATTGTACTTCTAATATCTGTGTCTGGGCCATCCCCAGGGGGATCCCACTGTAGGAGTCTTCCACAGGGTTGGTAGAGCTTGGTGTGAAATTATCCTGCACCTTTCCCATGTTGTCTCTTCTTTGTGTCCCTGGCATGTGGGTTTCTCTTTGCCTGTATTCCAATACGAATCCCAAATGTCTCTTCACTGTGTTGAAGGTTTGCTTTGCTTGCCTCCTTCAGATGCCTTCGTTGTTTGATTGATTTGTTTTTCTTCTTTTCTCCTTGCTTATGGAGTGTTGACTTGTGTAAGTTTTAGGCTTTCTATTGGAAGTCTCATTCACTCTTCCCTTTCTATTCTGAAGTTTCTCCAAAGAATCCACTTGGACATTCTCTCGGCAATCCCAGTTGGCCAGGCGAGGGGGGACGGACGGACGGACGGACTTCCTGTTACCTGTGCCTCAGGTGGTCTTGGGAAATCCCAGATATTCTTATTTATGTTTTTTTTTTAAATTTTTTATTTATTTCTGTATGTGTATGAATGAACTGTCTGCATGCAGGTCTGTGCACCCGTGTTGTACAATGCCGCGGAGGTCAGAAGAGGGTGTCGGATTCCCCTGGAACTGGAGTTCTCCTGGAATTGGAGTTTCAGGCGGTTCTCGGCCGCCATGTGGGTGCTGGGGATCGAACCCGGGTCCTCTGCAAGAGCGGTCGGCGCTCTTAACCACTAAGCCATCTCTCCAGCCCCCCTTATTTACTATTTTTGTGTATGAGTGTACTGTCTGCATGTAGGTTGGTGCACCCGTGTAGTGCAATGCTGCGGAGATCAGAAGAGGGCATCAGATTCCCCTGGAACTGGAGTTAAAGATGGTTCTTAGCTACCATGTGAGTGCTGGGAATCGAACCCGGGTCCTCTGCAAGATCAGTCAGTGCTCTTAACTGCTGAGCCATCTCTCCAGCCCTCATTTATGGTTTTTTGTCTTTTTGAGACAGGGTCTCCCTGTAGCTCTGTAGCTCTGGCTGTCCTGGAACTCGCTCTATAGAACAGGCTGGCTTTGAACTCACAGAGATCCACCTGCCTCTGCCTCCCAAGTGCTAGGATTAAAGACAGGCGCCACCACGCCTGGCACTCATTTATGTTTTTATAATAGGAGGAATACCACCAAGATGGGCCCATAGCCACCTCCTGAAAACAGATAATATAAAGGTCCAAGGGTTCAGTATCTTGCCAGAATGGGAGATTGTCCTAATATCTACGTCACCCCCTCCAAGGCTCAGGGACCCTTGCAGAAGAGGATGGCGGAAAGAATGAAAGAGCCGGAAGAGGCCATGGAGTGTCCATAAGATTGTCTTTCAACAGGCAGACCATGGACAGACACCATCTTCCCAAGCTTGGTTGCACCTGCTTGCCTATGATCATTGCAACTCAACTTGTTGCCTGTCACTCTCAGCAACAAAGGCAAGGCAGAGAGAGTCAGCCATATCTCCCAACCACCCAGTGGGGCCTACTTCCATGAGGGGGCGGGGCTTAGGGTGTATAAACTGAGGAAGCTGAGGGGAGGCGCTCTTGCCATTTTGTGAGGCTGTGGGAAAGTCACAATGTGCACCTAGATGGAGACTTTCCAGAGCCACCTTATGAAGGCAGCACCCACACTCCTGAATGTAAACCCTCACCCACAGCTCTGTAAGCCCAGTAAACTCACTGGTTTTCCAGACTGCATTTGGTGAAATCAGACGTCAGTTGGTCATAGAGACCACGGGAGAAGGGGGATGACCATTTGTGGCTCTTGGAAAGAATTTTAGCTCTATTTGTCTTCCTCACAGGTTTGCCATGGGCATAAAGAGGGCATAGAGGGAGCGTTATGAGTTGACACTATCTCACCTGTGTGCCGCATTATTGTTAGACTCTGTTTGGAACCCTCTGCCATCACCTTTGTGGTTTGAATGTGAAATGTCCTACATAGGCTCATGGGTTTGAACACTTGGTTCCCAGAGGGTGGCACTATTTGGGGAGGTCATGGCACCTTGAGGAAGTCAAGCCTTGTAGAAGGAAATGGGTCACTGAGGACAGGCCTTGAAGATTGATAGCCTGGCCACCCTTCCTGTCTGCTCTCTGTTTTCTCGTCTTTCTGATGCTGTGACTCCCTCGCTGTGATGAACTGTATCTTTCTTACAGTCCACGACGAAACAAACCCTTCCTCAAGTTGCTTGGTCAGACATTTTGTCACAGCCATGAGAAAAGTAACTCACACAACCACCGCGCTTGGCGGAACGCGAGCTGTGGGTGCCGTAACTAGATAGACATCGATGTGGCAATTCTTACTTATTCACATTGTCAAAAATGTAATTTGAGATACTCCCTCTTTTCAAACTGTGTGTCCTAGGTATCAGCTTTAACCTATAAAAAGACTTTAAAATGTTTTTCTTTTGCTGTACTCGCCATCTTTAAAAATCTCAGCCATGTATTTCAGACCACACTTACACGGGTGTCCTATAAGAAGTGCAATTGGGGCTGGAGTGATGGCTCAGTGGTTAAGAGCACCGACTGCTCTTCCGGAGGACCCGGGTTCAATTCTCAGCACCCACATGGCAGCTAAGAATCGTCTTTAACTCCAGTTCCAGGGGAATCTGACTCCTTCTGACCTCTGCGGCATTGCATGACATGGGTGTGTCAACCTACATGCAGACAGTACACTCATACACATAAAAAATAATAAAATAAAATTTAAAAAATGCAATCAAGCCAGGCATGTTGGCGCGTGCCTTTAATCCCAGCACTCGGGAGGCAGAGGTAGGTGGATCTCTGTGAGTTCAAGACCAGCCTGGTCTACATAGCGAGCTCCAGGCCAGCTGGGACTAAAGGGAGACCCTGTCTCAAAAAGACCAAAAAAGAAAAGAAATACAATCAAATAATCACAATATTTGCTGTTTGATGTGATGTGCTTAAAGAGGCCAGACACCAGCGCCAGAGCATATAGGAAGTGGTAGGAAGAAGCATGGGGCCTGCTCTTAACTGCCAGGGACTTCGCAGTCTGGCTTGGGAGCCAAAGCTGAAGTCTAGACTCATGGACACAGCATATTATCTGAGAAGAGGAGAGGCATCTGCATCCGAGTGGTTTGTGAAAACTTCATAGACGTTGAGCTTTGTATTCAGACCTTAAAGACTGATGCTTACTCTGTAATCCTGGGAGCATAATTCAAAAGCTAAGGCCAGGGCCACCAAGCAGTGCAGATAACACAAACAGGATGATAAGTTGTTGTTGTTGTTGTTTTTTAAAGAGATCTGAGTTGAATAGGGTAGACGCTGTGACATGTAGTAATGTACTCATATATGAGTAATGTCGGAATCAAAAAGCTGTTGATGCTTTCATGAGGAGAAAGTAAAATATCTACTTTCACCAGCCATGGAATATATATTTGTTTTAAAAGATGGAAGAGAGAAAGCTGTTTGCAGAAAATTTTCATTCTCACAGCTTCAGCATAGTAATACATCCCTGGATCAGTCATACCAAAGTACAAAGTGAAAACTCAAAGTAATTCAATAGTAACTCACAAGAGTGAGAATTAACAAAGAGATCGCAACCAAATGTCTAACCAGAGAATTTAGAAAATGACCTGCAAAATTAAAAGTAGGAAAGGAATGACAACATAAATCTATAAGGAATAAAAAGTAAATTAGAAGTTAACAAAATTAGGGCTGGAAAGATGACTTAATGGTTAAGAGCGCTGACTGCTCTTGCAGAGGACCTGGGTCTGATTCCCAGCACTGACATGGCGGCTAAGAACCGTCTTTAACTCCAGTTCCAGGGGAATCTGACGCCCTCTTCTGACCTCTGCAGCATTTCACAACATGGGTGCACCAACCTACATTTAGAAAGTACACTCATACACATTTAAAAAAAAAAAAAAAGAAAAAATCATAGATAAATATGAACTGGTCTCTTTAGGGAGGTAGAATAGACAGTCCTCTAGAAAGTATGCTCAACTGGGTCTGGAGAGCTGGCTCAGTGATTAAGAGCACTGACTGCTCTTGCAGAGGACCCAGGTTCAATTTCCAGCACCCACATGGCAGCTAACAACCCTTCATAACTCCAGTTGTAGGGGATTCGATGCCTTCTTCTTGCCCCCACAAGTACTGCATGACCTGGGTGCATTTGCAGGCAGGACCCTCATAGACACAAAATAAAAGTATACTTGACTAAAAAGGCAAGGAAAACATCAATAACTGGCATCTGAGAAGTCTGTAGAATTTCCGTTTCTTATCAATCTTGGTCCCTGAACTAACCTTGAGTGCCATATGTTTCTGTTCCTATTTTTCTAATGATCAAACTAAGGAGCCAAGAACCCAGGTTACTTTTTAAAGCCACACAACTAGTAAATGGTGAAATCATTACTGCAAGCCAGGTCTCCTAGTTTGGTTGACTATTTCTCCAGTAATCTCATAGCTTCCTTTAGGGAGAGTATAAAAGAGGAAGAATGGAGCTTCCATTTTCCTACAGTGATTAAGGAGCTACTGTCACAAACTACCACAAGCCAGGTGGCTTACAACTTGGACTTTTGTTCTTC
Organism: Rhizomys pruinosus; assembly: GCA_009823505.1. Lineage (NCBI taxonomy): Eukaryota > Metazoa > Chordata > Mammalia > Rodentia > Spalacidae > Rhizomys > Rhizomys pruinosus. The sequence goes on from VZQC01006901.1 coordinate 523,297, forward strand.
AGTTCTGAAGGCTGAAAGTCTGAAACTGGGGTAAGCAGCCACACTGAGGGGTGACAGCTCTGAAGGGAGAAGCTGTCTTCCTTCCTGATTTCGTTCTGGTGGTTTCTGGTAATCATGCTTGGTATTCAATGTGCTCTTTTTTTATTTTTATTTTTATTGAAGCTCTGTGCATTTTATAGAAGATTACATTACAAATCAAATCTAGACCCGTGTTCCCCTCCCTACTCTCCCACCCCACCAGAGCTCATGCATTCTGCCAACATGTTTTTCATCTTTTTCTCAGTCTCTCTCAAAATTCTTGATGCAGAAGTTTACTGTTTCGAGCAGAAGTTCACTGTTTCAGTCCATTCTTGGACGAAGTCTTTTCTGTTGTTGTTGTTATTCCTTTCAACATGCATCACTCCCAAAAAGCTCAAGCAGCCCTGCACAAGAAATACAACTAGGTAATTGGCGCTAGCATCCACAGATGAGGGATACCATTTGTCGTTTTTTTTTCTGGGTCTGTGTTACTTCACTTAACATAATATCTTCTAGTTCTATCCATTTACCTGCAAAGTTCAGATGTCATCTTTCTTTACTGCTGCATAGAACTCCATTGTGTAGATGTACCACATTTTCTTTATCTACTCATTGGTTGAGGGGCACTTGGGTTGGTTCCAGCTCGTCGCAATAAACATGGCTGTGAATGTATCTCTGAGGTAAGATGAGTCTTGTGGGTATATACCCTGGAGTGTTATGACTGGGTCAGGTGGTAAGCTCATTTTGAGTCTTCCAAGGGTTCTCCACACTCCTTTCCATAGTGGCTGTATGAGTTTACATTCCCACCAGCAGTGGATGAGTGTTCCCCTTTCCCCACAACCTCTCCAGCACTTGGTATCATTTTTTTTTTTTTTTGATCCTAGCTTATCGGAGTGAGATGGTATCTTAAAGTGGTTTTAATTTGCATTTCCTTAATTATTAGCGATGTTGAACATTTTTTAATCAATGTGCTCTTAATCTCCTTCTCCATGACCACATAGTATCTGCTTTGATAGCTCAGCTTCATTCTCAGCTTGGTTGGATTTGCAGTCACCAGGGAAACATGCCTCTTGGTATCTCTCTGAGGGTGTTTCCAGAAAGGTTGGACCTAGAAGGTAAGACCTCCTCTCCCATGGGCTGGTGTCCAGACTCAATAAAAAGGAGAAGGGAGCTGAGCAGGGTGCCTCGCTCTGCTTCCCTGCTGCAGACACAGGGTAACTAGCTGCCTGACCTTCCTGCTGCCCCTCCCTCACCTGGATAGACCGTATTCTTTTTTAAACCATAAGCCCCAACAAACAAAATTGCTTTTGTTGGGTATATGTTACAGCAAGAAGCGTCACTAAGACACACCCTGTATGTCTTCATTCCCTCTTCCCTCTGCATTTGTCTCCTGTTTTCTTCACCTACAAGGTGGATTAGGGCCCTCACACAGTAGAACCTACTCTTACTTAGTCACATCTGAAATGACTCTGTTTCCAAGTAATGACCCTACATTCTGAGTTTCCAGGAGGACACAAATTTTAGAGTTACTATTTAACCCCAAACAATGTCCTTCTGATGATTTCAACAGCCTTTATTCTGCTCCGTCTACCTAGTGAGTCTGTGTAGGCATGCATCCATCCACCCTCCATCTTGCATCCATCAGTCATTTACCTGGTGCTTAAAGTGGGCCCACACTTAACTAGGAGAGTCTAAAGATGTCACTAGGAATATGTGATCCTGGTCCCCACATAGGTGCACTTGTCTTAACTGCCGCAGCTACCCAGCAATGGAGGAGTAGCAAGAGAGGATGAGAGAGGAGGGGCTGTTGATGGATTTTACTATTTGTTGACCACTTCAAACCAGTTACTAGACAGAGATCTCTGTTTTAAAGTTGGATAAACACACACTTTAAAAATCAGTTCCACAGACTTACAGTGTTTCTCAGTATAAACACAGTGGTTTCCATCAAGTTGAGTTACTTTCACAGGCAGATATGGTACTGAGGCATAGTGATGTGTAGTTGAAACTATGGGCCTCCAATCCAGAGGGCTCACAGGATAGTGAAATATCAAATGGGCTATTAGCTAGAACAATAGAGGATTCGGGTGTGCAGTAAATATCTGAAGAGCAATATTGAGTGAGTTGCTTCCAGACATTTTTATGTTATGGCATTGATGTTAACGACGTGAGGAACCATCCTAATTTGCAGGAGATTGAGTGCCAGTAAGCAGCCCTTTTAGGGACGTCCTCAGAAACTGGTGAGTTGGTTACACAGATTTACAGACTTTTAAAAAAGGAAGAAAGACACTGGGGTTGGAGAGATGGCCTAACGGTTAAGAGTGCTGACCGCTCTTACGGAGGACCCGGGTTAGATCCCCAATACCCACATGGTGGCTGAGAACCATCTGAAACTCCAATTCCAGGAGAACTCCAGTTCCAGGGGAATCAGACACCTTCTTCTGACCTCTGCGGTATTGCACGACACGGGTGTACAGACCTGCATGCAGACAGTACATTCATACACATACAGAAATAAATTAAAAAAAAAAAGGAAGAAAGACACAATAGTAATTATGTAACAACAGTAGGAATAGTTAAGGGAGCAGAGGGAGGGGACAAGGACTTTCTTTAAGGGGGAATCCCAGGCAGGGGATACAGTTCATGGGGAAAGCACTTGTCTGGCATGTGCAAGGTCCTCGGTTCAATCACCAGTAAGTGGGTGGCAGTCCTGGCATCTGGGAGGCTGAGGCAGCAGGATTGCCATGAGTTCAAATCCAATCTGAGCTACATAGTTTATAGCCAGCCTGGGGTGCATGATGAGACCTTTTCTTAAGATACCAACTTCCTGTAAGTAAATAAAAATGTAAAGGGGCTGAGGGACCCCCAGCCGACCTCAAAGCTTCCTCATATGTCTATTCTGTTCAACGCTGCATTCCCAATGCCTAGTAGAGCACCCAGCACGTGGGTAGAATTCAGTTTGCATTGGTCAAATACATAAACCGAGTACTGTTAAGCCAATGAACACTTGTGCTGAGCTGTGAAGACTATGAAGCATTTGAACCCTAAGAGAGAGAAGTAGGTGGGGTTGGAGGAGACGGTGAAAACAGAGAACTTGGGTGCAGTAACTGGTAAATGTGATGCATAGCGCACTCTAGTCTTTTCCTGTGGCTATTAATATACTTCTTGGGGAAGGCCCTTCAGACAATAAGTCTTATGTTTCCTCTATTCTTTTTCCATCCTCAAGACCTTCCCCCTCCTTTTGGGGCTTCCTTCCCTTTTCTCTGTTGGAAGAGACAATTCTCTATTTAGAAGGAGTGCCACTAAATGCTCTTTCAAGGCAAGTCTAGGTGGCAGATAAACCATCCAGGAAAATATTCTGTACTGTGGTGCAGACAGAGTTGGGAGGGTGAGAATTGGACAGAGAACAAATAATAATCAGGATGGGTGGACCAGAGAGGAGGGGGAAACATCGGGGCTGAAGGGGGTGATTAGGTTCACATGGTGAAGGGTGCCACTGGGAATCACAGTGCACTGTATCCTAACAAGTCTGGGACCATAGAGTTGTTTCCTGATGGATTTTCATTAAAAGGACAAAGTATGAAGGTTATTCCTGTAAGGGACAGAGAAGGAAAGGGGAAGAAAAATATATTGAGCAACTACCATGTGCTGCTGGGAGCTTTTATTATATGCAACACACACATACACACACACACACACACAATTTCAAAGATTGCATTAAAGAACTTCAATTCACAAATGATGAAATAGAGAAATAAGAGATGTAGTGATTTGCCCAAAGAAACACTTAGTAGCTGGTCCAAACCATATTTGGATCTGGTTCTGTATTGCTTTGCAAAAGAGGTTGCCTACCTCCCATCTTCCTTCTGCATCTCTGCCCAAGATGCAGGGCCTTTTGCCACCTCTTGCGTCTGCCCTCCTGCTGCTTCAGTGAACCTTCCTTCCCCAGAGCCCCAACATTATGGAAACTTTCACCAAGTTTCCTGAAGGCTACCTTGCTAAGCAATGAGTGGTAGGATCAGATTCTCTGCAAGGAGGTCCTGAGTGGCCACTGTGTGAAGCTGTAAAGGTGAAGCACCACCCCCGCCCTGAGAAGCAGCTCAGGATCTGGACAACTCTTTGATACCCAATGTATTGTTTTGACGCAGAGCCATGAGCTGCACAGACCTTCTCTGTCCTATGCCCCATGAGCTGTCCTACCGCAGGCCAAGTAATCATGGGCTGAAGCCTCAGAAACTATGAGCCAAAACCAGGCTTTCTTTCTTCCAAGCCAATTTTCTTGAGTGTTTACTATAGGAATGGAAAACTGACTCATACATTATACTAAGAAGATGTATGTGATGGTTAATAGTGATTGCCAACTTAACAAGGTCTAGACACAAACCTCTGAGCATGTGTGGGAGGGAGTTTCTAGACTGGGTTACTTGAGGTGGGAAGACCCACCCTACATATGGGCAGTACTATTGCATGGCCCCAGGGTCCTGGACCGAATAAAAAGGAGAATATGAGCTGAGGACCTGTGTTTCTCCCTGCTTCCTGATTGCAGATGGAGTGTAATGGTCTGATCATGCTCCTGCCTCAGGCTCAGTGCTTTCCCTGCTTTGATGGTCTGTGCCCTCAAAGTGTATGGCAAAATAAGCCCTATCTCCCTTAAGTTTGTCTCTGTAGGTTATTTTGTCACAGCAATGAGAAAAACAACACAACAGGCTTCATAGGCATCAGTATTGACAGTAGGAAGCGGAGGGAATCTCAGGAAACCAGACAAACTGCATCTTTTTCAAGGCATGTAGCTAGGACTTGTTAGCAGAACAGAGAAGAAATACAAGGAAATGGAGACTCTAGTCCAGGCTCTGCCATTCTGTACCAGCTATGACCCAAATCTCTGTGCCTCTTGGGGCCTATCATATTATCTCTAAAATGGGTGAATTAAATTTACTTTGCTTTTATTGAGGAAAATCTATTGAAAAAGTACCTGGAGCATGATAATAAGCAATATTATCAGAGAATAAGACCATCAAAGCCATTCGCTTTAAATCCTTTGGAGAACAATATAGACCTAAATTGGAAGTAGGGTTGTTGCTTCTTTGTGGCCCGTGAACTTAAGTCAAAGAACCCCAAATACAGTCTAGCTTAAGTCAGAAAGGGGGTTTTAGTGTTTGAATAGTGAGGAGGCCAAGGATGAAAGCGGCCCCACAGGTGGCTGCTCTAGGCGTCCAACACTGCTCCCGCCTTGCCTCTGGCCACCTCTACCTGTTGCCTGTTGGCATTTTTTTTTTAATTTTATTTATTTTTGTATGTGTATGAGTGTACTGTCTGCATGTAGGTTTGTGCACCTGTGTCGTGCAATGCTGCGGAGGTCAGAAGAGGGTGTCTGATTCCCCTGGAACTGGAGTTCCCCTGGAATTGGAGTTACAGACGGTTCTTAGCTGCCATGTGGGTGCTGGGGATCGAACCCGGGTCCTCTGCAAGAGCAGTCGGTGCTCTTAACCACTAGGCCATCTCTTCAGCCCTGCCTGTTGGCATTTTTATTGCCGTCTCTTATGAGCCTCCTGCCGTGGTAATATGATTGCCAGTGCTCCAGGTTTGTGTCCCAACATTTGGGCTTCCTTCAGATTTGTGAGATGGAACTTGCATTACAGGAAAGCACACAGTAATACGCGCCCAGTGTAGGCTTCCATTTTTACAGCCTATGATCAAAGAAGAGAAAGTTTCTTAATGGGGCTTCTTTTTTGAGGTAGAAAAATGACAGCTCTGTGACTGGTCTGGCTGGGGTCATGTGCATGCCTTGGCTAAATCACCTTGGCCCAGGGTGGGAATTACCACTGGCTTGCTGCAGACATGGCCACTCCCATTTGTATTCATGGTAGAATGTAAATAATAAAACATACATGAGCCATGGACCATTTGTAAACAAATCGGTTTACCTGTGTTGGCTGTCACTTGAAGATTTAGCATCATTACTTTTGGAGGTGTGTGGTTTTATTTGTAAAATTGCAATTGCTATTTTTGCAAGGGCAAATGTATTTCTTTATTAAATAAAGTACAATAATGGTGAATGTATCACAATGACATCTTCATTTTAATCTATAGTTTAATAGTTTTAATATTTATTAGCTATTCTTATGTTGATCTTAGATTAAAGTTGTTGCTGTGTATATAGATAACTGTAGAATGCTGATGGAATATCTTTAGGATAGTTAGGATACTTGGGGAGACCTTGTTTAGCTGATAGATTTTGGTGACCACAAGTATCATAGATGCATTTAACAGACTTTGCTCAATGAAAAATGTCAGTTCTAATAGTGATGGTCATTTATAAATGTTTAGGCACATTTCCTTAACATATTAAGCAAAGGCCTATTAAAATATCAAAAGTCAGAATCAAGACTTCAGTGATCAAAGATAGTTTGTTATTTGATTTTGAACAGATTTCTTCCCCTGTTACTCTAGTCCCTGAACCTTACATGTAAAAAGAATTCAATGATACCAATGAGGAAACAATATGTTCTTTGCACTTATCCCTTTTAAAAAGTGAAAATAAATAATCCTTACATTGTTTGAAAAAAAAAAAAAAGATACATGGTCCTTCTGCAGGCTTGTGGTTCCTTGATTTGACCCAGCTCTAGAGAGGTAGGCTTATCTGCAAGCTCGCTCGTGTGTGTGTGTGTGTGTGTGTGTGTGTGTGTGTGTGTGTGTGTGTTACTGATTGGGAAATCTTACAGGTCTTTGTTTAGTTTAAGTGTGGCTACTTATAAAGTACAGAATAGGCACCTAGCCACTCTTGTCAAGTTTGGCGTAGAGAATGGAGCGATGAACTGACCCACGCCCGACTGCTTTCCAGCACAGCAGGGCTCAGAAATGAAGTATCTGTGCTGTATAAGGGAGGTCTGGAGTACCCAGCAGCACACGAGGGACACCCAGAATGCCTGCAGTGGAGAATGCACCCTGCAGAAGTGCACGTTCTAGTGTGTCCTGTCGTAGAGGACTGTGGGAGAGTAGCTCAGGGAAGGAGGCAGGGCCAGATTGGCACCTGAAGAAACTTTCAGATGCTGCGTTCACGGTGAGCACTGCCAGTGTTCGCCATCTGTGCTCAGAGGCCTGTGGTCTTCACAGGAGGTCCACTACACCCTACCATGGTGTTGCCTGTTTAAGAAGAAGAAAGTTGCTGGAGAGATGGCCTAGCTGTTAAGAGCGCCGACTGCTCTTGCAGAGGACCCGGGTTCGATTCCCAGTCTTTAACTCCAGTTCCAGAGGAATCCGACGCCCTCTTCTGACCTCCGAGGCATTGCACAACACGGGTGCACAAACCTACATGCAGACAGTACATTCATACACATAAAAATAAATAAAGAAGAAGAAAGTTTAACAATGGAGGGAACCTCAGCAGTTGGGAAATCATTGCAGGACCTCCTCACCTTTCAAAAGCACCAAGCCCTGCTGCTAATAAGAATTATTATTAATGCTAATCATCATAGTTGACACCTCAATTGCCACAGAGCATACCAATCTTCAAAGCTCCAAGAGAAATAATTACCCTTCCCAGCTCCCCTATGCAACAGGTAAATTGGGGTCTGAGTACAGAATGTGGAGCCATAAAGTCCGGGAAACTAGACTTCTTTTTTCTACATAGCGTGTGTCAGAAAGGCCCCTCTAGTTCTCACTGTTAAAGGGAAACACAGACAGGGTGGGGAAGGTGACCGTGGCCTCCGAGGTCGCCGAGCAGCTTAATTAGAAGGTCAGGGTGCACTTTCAGGAGGAAAGGGTGACTGAGCTCCTCCCTCCGCACTTCAAGCCGCCAGGACAAATGCTGCAAGATCCCACTTGTCTGTCTTAGAAGAGGTGGATGGACCCAGACTGTGCTCTCCCATGCCAAGCTGGGCCGAGATAGAGGACCGTCAGGACTTCCTTCTGTCTTATCTCTTCCTGCTAAAGTGCTCACTGGAGCTCGAAGCTTCCAGTGGCCCAGGAAACTTTTCAGAAGTTTTGCTTGGTTCCCTTAGAATGTTTACCTGGGTTTTGTGCCCTGGCCCTCCGTCCTTTCCTTAGGCTCGTTCAGTATTCATCTGGCACGAGGGCAGTTGGAATAAGCATTGAAGGAATGTGGCCCTGGCTTTCTGCTCTGTGGGTAAATGGAAGCACAAATGGGCCGATACCAACCAGCCAGGGTGCTGTGCTGAGAGAGGGAAGCTCAGAGCCTGGGGAAGGAAGGGGAACCCCTTCCCTGCCTCTTAGCTCGGGAATTAGGGGCTCCTCCTAGAGGGCTAAGGCAGCCTAGCAGAACTCTTCCCAGTGGCCCAATTTTCTGGAAAAGAAGCTTTCTTTCTGATACCCCAGACTGTGTGCATTGGCGTCTTCTCTTCCGCATCTCTGAATGCCCACCTTCCCTAGTTTGCTTTCTATTGCTGGGATAAAACACTCCAACCAAAGTACCTTGGGGAGGAAAGGGTTTATTGCACCTTATACTTCCAAGTGACAGTCCATCTTTGAAGGAACTCAGGGCAGGAACCTGGAGGCAGGAGCTGAAGTACAGAGACCATGGAGAAAGGCTGCTTGCTGGCTTGCTCCTCTGGCCCACGCTCAGCCGCTTTCTTAAACGATCCAGGACTACCTGCCCAAGAATGGAACTACCACAGTAGGCCAGGCCCTCCCACATTTCTCAACAATAAAAAAAAAAAAGGTTTAAAGACCTGCTGGCAGGCCAGTCCAGTCCAATATAGAAATTCCCTCAGTTGAGGTTGCCTCTTTCCAGGTATGTCAAGTTGACAATTAAAGCCAACCAGGATATGACTCTAAACCTACAGCACTTCTAGCCCACTCCTGTGTTTTGGGACATCTCTTTAGGCAAGCATGAGGTTTTAGGTTCAGAATGACAGAGTTTATAACAAGAATTACAATCCCCGAAGTTTGTAGACTGATTGACAGTTTGCTGAGCACCTCCCCAGTCGTTAGAGCTTGAGGGCTGGGCGGGTCCCAGATCATGCTGTACTTGCCTATACTGCCTTTCTCATGACTGCTTCAGATGGGCAAAGGGGGCAGATAAAGAATGAATGTCTACAATGTTCCTGCTATTTATCTGCTCATCAGTCTACAGATACCATCTTGTTTAACTGTCATATCACAAATGAGGGTGGATTCATATGACCTTGTATGGATAGATAGGAAAAAAGAAAAGAGGAAAAGAAAGAAAGAAAGAAAGAAAGAAAGAAAGAAAGAAAGAAAGAAAGAAAGAAAGAAAGAAAGAAAGAAAGAAAGAAAGAAAGCTCCTAAGTGGTTCAGTCATTTCACCCACAGACCACAGAAACAGGGCTGGAGTTGCATTGGCTTTTGGCGGGCTGGTCCACCCTTCACCATACCATGCCACTTTGCGTTCCTTGGTACTTATCTTTCAATGCCTGTCATCCAGAAGAGTTTTGTGAAGGTTTGGAGATCTGATGGATTCCATTTGGTTTTCTTTCTACCTTGCCTTTTTGTTCTTGATTGCCAGGCATGGGTAGAGAAGGAGGCTTTGTCTTTGGTATCATGGCCCCCCAGTCCTGGAGAACACCAGTCCTTGTCTGGGCACCTACCTGTTCTTTTTTCCATATGGGGTGACTCCAGGGAGGAACAGGGTATTGTAACATGTAACAACATGTCAAGATGTTGGGACATTGATAGCCCCAGGTTCCTTCCTGTCCCTGGCCTCTGGCCCTGGATCCAGCCTACAACCTACAAGGAAGAATTCTGCCTTCCAGAATGCTTTCCACCTTACCAGTAACAGGGACATGGAGTCCAGGTCTTTCTCTTGGGTTTTCTCTGTCCTGTGTTTCGGATGACCATGCCTTGCTTTCCCATCTAACTGTGGTACCTCTGGTTGTCTTCATTCAACATCCTAGGCACCCATAGGTCTCTGGGATGTTTCTCACAGCCCATGCCCTCGAGGGTAAGTAGGAAGGACGAGAGGCCAGAGGCTTCCAAGAACACAGAGGAGGAGCCACCCACAGAGCGAAGGCTTCTAGGAGAGCAGGGGCTTAGTTTTTTTTTTTTTAATATCCCCAAAGCAGCATTTATTTACCCTTTTAATTCCAAAACATTGATTTTTGTAAGTCTGGCATTTCATAATCATCCATCTTGATTGACATAGGTTGACACACATGAGGCTGTCAGGATACACAAAACAATAGCCAAAGAGTTACAAAAAAAAATAATAAATCCATGATTCTTAATCACAACCAAAAAAAAATTACACATATCAAAACTTTAGACGCATTGCGCTGAAAAGGTCTGTGCACATTATAATTTAAAGAGGCAAAACAAGGTGCTACTGAAACCGCACACTGAACAGTCTATTACAGCTGACGGGAAGGAGCAAGCTGTCTCTCTGTGTCAGTTTCCCATTAGCTGAAGAAAGAAGGGGGAGGGTTGGATTCATTTTTTGCATGCACAAGATGGACTGCTTAACAAAACACTATCAGCTTGTTTGAAATATCAGCCATAGCCTATGTTGGCTAACTCTCCTTTCTAAACTCTTCAATTACTGTCGCCTAAATTTGTCATAGATCAACAGGCACAGTTAAATGCCTCTTTCAGAACACACTTCTCTGCACAATTCAAAAAGGGAGATCCTGTGGGCTCAAAGCAATCATCAGTCCAGCAATGCCCTTGAAGGTTTATCTGAAACTGCTTCCCAAGGGACAGGAGCAGATCTGGGTAGCTGTGCTGCCAATACAGAGAGGTTCAGCACTAGATATAGTGACTGTGGCATGGAAGAATCAGTGATGATGGGGGTGGGGGTGAAAGGGGGAAACGGGGACCTGGTGGATCTTCAGTTGCCTTCTCCTGCTTCTTCATCCTGCTGGTCGCTCGTCCAGAGGGTGAGGTTGTCTCGCAGCAACTGCATAATGAGGGTGGAGTCCTTATAGGAATCCTCATTTAATGTGTCCAGCTCAGCTATGGCAAAATCAAAGGCTTGTTTGGCTAAGAGGCAGGCCTGCTCCGGTGCATTCTGGATCTCATAGTAGAACACAGAGAAGTTGCGGGCCAGGCCCAGCCGGATGGGATGTGTTGGCTGCATGTGCTCTTTGCTGATTTCAAAGGCTTCCTTGTATGCTGCCTCTGAAGCTTCAACCACACTGTTTTTCTTCTCCCCAGAAGCTACCTCTGCCAAGTAGCGGTAGTCATCTCCTTTTATTTTCAGGTAAAACACCTTGCTCTCGTACTGGAAATCATTGCAGTTCTTGATGAGGAACTTGTCAAGCAGTGCCAGGACATCATTGCAAACCGTCTCCAGGTCTTTCTCAATCTTCTCCCGATAAGCTTTAACTTTCTCCAACTTCTTTTCATTTCCATAAGCCATGGTTTTCTGCTCAATGCTACTAATGGCTCTCCATGAAGATCGCCTGGCACCAACTACATTCTTGTAGGCCACAGAGAGGAGATTTCGATCTTCATTGGAGAGAGATTCATTCAGTTCTGTCACCGCCTTCACGGCAGAGGCCATGTCGTCGTAGCGGTCCACCTGCTCGGCCAGCCAAGCACGCTGCAGCAGCTGCTCTCGGTCCCCCATGTTGCTCGCGCCTGGGTCCCACACCTCTCCAGGGGCTTAGTTTTAAAGGCTGCCTGGGGTTTTCCATGCATATAGACAGATGGAGGCAATCCTACCAACAGATTTTAAATATTCATGGTCCCCAAGGAGCTGCACAGGTATACACATGGGTCTACGGACACAGCTTGTGTGGTGCTCGTATGGCTTGTTTTTTTTTTTTTTTTTTTTTTTTTTTTTTTTTTTTTGGTCTTTTCGAGACAGGATCTCCCTGTAGCCCCAGCTGTCCTGGAACTCGCTCTGTAGACCAGGCTGGCCTTGAGCTCACAAAGATCCGCCTGCCTCTGCCTCCTGAGTGCTAGGATTAAAGGCGTGCCCGGCATGGCTTGTTTTTCATCTATGAACGTCTCCCCACCTGACTAGAGTCCTGGCTCCTGGCTACCTTATCTTTGCATATTTCCCATGGACTTGATACATTTTGCCAGCATCTGTCAGGAAATAGAAGCTAGCATGTTGTTCAGAAGCCATGGTCTTCACAATGACATGGACCTAGGTTTGAATCCCAGCTTTGTCTCTTGCTACTTAGTAGAGATTAGGGCTGTTCCTCTGAGCCTCAGTTTCCTTATCTGTATAAGAGTGTCATAAGGCCTCGTTGTTGAGGAGCTTATAGCAAAGCGAGTAAGAGCAGATGCAGATCCTGGCACAGAAGAGCTCAATTAAAATAGCTATGGCCATATTCAAACCGTGGGGCCAAACATAAACATGGCTTGCTTGAGGAAGTCCAGCCAGAGCTACACTATCCTGCAGTCCCTGACACTGACATTCATCTGCAGCTGAGGAGCACAGATCCTTTGGCAGACATAACCTCTGCTGACTCACGCCTGCCTGCCTCATCCCTGGAAGCTTTTGGCTTCCTTTTCAAGGGCTGCACTACTAAGTCACAGCTCTCAACCGTTTTCCTGGAGCCGTTGGTGTGGTGGAGTCTTGTCCAGGGCCTGACATTTAGGCTTGTGAAATTCCACTGTAGGAACGTTTAGCCCATCTTTCAAACCCATCTAGACTCTCGGCCTCCTGATACTTGCTAGCCTGTTTCCTAACAGGATTTCCTCCCAGCCAATCCATTTAACATCTAAAGTCCAAGTTTTCTGGAAATGCTCTTTTCCTTGTGTTCTTCTCCTGTTTAAAATGTTTCCCTGGCTGCTGAATACATAAGAGTTTGAACTCCATAGCCACCCTAGATAATTGATGAACCAAGAATAAACTGCCTTTTGGGCTTTAATCTCTTTCTTAGGCCCCAATACAGGTAGTAATCTTGTCCATTATATGATTTTTGAAAGGATCAGATGCATTCACCTTGGAAAAGCATTTAGCACATGGCTTCTAGGAGCTCCTGGGGGTCTGAGACCACTTGCTAACTGATGACTTAGATCACAGACATTATGTCATGGCTACTGGGTCAGAGACCCAGGGTCTCTGCAGCCCTGGCAGTGGACAAAGTATCAGTGTGTTTTTACATGTGTTTCCTGAGCTGCATGGTGAGGACTGGGTGAGAGTGTGCAGATTGGATTCTGTTTGTCAACATCATTTGACTGAGGAAAAGTTCTGGTATTGCATGACTCTCAAAGACCATGTTTGGTCTACAGTAGTGCTAGTAAGAGGTGGTGAAGACTTTAAAAGGTAAAAAGGTGGGGCCTAGTGAGAAGTCTTAGGTCACTGGGACCTCAAGGTGATTGTGGAAGTTCCCAAAACCCTTCTGCACTCCCCCCCTTTTGCTTTTTTATTTTTATTTAATTATTTTTAGCTATGAGCTGAGAGGATTTCTTCTTCGCTCCTTGTGCCATCTGGCAGCCCCACCAGAGCCTTAAAAACTGGGTATTACTGGCCAGGCGTGGTGGTGCACACCTTTAATCCTAGCACTTGGGAGGCGGAGGCAGGCGGATCTTTGTGAGTTCAAGACAAGCCTGGTCTACAGAGTGAGTTCCAGGGCAGCTGGGACTACAGGGAGACCCTGTCTCAAAAAGACAAAAAACAAACAAACAAACAAACAAACAAACCAAAAAAAAAAAAAAAACCTGGGTATTACCAATCATGGACCAGGAGCCCAAACAAAAATCTTTTTTTTGTCTTTTTTTTTTTTTTTTTTGTCTTTTTGAGACAGGGTTTCCCTTTAGTCCCAGGTGGCCCAGAACTCACTATGTAGACCAGGCTGGCCTTCAACTCACAGAGATCCACGTGCCTCTGCTCCCCGAGTGCTGGGATTAAAGGCGTGTGTCACAACACCCGGCAATTTTTTCTTATCACTGGTTATCTCGGTAATTTGTTATAGTGTCAGAAAGCTGACTAACACAGATCCCTGCAGAATTGGCAGAGCACATGTCTGGGTATATGTCTCTGAAGATATTTCCAGAGGCGGTATTTCCAGTGACTCACTGAGGAAGACACACCCTGAATGTGGGTGGCACCATCCAATAAGCTGGGGGCTTGGATAGAACAAAAAAGTAGATGAAAAGGAAGCTAGCTCTCAGTAGCTGTCCATCCTTCTTGTGCATGTTCTGCAGCAGTGGCCTGCATACACCAGACATTGCTTCTGTGGCCTTTGGACATAGTGTTGCACCATCTCTCCAGGGATATGTGGGTCTTCTGCCCCAGCCTGGAGCTGCACCACCAGCTTCTTCCTCAGTCTGAGGATCCCAGCTTCTTAGTCTCAGCAGCTACTGGTTTCCCCGACTCTCAAACTTGCAGGCACTCATCTTGGGACTCATCTGCCTCAGGCCAGGAGAACCAGTTCAACAAAGGCCCTCTTAAGATTATGTAGATCCTATCTGTTGTTTCTGTTCGTCTGGAAAACCCTGGCAAGTCTGGAGAAGAACCCAGAGCTAAGGCATCCAAATTTTTTAAACAGGCTCCTATATAAACACCTTTGGAAAGATAGTCTGGAATACAGGTAGTCAGTGCTCTGATCACAAAGCATGAAGATGTGGGACACTATGGAGATCTGCCTGCCAGTGAGCCCTGAAGCGTCACAAGTGAGTGTGAGCCATGACGGGGAACGGTGCTGTGCCCATGTGTGCTCCACATCCTTCACTGTGGGGGTCTTCTCTTCAGCATGGCCCTTGAGCATGACTTTACCCTCAGCGCCTTTGCTTACACAGTTCCTCACCCCCCCCCTCTGCTCTCCCTGATATCTCCATCTTTCAATACCAGTTCCCCAGAAAGTCACCCCTGACCACCCCAATTCAAATGGACCTCGTTCTCTGAACTCTGACGTGACTTTGTCCCATTCTCCCAGTCCCTTGCACGTGCTGTTCCTTCCCTTTGGGTTCTCCACAAGGCCTGCACTGCCGTGCCGACCCTGTCCGTAGCTCCATCTCAGCCTTCGCTTATCAGCTCTGATGACGCTTCCTCCGGAGGGCTGGCCTGTTCTCTGCGTGCACCAGCCTGGGTTAGAGACTAGCTCCCTCAGGGCCAGCATGACCTCTGTGTGGCTTTTCTTGTCTTTCTTCCCTCTAGACGTGGAGGTTGTGGAGGAACCTTTTGTACTTGCTACTTGCCATGGTGTCTGGCATGTAAAGACATTTAATAAAACTTACAAGTGAAAGAATGATCACATGAATGTAATAATACTCAGAGCACCTATTTATGTCAATTTAACAAATCTGACTACATTGGAAAGTTCTAGAGAGTGTCAGGTGGACACAGATACCTTGGGAGGCAACCAGTGTCTGGGTTGATTGACAAGACATGTAATTAGTCCTTACCCTGTCCCCTTTTCATCTGTTGGTTCCATCTTGCTTTCAAGATCTGCAAGGCCTAGCTGACCTCTGCTTCAGAATGTTTGCCTTGTCAAACCTGCTACTCATTTCTGCTTTATATAAGGGGAAAATTCTACTAATCCTTTTCACAACACTTTAAAAACCATAAATTTCATGTTCCTTTAACTTAGTAAATATTAAACTCATTACACTCTTAATAGTCTACAAAGTCAACACTAGTTTAAATTAATGGTCTGTTTGTAGCTTTATGCGGTAAGTTTCAAATCACAAACGAATTTTTACAGTGACTTTTGAAGGTTGATCTTGGAAAGAATGACAGAAGAGTCCCCACCAAGCCTTGATTGAGCCAGGTTTCTGGTTAGCTCCAAGTGTTCCATTTTATGATAAAATCACAGCAAAGGACAGAAGATCTGGATGCCCAGTTCAAATGGCATGAGCCCTCATGAGACTTGGGATGAGGCTTAGGCCTGCAAGTTTAGATGAACCTGCACTTGGATTTTGCTTCTCTTAATTACTGAATTCAGTTTCTTCATGTAAAAGTGTGAAAACATAACACACAGCATGGGGATGACATGAAGACTGGATGGAATGACACATGTTCAAAAGCACCAAGCCTCAATGAATAGCAGCTATTATTATTACTAATTTTCTATTGGAAAGACCTAGATTTGTGAGTGCAGGCACTGACAGCTGTGTGCTGGACCCCTCAAGCTCAGGGACACTGAGACATCTCTTGATTTCCTTAAGCCTCGGTATCCTTTTCTATTAAATGGGGCCCAAAGAAACACCTACCTGCACTGCAGGACTGATCTGTGATGAAATTGGAAGGTGATCTGTAAGGTACTCAAAGAATGTGCTATGGTCCATGGGAAAGGGTCAGTGAGTCTGAGGGGGACAAGGAATGATCGTAGTTACTAGTCTCGGTATCTCTTTTCCTGTTTGTCCATCCGGAAAAGTCTGTGTTGCTATGTGAGCCTAAGGATTGTAGGTAATATTAGTAAAACACTTAACCCAATGTCGAGTACTTGTGAGGGTCTCATGAGGTGGATGCCGTTGCTTCTAAACTCTTCCTGCTTTGTCTGTTTTAGCTTTAAATGAATGGATGAGGCAGTTCCAATTTTCTGAAGTTTCTTTGACAGCATAGAGCGGGGCAGGGGACAAGAGGGGCTCCATCCACTGGAAACCACAACCTGGACATGAACTTCCCTAATCAGTGTGCCAGAGTCCCTGCAGCTGGTACTCCTTTGGTCACAATTGGAACCTCCTGGGCCCCTTGCCTTTTTTTTTTTTCAAGGAGAAATGTCAATCCCACAGCTAAGATTTAGAAATTTGCCACACTGGATCAAAAACAGATCTGTCCCCCACAAGGTCAAGGCTCTTCCAGCCGTAGAGCTCCCACAGCCTGCCAGGTGGCCTCCAGCCTGAGGTCAACATGCCTGTGGCACTATCCGCAAGCGCTGTCCTCCCCTGTTCCTAAGTGGTCACCACCCAGATTTCCATTTCAAAAGGTGAGTCACGTTCGGATGTGGAGTGCACATTAAGTAACAATTTTTAGGATGTGAGTGTTAGAGAACGCAGCAAGAATGCATTTACTTTGGAAAGGAAGCACTTCCCAAATGCCAGTGTTATAATTTCTTCCATCTGCCCACATTTCTAGAAAAATCCACGTGGGTCCCCATGGCCTCCTGAGTGGCTAGGCTGCCCTGGGTGCTACAAGTCCTAGAGGCCATTGACTGAATGGCTGTTCTCTTCAGTGCCCAGGGCTGGGAGGGAAATCAGACCGACGGACAGCAGCAGGCTGAGAACAGAGCTCCAACTAGGGATTACTTCCTGTGTGGCCTCAGGCAACTTCTTGTGCTCTCTGAAGCTCTACGTGAAGAATGAAGAACAGGCTGCATGCTCTCTAGAAGTTTCCCTGGAGCTCTTTGATACTTGGATCACAAACTGATAGCAGTCGCTCTAATCGCTCAGTGAGTGAAGAAACAGCCGCTGTTAATGGAGCACTTACTGGACCTGGGTCTGCAAGGCATAGCACATGCCATCTAATGATGTGAATGAATAAATAAATGCAAATGCTTATGACTGTGTTGAGAAAAGAGGTAGACGGCGAGCTGGACTGGCGTTAGACCACGTGATATTGATCAGATATGATCCTAGGTGTCATAATTCCCCTCTAGAAGGCAAAATAAAGGAGACTTAAGAGATGAAGTAACTTGACACTTAGGTGTGGATTCAAAGTCTCCAGTTCCGTTTGCCTTGGGTGTTGAGCCCTTTGGCACTGCTGGGACACTGGAGAGCTCAGACCAATAAAGTGCTCAGCACAGTTGGGCTAAATAGACCAGGCTGGGGGCAGCATCCAAAGGATAAATGTGTAGAATGGAAGGACTTTGTCCGGGCACAGGTAAGAGGATGGGCAGCCTCCACCTGCCCCTGCCTGTTTCATAGATCTATGGCCCTGGATGGGTAGAAATGGTACCCATCTGAGTGCTTTCTGGGAAGCCCAAAGATGGACCTGCCCTTCCCTATCCATTCTTTCCCACAGGGTGATGCCTTCAGAAGCACTGCAGACTCTTCAGAAAGCCTTGGTGCCCATCTTGGACTGTTTTGTAAGAATGTGGGGTCAGAGGGCCCAGTAGTCTTGGGTCCCACTCTGGAGACTTTTGGGTCATTGAACGTCTGAGATCTGGTAGAGATGCTTGTTTGTTATTCAGCAAATGCTGGTCGAGTTCCTGCTTTGCTCCTTGCATATCTAGCTGGCTGCTATGAAGCAGTGCATGGAAATGTACTTGCGGTATAATTGGGGGACGGGAGAAGAGGGGCATGTTGGTTTTCTGATTGCCATGACAGATGTCACAAATTGAGTACTTTAAAATGGTGAGGACCATCACACCAGAGCTCTGGAAATGTGTCTGTTGTTGGGAGGTCTGTTCCTTGGGAACGCTGGCTCCTTGGCCCTCTCCCAGCTTCCCTGGCTTCCAGTACCATGGCTTTTTAATATTTTATTTATTTATTTATTTAATTTTTTTTTTTTTTTTGGTCTTTTTGAGACAGGGTCTCCCTGTAGTACCAGCTGTGCTGGAACTCACTCTGTAGACCAGGCTGGCCTTGAACTCACAAAGATACACCTGCCTCTGCCTCCTGAGTGCTTACTTATTTATTTTTATGTATATGAGTGTATTGCCTGCATGCGTGTAAGCACACCCGTGTCATACAATACCAGAAGAAAGTGTCAGATCCCCTGGAATTGGAGTTGAGGATGTTGTTAGCTACTGTGGGTGTTGGGAATCGAACCTGGGTTCTCTATAAGAGCAGTCAATGCTCTTACCTGCTGAGCCATCTCTCCAGCCCTCCTCAGTACCTTGGCTTTGCTTTTGTGGACTCCCAGAGTATAGCTCTTGTCTCTAACTCCATTTTCATATTGCCTTCTCTCTTTCGCCAAAGACTTTTGCCATTACGTTTAGGGCTTGCTGGGATTGTGGATCTCATTTGGAGAGCTTCATCTCTATCTTCTGAGACCTTTTGTGAAATAAATACAATTTCATTCACCATTTCAAGTGGACAGGCCTTTTGGGGGACCCTGTTCATCTCATTGCAAGAATAACAGAGTAAATAAGAAAGGAGGCAATTGCACTTTGTGATGAAATAGGAAAGTATGCACACAAAGTTGTAAGCTGTAATATTTCTCTGAGGCTCAGATTCTTTACCTAGAAAAATGAAAATAATATTTAACTCAGGCATTTGTTTGAGATGAATATGTGATTATTGATTGAATAACTGACGACTTCCTCTACTGGCTTTATTCTTCCCTTCCTTCTCCTCTTCCACCTCATTACTGATTTATTCAGTTTCTTTTTTTTTTTTTTGGTCTTTTTGAGACAGGGTCTCCCTGTAGCTCTGGCTGTCCTGGAACTCACTCTGTAGACCAGGCTGGCCTCAAACTCACAGAGATCCGAGTGCCTCTGCCTCCCAAGTGCTAGGATTAAAGGCGTGCACCACCACGCCCGGCATTCATTTATTTCTGTATGTGTATCAATGTACTGTCTGCATGCAAGTCTGTGCACCCGTGTCGTGCAATGCCGCGGAGGTCAGAAGAGGGTGTCGGATTCCCCTGGAACTGGAGTTCTCCTGGAATTGGAATTTCAGACAGCTCTCGGCTGCCATGTGGGTGCTGGGGATCGAACCCGGGTCCTCTGTAAGAGCAGTTGGCGCTCTTAACCGCTGGGCCATCTCTCCAGCCCCATTTATTCAGTTTCTTTAGAGAGCCTACTATGAGATAGGTTTTTATTCCAGGTAGGGGGACACTGTAGGGAATAAGCAAAGCTTGGGTTTCCTCATTGAGTTAATGTTCTCATCATTGTAATGGTTGCATTTATGTGTCAACTTGACTGAGCCACTGGGTGCCCAGATGCATCTTCAGACATTAGTGTAAGTGTTGCTCTGAGAGTGTTTCTGGATGAGATCACCATTTTATTTGGTAGACTGAGTCAAGCAGATTGTTTTCCCCAATGTGGATGAGCCTTATCCAATCAGCTATAGGAATGATAAGAACAAAAAGGCTGAGGAAGAAGGAATTCCAAGCCGGGCATGATGGCACACGTCTTTAGTCCCAGCACTTGGGAGGTGGATCTCTGTGAGCTCAAAGCCAGCGTGGTCTACATAGTGAGTTCCAGCCAGCTAGGGCTACAGGGAGACCCTGTCTCAAAAAGACCCCCCCGCCCCCCAAAAAACCCAGGAATTCCAGCCTGTGTGTGTGTGTGTGTGTGTGTGTGTGTGTGTGTGTGTCTCCTTGTTTTCACATTCAAAATACAGCAGTGGCCCTCCTTGGGCCAGCCAGCCTTTGGAATGGAGCCATAACACCCACTCTTCTGCAGCTTGGGCCTTCAGATCTATCAGAGCTAAACCATAGACTTAGGCTTTCAGATGCTGATTCATCTTGCAGATCCTGGGACTTTCCTACTTCTACTGTCACATGTGCTGATTCCTTATAACACATTCTCTCTCTCTCTCTCTCTCTCTCTCTCTCTCTCTCTCTCTCTTTCTCTCTCTCTCTCTCTCCTGCTGATACTATATCTCTGGAAAATCCTGACCAATACTCCATTGTGACCATCTTTGAATTTGGCTAACTCCTTCTTCAGCCATCACCTATTTTTAGCTGTAAAACAGTGTTGTGAATTCGGTGGAACAGGCATTCTGAAGATTCTCAGCAGGATACTGAGACTCTCTGTAGCTTCCCTTAACTTGCAATACCATAGGCCAACCCTCTAGAGGCACAATTCCCTCACCTCATAGGAAGCCAGGAGAGAAGAATGAGCTGGCTCGGGTGTCAGAGCCTCTCATCCAGGGGGCAGAGCACTGATTAGCAGACCAGTTACCTTTCTGCAGCCAGGGTGGACAAACAGTTACTCTCCTTTTTGATTTTTATTATAGCATAGGTCATCAATTAGAAACCTCTTAAGATTCCCTTGGGAAGAATAAGAGACTTAAAGTGTGAGCTAGGCAAATCTTGTAAAATAGTACATAAGCAAGATCTTATAGAAAAGCATAGCTTAAATTAAAAAAAAAAACTTTAGATGAGTCATGGCAACTCAGGTTGAAATGATTTCAGATTTTATTCATTTTGGTCCCTTTTTTCTACCGTAAGGACACTAGTACCCAGAGAGCATCTGTGGCTTGGCATGGTGCATAGCTTATAGCTTAAGAGGAATATACTTGATGCATATTGGAAACAACAACAACAACAACAGAAAGGACTGCATCAAAGAACTGACTGAAATAGTGAACTTCTGCTCAAAACAGTCAACTTCCCCATGGAGAATATTGAGAAAGACTGAGAAGGAGATGACTAGCATGTTTGGCAGAATGCATGAGCTCTGGTGGGGTGGGGGGATGGGGGGGACACGGGTCTAGATTTGATAAAAAAAATATATATATATATAAAATAAAAAAAGAAAAAAAAGAGGAATATACTGGTCTTCTGCCCAGATACCTCAACTGTCAATCAGCTCTCTGTCCACACTTGATTCTGTCCCTTCTTCCAGCTCTGTGGAGTAGGAATGGAATGTAAGACTGGGAAAAATGTACCTTTTCTCTGTGTTTCATGCTTGTATGTGGTCATTTGATATGTGTTTGTCCACTCATGATCCTCCATTTGTAAGGACAGTCCTCAGTCTCAGTCCTGGCTCCTTGGGAAATGTGGCCCATGGTGTAGTCTCTAGGCTCTTTCCTTGTCATCGTGCTAGAGATACCTACTCCTCCATGCATGAGTTCTCTTCTTTCACTGGCATGGAAACTCACTTTGAACATGCTTCCATTTTTACTGTAAACTAAACATATTCCAGCCTGGGAAGGTGTTTGTTGTCATTGGCAGCAAAGACAGTGACATCTGACCTCACAGACAGGAGTGATGACTGTGAGCTAGAAACTGTCCTAAGTGCTTTACATATACATTCTTCACAGAGCCAGTGGGTAGACTTGTTCTCTGCTGCTGGTAGTCCCAGTTCTCAGATGAGGAGATGGAGGCATAAAGAGTTGTACACGCTGGATAGGCAGCGAGAGGGCAGGCCCAGGGACTTTACTTCAGAACCCACAGCACCAATCAAGGTGCCCCACTGCCCACTCCTCAGCTACTTGGAGATTCTGGTGAGCAGTAGGGGGCTGCTGGGGCCACACCAAGCCTCTGCATTTGGGGCCTGCAGCAATGAAGCAGGGTCTTCTGTGAGACTGTGGAGGCTGCCATTCCCGATGAAGGTGCAGCTTCCACAGCTTTGGAAGGTGGGCTAGCACCTCTGGGACCCTCTGAGTCTACTGTCTGAGGCTGAACCCCATTGTAGACTAATCTCATGAAAAAGAACTCAGAGAGCAAGTAGCATTGCCCCATACTCCATCCTGAGGTGAAGAAAATGGCAGTTAGAGTCTAAATGTTAATTACCTTATCAAATTCAGCACTTTGAAGTTTATCCATAACTTTCCATCTAACAAGCATGAACAATACAAACCATTGTGGAAGTATTTTATTAGTCTTTTTTTTTTCCTTCTCTGTGCCAGGCTTTGTTGCATGCTAAGCAACAGCTCTTCCACTGAGCTATGCCCCCAGACCATTTTTTTTTTACTAGTTATTTGAGACAGGCTCTTACTAAGTTGCCCAGCTCATCCTGAATTCACTCTGTACCTCAGGATAGTCCCAAACTTGCCACTGTCTTGCTTCATCCTCCCAAATAGCTGGACTGACCGGCCTGGGCCCAGCTGACTAGATGACTTTTCAATGTTACTTACTCTCCACCACAATGAGAAGCTGTATATTATTTTCTTGTGTCTGCAGTTTTTGTTTTTATCTCATGTGATCTTTGTCATAAAACTTTAAGATTGATTCTTTCCTGATCCTCATAACAGTGAATCTAAGCTCGGAGAGGTTAAGAAACTGCCCCACAGAGAGAATATTAGTGCATCGCTCAACTCTCACCAGCGAAGCTTCCTTGTGCAGCAGATGGTGATTAACACAGGAAGCCTCACCTGTCCGAAGTGTAGAGAATAAGAGACTGGACCCTGGATAGGATTCCTATATCAAACCTCTGCTACCAAGAGCTCAGGGACCATTGAGGGAGAGGGGGTAGAAATACTGTAAGAGCTACAAGTGGTGAATGACCAGAAGGAAACAGAACTTTCCAGGTGCCTGCGAAGTTACTCATATGAACTTACAGCAATGGTAACCACAAGCACAAGACCCATGTAAGCTCAGACTGGACAAAAACCCAGCACAGACATGGGGAAATGGGTAGGAAGCTCCAACCTTAGCTGTGAAACTATTGGCAACTAGATGACTACTATAAGAGGGGGAGTTGGTTTTCATTAAGGGAGAGACACTAGATAGGTTAACCAGGTTCCAGTGAATGGCCTCACACCTGTGGACATTTGGGGACATAAACTTGACTTAATATGCCTTTACATATATTATAGAATGCAGGAAATCCCATGGGGCACTATGAGGGACGCAGATAGGGGAAGGAATTTAAATAGGATCAAGATTTACAAAATTTGCAGAAATTCAATATAAAAATTAAAGGCATGGTGGTGCATGCCTTTAATCCCAGCACTCAGGAGGCAGAGGGAGGTGGATCTTTATGAGTTCAAGGCCAGCTTGGTCTACAGAGCAAGCTCCAGGCTGGCTGGGACTAAAGGGAGACCCTACCCTGTCTCAAAAAGACCAAACAAACAAACAAACAAAAAAAAGCTGACCCAAGTTGTTGACACAGAGGCAGAGAGCTGGGACTCAAACCCTGAGTTTCTTTTAAAAAAATTATTCTAGCCAGGCGTGGTGGCACACGCCTTTAATCCTAGCACTTGGGAGGCAGAGGCAAGCGGATCTTTGTGAGTTCAAGGCCAGCCTGGTCTACAGAGTGAGTTCCAGGACAGCTGGGGCTACAGGGAGACCCTGTCTCGAAAAGACCCCCCCAAAAAAATTATTCTTTGGGGGCTGGAGAGATGGCTCAGAGGTTAAGAGCCCTGGCTGCTCTTGCAGAGGACCCAGGCTTGATTCCTAGCACCCACATGGCAGCTAACAACCATTCCTAATTCCAGTTCTAGGGGATCTGACGCCCTCTTCTGACCTCCATGGGCATTGCATGACATGGGTGCACTTACACACATTCAGGCAATACACTCATACATATAAGATAAAATAATAAATAAGATATTAAAAAGTATTCTTTCATCTATAATGTACTTTGGACCCTGATGTCTTTTTTGGGGGGGGGGTCCCACTGCATTTCATTAGCGTTGGTGGATGAGCATGGGTAGGGAGTGGTCATTTACTTGGTCAAGGGAAGCTCATGGCTATTACCATTGAGGAGCAGAACCATCCCTTCCCCAGCAGCTGTTAACTACCTATGTATGGCTCCTCACAGAGGGGTCTCATGAGCTGCTCACCCATGGGATTTTGACAGGCTTCGTTTTGTGCTGGCCTTGTGTCGATCACAGCAGCTGCTGTGAGTTCATGAGTGCAGTGGTCATGTCATGCCAAGAAGCAGTGCTTTAAGCTCTCCTCCTCGTCCTCTAGCTCTGACATTCTTTCTGCCCTTTCCTCTGCAATGTTTCCTGAGCCTTGGAGGGGATGATACATATAAGCCCCACAATTCTGACCCTAGAATCATACCCTGATTCTCAAGAGGATCCATATGTAGGTAGACATTATCCCCATTTTGTGGTGGGGAAGCTGAGGTAAGGAGAGGAGAACGGGCTTATTTAATACCGTCCCTGCTTGCTGTATTCTTGAGAGATCACAATTCGTAGTATCTTCAGGAGAGGGCTCTGGAGGCAGTTCACGCTCAGCGTGGTGATGGATGCTGGCGAGCTTCCATTAAGTGATAGGCTCTGTCCTTTTCACTCTGTGAGCTCAGCAGCCCCCCGGCCTTGAGTACAGACCTGGTGCCTGGCCGCTTATCTGCCCGTGCTCTTCCGGGTGCAGCCAGATGCTTGGATCACAGCGTGTATTGTCAAAGTTCAATGATGACAGCTGAGCCTCTGCAGGAATGACTTCCTCAGAGACAGGCTCCCCAGAATGGATACAGCCAGGAGAGACTCTGGGATCAGAGGGGACTGACTCACAGTGAGCTGTCCCCCATCTGGCAGCGGCAGGAGCAGGAGCCATCCACGTCTTCCACACATCACCTTCTTGGCACAGAGTCCCGGCTGCAGCCTTTGGGTGGATGGTGCAGTTACTCACTGGCTCCTTCCTTTGGCATCTGCCAGAATCAGGAAGAAGGCTTTGTAATCTCTCCTTTCACTCGGCTTTCTCTTGCCTCCTTTTGTGGCCAAACGGTTGCAGCCAAAGCTCAAACTTCTCGCCCATTTCCTCAGAGGACCTGGGTGCAGTAGGAATCTAGGCATTGAGAGAGCTGGACTGCCAGGTCTGGCTTCTTCCTGCCCGAGGAAGAGTTAGAGCTGGGCTACAGCTGGCGCTGAGCGACAGGACCAGGAGGAAATGCACTTGGTATGAGTGAGCACGCCACAAAAATTGCCTTTTTATTAAATAGAGGAAGTGGCCTGCTGATTTCCTTTTTTGAGAGTGCAGACTCAGATCTGCTAAACACTGCCACTGGCAAGTCCTGTCTACTCAGAGCTCAGCAGTCCCGGCAGGCACAGGACAAGGGGCGGAGCTGGGAGGAGACCGAGATGTTTTACACATATTGTCTCATTTTAGCTCCACAATACTCTCACTATACCCAAACTCCGTGGTGAGTACCTGGCCGAGGTCACACAAAGAAAGTCTGGAAAACGGATTTAAGTCCATCTAGTGCCCAAGCCATACTAGAGGACTGGATCTCCTGGTCTTTGCCTCAGTTTCCCTTTTCCTCCCTGTTCATCTCGTCATTCCCCCACGCCACTCTCCAATGCGTCAGAGATTTCTCCAAGTATGAAGAATTAGCTGCACAGTGTATCACTGTGTGTAGTGCAGGTTCCACAAGTGCATATTGGGTCTAAATGCTGTGCTAGGCCTTCCAGGAATGTTCACATTTTCAAAAAGTGTCCTGGAAAAGAGAGTCTCTGGTGGGATGTTTCTTCCATCTCTCCCTCCCTCCCTTCCTTCCATTATTCCATGCTTCTTTCCTTCCTCTTGTATTCTCTTTCTTTAATTTTTTTATCTATTTTATTTTATGTGTATGAGTGTTTTGTTTGCATGTATGTAAGTGCACCAGATGTGTGCAGTGCCTGTGGAGGCCAGAAAGTGGTGTCGGATCCATTGAAACAGGAGTTATGGATGGTTGTTAGCCTCCATGTGGGTGCTGGGAAATGAACCCAGGTCCTCTGCAAGAGCAGCCAGTGCTCTTACACTCTGAGCCATCTTTCTAGCCCCCTTACATTCTCTTTCAAGATAAATGTTGGCAAGGTCCTAAGTATTTTATTTTATTAAAGGAAAGTTTTAAAAATTTTTATTTATTTCTGTATGCGTATGAGTGTACTGTCTGCATGCAAGTCTGTGCACCCGTGTCGTGCAATGCTGCGGAGGTCAGAAGAGGGTGTCGGATTCCCCTGGAACTGGAGTTCTCCTGGAATTGGAGCTTCAGACGGTTCTTGGCCGCCATGTGGGTGCTGAGGATCGAACCCAGGTCCTCTGCAAGAGCAGTCGGTGCTCTTAACCACTAGGCCATCTCTCCAGCCCGGTCCTAAGTATTTTATAACTCAACTGATTTCATTCTCATTTCCACTGTGCGCAGGTACTGTTATTATCAGCAACATTCCATTTGCAAATAAGCCACTGGGCACAGAGTGGCTTGGTATCTGCTGGGGGACATAGAGGTGAGCATGAGTAGAACAGGAGTCAGAAAGATGTGCAGCCAGGCTCTGTAACTACTGTCCCTCTCAACGTGGGTCCTCCTAGCATTTTGTTTGCACAGCGAGCCTGTGAGGTTCAGGTTATTACAGTGTGTCTGTTCAAGAGTCTTATCCATACATCTTACCACTGTCTGTGAAACATGACAGTCACTTCTGTTACAAGAGACTGAAGGGATATGCTTGAGGTTCCCTTCTTGGTTAGTGAGCAGAGCCAGACCCACTGTGCTCCACTCACTTCTAATGAGTGGCCAGTGCTGAGGAATTGGAGCTGGTCAGAGCAAAGAGAAAAGCTTTGAGCCAGGGGAAAAATGGTTCAACGTGTTCGTTCTTTCCCTTGACAGTTGGACAGGGGTACTCTCTCTCTCTCTCTCCATGTATATGAGTCATAAAAGTATTCCTCAGACCTTGAGGTTTTAATAAAATGTGAAAAACATTTTTACTAGCACCCTGCCTCCCCTCTCGGGTCTTAGGTGCTGCACAATTTAAGGAAATATATTCCATATGCTTGATTATTCATACTTCCATCATCAAAAATATTGTTGATTCTTTGAGGAACGTTTGATGTTCTGGAAGTCATTTTTTTTTTTTTTTGAGGGCAGAGAGGAAGAGAGTTTGTTTTTTTAAAGCCTCTATTTTATTTCCCTTGAAAAGCACTTTATGACATTTAACTGGAATGGACAATTAATTGGTCACTAGAATATCCCACTTTATTCTGTGTACTGTTAATACAAAGATAAAGTCAGACATGCATTTGTAGCATCAGGTTTTAGATGTGGTGGGGAGGGGAGTTAATAGTACCCACCTTATATAGGAGTCACCTACATCCTTTATGTGGGGAGGAGAGGCGAAAGGGAGAGGCAAGGCCAGAGCCCGATACAGCATGTCGCACCTGGACGGGATCCTGTGAAGTCCAAGTCACCACCCCCATTTTCAAGATGATATTGTAGATGCTCCAACAGTCAGATTTTCCCACACCCAAAAGTAGGACTTTATTTTCTCTGAGCCCACACCATTTCCATTGCTGGGTAAACATTCCCACAACTCTTCTGTGTGAGAAGGAAGGTGAGGCAGTCGAGGTGTCAGCTCCCAGTACATTCCACTATTGTCAGTTTGTCAGAACCGTACAGCAGGACTATCAATAAAAGGCTAAACAGTGAGCAAACTAGATACCTAGGGTCTGAAGCTATAGAAGATGTGAGGGAAAACTCAGGTGAAGGCCTAGAAAAGCAGTAGCAGGTCTCAGGGGAGCCCCCCCCATCCCCCAGCTTCCACTGCTTCATTGACATTATTTTCTGGGCCTCTTTAATTTGGAGGCTTTGGGGGCCATATCCTGCCATCAATTTAGGGCTGACTTCAATGAGCATTCTGTGCAGGGCCAGCGTGGCAGGATGCAGCTTTCTCCTGGTCGGCCCTGATACAATAGGGTTTTCTACTGAGATCAATGGATTAATTGCAAAGGCTCCATTTGGGGCCATAAGGAGAGGCATTGTTTTTCCACAGTCTGTAGTCCCGGCCATCAGGCCTGGGCTTGCCAAACTTCATTTCTGAAAAGTCAGGAAAACAATTTTATAAAGAGGGCTGGGGGCGGAGGGGCACAGGGTAGGTCCTTCTGCTCATCTCACGAAAAGGTCAGGAACAATTACAGTGAGAATTCAGAAGGCACATTTGTTCTCTGACTGTGGCCTCTCTGGAAATTTCCACCCAGAAACAATTGTCTGTCTCTCTTCCAGCCCTCCCCTTCTCCACAGACTCTCTCTACCCAGGCCCCAACCCACCCTCTTAACTTTAGCTTTAGCAACTGTCCCCTGGAAAGAGTCTCAATGTCCGGCCATCGAGGGGTCTCAGAGATCACCAGCATTCAAAGGGATTAACCACCCCGGAAGGGAGCAGTGCCTTGAAGAGTTCCAAGACACGAACACTAGATGTGACTGGAAGAAAGGGTTGGACAAGCTGCCTTAGCTGGGGCAAGAACCCCACGGGACCCTCAAGTGGGCTCCTTGGCGGATGGGGTCAGCTGATTATAGGGCTTGGGTTGGTTGGCTGCCTGGACCACGTGACGGGATACTGCTTTTCTGGGGCACCATGCTGGTTTGTGAGGTTGTGTACAGCACCATCCCAGGGAGCTTGTTGCTGAAGCTTTAACTAGACAGCTCTTCATAACACTCACCTCACATAATATACGTTCTCTCTTCTAAAGACATGTTTAAATGATATTAGAGAAATTTCTGGTCCTGGTGATGAGTTCTATTGTCATTTTAAAGGCAGAGGAACTGAGGTTCCATGAGACAGACTGGCCATGACCAGGAGAAAGCTGCATCCTGCCACAACGGCCCTGCACAGAATGCTCATTGAAGTCATACATAGCTGGTAAGTAGTTGATTTCAGACCACCAACAAGATAAGCTCCGGGACACTTGGGATCCCTTCAGCTTCCTCCAGACACACAGTGCCAATGTCTGTAACCAGTTCCAACTAGCATGGCATCTGGCAAATAGATGGTGCTCAAAAGTATTTGTTATATAAATACCTCAACTTTTGCTATTTTGTAGGATATGTGGGGCCCTAATTCCCCTCTGTCTGCCTGATTGCCCTTCTGCATTATGTTATTCAATAATCCTTCTAGAAGATTCCTTGATAAGATTGGCATACCAACCACTTCAGCCTGGCTAGCGTCACCTGCTCCTGTCCCACACTGGCTTCCCCCTCCATTCCTCTTCTCTGATTTTCTTGTAGCAATTCTTTTTTCCAAGAACCAATAGATTGGTGGATACGTGGAAGTCAGTGAAAATTTCGTGATCTACGTGTAAAACATCAGTGTCTGAGGATAATGTGCATCCCAGGGACTGAATGTGAAGTGATTGGTGAGTGAGCTGTTTCATGGTGCCTGTGCTGAAGGCTTCTTCCTTTTTTAAGAAGGCCGTGGGTGGGGCATCTGTACCATGCCTGTCAATATACTCCTTCCTATGTCCCAAAGAGACCAACCCTGAGTGCCAAGACATGGATGCTTTTCGAATCTTCACAGCAGCTCTGAGAGGCCAGTATTACGGTCTCCAACGCATAGCAAGAGACTCTGAAACCAGATCAGGTGCATTCGGAGTCGTAGGCCGTGGAGGAGACACTGGAATCACTGGCTAATCAGTGCAGCCAGCATTCTAAGCGAGACTTCCGGCGCAAGGCCACTGCCTTCATGTGGCCTTGTTTTCTCAGCCTAGCAGAGGCTTGCTGGCCACCGTGGATCAGATCCAAGCCTGTCCCATTCCCCCTCAGCCTGGCTCTCATGAGTTGCCCTGGAGATGAAGCAATGTGCCAGAACAGAGCTGTTTTTTTTTGTTTTTTTTTTTTCCTGGCACACTTCTTTTCCCCAAAATTTCAAAGGCAGGCTGTTTATCAAAATACATCTCCTGAAGGCCATTAGTTGGGGCCGGAGAGTGGAATGTTCTTTGTAAAGGACAGAGCAACATTGGCCTGGTTAAGATTCAATCCAAAGATCTGCTCAGGAAAAATATTTCTTAAAAAATGGAAGGAAATCCTGGGAACATAGCTCATGGTAAAGTGCTTATTTGTAAGTGTGAGGACCTGAGTTGGAGCTCCAGAATGTATGTAAAAAAGTCAGGGTGTGTTGGGGCTGGAGAGATGGCTCAGTGGTTAAGAGCATCGACTGCTCTCGCAGAGGACCCCGGTTCGATTTCCAGCACCCACATGGTGGCTAAGAACTCTCTTTAAGCCAGGTGTGGTGGTGCATACCTTTACTCCTAGCACTAGGGAGGCAGAGGCAGGTGGATCTCTGAGTTCAAAGACAGCCTGGTCTTTAGAGTGAATTCCAGGCCAGCTGAGGCCACAGGGAGATACTGTCTCAAAAACACCAAAAAATAAATAAGTAAATAAAAGCATTTTCAGTTGAAAAAAAAAAGTCGGTGTGGTGGCACACTTATGATCCCAGTGGAGCTTCGAGGCTGGCTGGTTAGCAAATCTGGGTAAATTGGTGAATTCCAGGCCAGTAAGACTTAGCTCTCCTGAGGAATGGCACTTGAGGTTAGTTAGCCTCTGGCCTCCACCCATGTGGGTACACACACACACACACACACAATCACACACACACTCAGGCATGTACATACACTCACACACATGCACTGGTGCTCACACAAAATGGAAGGAAGAGTAACTATGCACACACAAACTGTGGACTCCTTGTCAGGGGGACCTTTTCCTGGAATGCTTCTGTGTTCCCAGACATGGACACGTGAAACCCAAGCTAGTTCAGGAGACGGAGTCGGTCACAGTCTCCTCTCACTATCTGCACTTTCTCTCTGTTTTGTCACTCTCACCTTTATTGTTGAAATTCCATTAATGGAGGTTTTCCCTGTCCCCAGAAATAATGAAAAGATCTGGAAAATCAAGTAGAAACCCATGGCTTGCTCCTAACTTGGGCTCCTGGCGTATGTCGTGGGACGGTTGGTTGCTTGTCTCAATTTGAAGAAGTTTGAGCTCTGGAACGGAAAGCTTATAGCCACCAGTGAAGTGGAAGATGGGCAGAAGGGCAGCAGGCAGCTTGGACTCTGCAGCAGGCACTAGGAGAGCCGAAGATGTTGGGGAGACAGGAGACACGAGCTCTAAGCCTCATCAGTCTGTTACCTGTGTGGCCTTGAACAAGATGTTTGTCTTCTCTAGTGAAGATGGGAATTCTGTTGGTGCTTTGTGTTCCCAAGTGCAAATGAAACCCTTAGTGTCTAGCTGCATAAACTGTGGATTAAGACTGCATAGGGGGTCATGTAACTAGATATGGGGTATGCAACTAAATATGGGGTCATACAACTAGATATGGGGTCCTGTAACTAGATATGGGGTCATGTAACTAGATATGGGGTCCTGTAACTAGATATGGGGGCATGTAACTAGATATGGGGTCATGTAACTAGATATGGGGTCCTGTAACTAGATATGGGGTCATGTAACTAGATATGGGGTCATGTAACTAGATATGGGGTCATGTAACATTTGGCAATGGTAAAAGATTTCTGTGTGCAATGATCAAAAACTTAATTCAAAGCCAAGTGAATCCCGGTGTTTCTGGCCATGCTCACCTGTGCAGCACGGGGTGACGTCACTGCAGCCTTGGTTGTAAGCACATCACGGTACTTTGTACTGTGACTGCTCCCATGCATGACCAACGTGCACTGTCAGAAGCCCCTCAGGTCAGAGTCACAAGTATTACATGTTATGAACTGCTGGACATTTTTTTTACTGTACATACCAAGTTTCCTCATCTTATAGAAACATAATGGTTTAATTAGGGAAAGCAAAAACTTTTAATCTTTTCCTACCATCATATAAATACCAAATTAGTATTGTGCTAGAATGTTTGAATTTTAAAATTGGTCGTTTGAGTTTCTGACTTTAATTTTACAAAAAAATAATGAAATGAATTTTGGCATGAGATTAGGACAGAATTTTCAATAATTTCTGAAATGGCCTTAAGCATATTTCTGCTATTTGTACTATGTATTTATGTGAAGTGATATTCTCGGTATTGATGATTATGAAGACAAAACACCAATCAGCTTTGAAAAATATTCAATGAAGACTTAAATCTTTATATTAAAATAAGGACGCACATCCAGCTCATTAGTATACGGTTTTTCTTTTGTTTTTAATAAGTAGTAAAATTATATGTATACCAAGGAATTATTTTTAAAATAAATTTATGATTTACTATTAGTAAGTATTTGATGTATAAGCCTGTTTTATATACCTTTATACTTAAGGTCACATGGAAATGTTTCTGGCAAGGGGGTCACACATGGAAAAAGTTTAAGAAACCCTTCCCTTGGGTCTATGGAAGTGCCTGGCACATGTGACTGTCAAATATGTCTTTTTCCTTCAGTCTCATTTTTGACACACATCTTTCCAACCTGTATAGTTTCCAACATGGAATTTGTGAGATGTTCAAGTGAAAGAGACAGGAGTGGTTCAGGTAGGGGACTTCACACACTGGCAGCTAACTTTTACCACGGAAGAATTGTACATGTTTATATGCATGTATATTTGGATGTGGTGTGTGTGTGTGTGTGTGTGTGTGTGTGTGTATGTCTCCCAGGCCTTTTTTTTTTTTTTTTTTTTTTTGTCTTTTTGAGACAGGGTCTTTCTGTAACCCCAGCTGGCCTGGAACTCACTCTGTAGACCAGGCTGACCTTGAACTCACAGTCATCTGCCTGCCTCTGCCTCCCTGGGATTAAAGGCGTGCTGTACTCTACCACGCCCCCCTGTGTTTAACCCAGGCTTCTTTATTCAAGAACAAAGTGATGATTGATGTGGGGCTCATCGTAATCAAGAACCTCATTGAACTTCCTCTTCCCTCCAACCCCCACTTCCTGCCCCTGCCTTTTGTGCTTCCAATCCTTCCTTAGTAAATAAAGCATTTAATCCCCCAAACTGCGATGGGTGGTGCAGGCTCAGGGCTGTCTTTGCTTAGCTTCCTTTCCTGCTCTTCTCCCGTCCCTGGGCAGGGTGGGCATCTCAATTTGAATGAATGGGAGATCCCAGAGTGGTGACAGGGACAAGGGGAAAAGGCTTCACCTTCAGGAAAAGGGACAGAAGAGTAGAGTGTGGTGAAGTGGGGGTTCCTATAGCTGGGGTACCAAAATGGGGCCCCGGGGGCAGAAGAAAGGATGCAGTCCCCACCCCCACCCCAACCCCCTTTGCAGCCTCATATGCTTCCTGTTGGGAATAGTCAATGCTTGATCTTGGGCCCTTCTGACGCTGGTCACAGAACCACACTCTGACCTCGTCCTTCTCCAGCTCAAGCTGCTCTGCGATGAGGCTGATCTGCTGCTGTTGGGGGCTCTGGGCATGGCAGAAACAAGCTCCCCAGGTCCCCTTGCGCAGGATTCTCCATGCTAGTTCGATTTCTCTTTCGGGCCTGCACCGGGGAAGCAAGACAAGGCACTTCATTTAGGCTGTTTTAAACTTTGCTCTGAGTACATGTGAAATAAGCCCATCATTGATAAAGTGTCCAAGGCCTCTAGAATACTGTGGGTATTTTATCTTAATTCCTAAAACCATTTTATGAATTAGACATTTTAATCCAAATTTCACCAGTTGGTGAAGTTAGGGTTTTAAGCCTACCTTTTCTGGTATAAAAAGCCATTCTTGCTACTGCTGAATTGCAAAAACTTGAATACTCTGCTAATATTTAGCACTCCCAACCTTGACTTAAACAGCGAGAAAGGGAACTGGTACCAGCTGTAGGCTTGAAGGTTGAAGAGGATGTAGTCAGGGAACCACAAGAAGGGGCCACAGAAAAGGGTGTGCCTTTCAGGAGCTGTGCTCCATGGTGGAAGAATGCAGCAGACCCAAAGCAGCCTGATGGAGAAGCAGCCAGGAGCATGCGCACCCCACCCTCATCCTCCCACCTGTTCATCTGCTGGCAGTTTTCAGTGGCTGACCTCAATAGGAGCTGGGGAAGAGGTTGGTGTCTGGGATGCAGAACCAGTAAAGAGAAGGTAGGAAGTGGATCTGGATGTGCAGCCAGGAGATCCAGCAGAAGTCTGTGAATACTGAAGCCGGAGTCCCACTCTGATGTTGCTTCCAGCCCAGATGCAGCGTCTGGTGTTCACACCCCAGAATCGGGCCTGACAGTACTCCTTCACCGTGTCCCAGCCTGCAGGAGTGCCTAAAAGCCACACAGACCCCCTTCAAAACAGACCTCGAATACCCTCCAGGCGGGCTTGGCTGAAAGTCCTCTCACCGCAGCAAGGCTATCTTTGATAGTTGCTTCATAAAACCACCACCATGCCTGTGAGTTTTGGGGAGCCTGCATCCTCCAGCCTAGCCCTGTTTCTGGGGTCCTTCTCTGCTCACTTCCATTCAGAGCTTTGTCAGGGCTTTCCCTGTGTGTTAGTGGCATGGTGCTTGTTTTTCTGGGTGAAGCATATGCCAGTCGACAAGCATTTAATTCAGTAAACATTTATGGAATGTCTATTGAGTTCTTGGCACTGTGCAAAGAAGAGACTACCAAGGGAATGAGGGCTGGTTCCCTTCCTTAGGAAGCTACGTTCTTCTTGGGATTACATTTATCCTCTTACTTGGCCTTTCCCCTTTCAGACGGTGAGCATCCCTGAGGACAGGAAATCCGCTTAATCATCTTTGCCTTCTTAGTGCTTAGTGGAGAACGCTTCCAAAAACGTAGAGCTCTAGAAGAAACAGAAGAAGTAAAGAAGAGTTAATGGATTCCATAATTATTTACCAAGTGTGTAACATGGGCCAGGTGCTCATGTACCTGAATAATGCAGAAGGTGTGTGTGTGTGTGTGTGTGTGTGTGTGTGTGTGTGTGTGTATTTGTGTGTACATGTGCGAGGGCTGAGGAACTGGCTGTGAATGTTTCCAGGGCTATGAGGACTAGCCAGAGGGTGCCTACCTTGCTCAATTGTCTGCATAGAACCATTCTGAACCCCCAGGACAGACACATGGGGGCCTGTTTAGATTCTTAGTGGAGCTGGGTTGTGGGTAGAGTGCATCAAACAATTTTTGAAAACAGGTGATTTTTGCAATTGAGAGCTTGTAGGCATATGGTATTTGAATGATATAATTTCTTTAATTGAAAGTGTTATCTTAACCAGGGAGTTTTGCAAAACCCCCAAACAAAGACATCTGTTGCTGTTTTTGTGCTTTTCCCCAGCAAACAATCTGGTCGTGAAAAATAGGAATGACTAAACGGAACGCCAGGAAAAATTGTGGGCTTGAAAAACAAACCCTCGTGTCTTTAAGGGTGGGGCAGTTAATCAAGGTGCAAGGCAGGGAGGCTTCTGAGCAGAGACTTCTGTGAGATCTTGGGTCATTATGCTAATAATTAGGAACATAGAATAAGTGAGACGAGCTTAAGGCAAATTCAGCGCATATCTCTCATGTTTATGGATCTTACATATAAGCTCTGAGCCAAACCTTTTGATCCACCAGCATTCCTGGATACCTCCCGATGTTCCACAGGTATCTCAGACCCAGCTCATCAAGGTGACCTCATTAGTCTCCAAGACCCACATTTCCTCCTGAGCTCCCCATCTTAGGGACCTCACACACTTAGAAATCTCACCCACTTAGAAATCTCCCAGGACTGTCTGTCTTCTGGGGCTTGGAACAAGCTAAAGCAGGACCTCTCACTCCCCTTTTGAAAGCTGTTCTACCCGGATGTCTCTTTGCCCTGCTACCTTGGTATTGCTTACCCAGATTACTGCCAAGGCCTCTCTCAGATATCCATCTAAGCTTGACCCTGGCTGATGAGAGAGAGCAGGACTCAGCGATTCAAATAAGGAGACCTGATCAAGGAACTACACAGGGAGGTAGGGGAAAGGTGAGTGGAACAAGAAGGGATGTTGAGGGACACAGAGTAGAGCATGACCAGGAGCCATGTCACCTCTAGGACTGAAGGGACAAGGGAAAGAAATGGAGGTTTTGAGGCCAGGAGGAACGGGAAGTGGTAGGAAGGGCTGACTAGCAGGGGGGCAGCTGTGAGGTACGAGCAGGCAGGAGGGTGCAGGGAAGAGACCACACAGCCCTCCCTACTGGTTTGCCCCAGAGCCTGGCTCCAGGCATCACAGAAGATGCAAGGGTCAGTTTCCTGGGGCACAGAGCAGGGTGGGAAAGGGCTGAGGATCTGTAGACATAGAATAGGAGGACAGAGAACAGCCAGCCTCTTCCTACCCAGTCTATATTCTGATATTAGAATCCAAGTTGTCTGAACTTGCTGAAGATGTCTCTCTTTGGTATGAACTGCTTTAGAACCTTCCCTCTGTGAAAGACTGAGAAAGAGATGAAAAGCATGTTTGGCAGAATACATGAGCTCTGGTGGGGTGGGGGGATAGGGTGGGGGACATGGGTCTAGATTTGATAATCTTATACAAAATATATACAAAAAATAAATAAAAAAATAAAAAGCAAAAAAAAAAAAAGAACCTTCCCTCTGTACTCAGGGTGAAATCAGAGCCCCCCATGTGGACCCTCAGTGTTCTTGTTGAGCCCCCATTGAGCTATCCAGCCTCACTTCTCATTATCCAGTCCTTATGTAACACTCAATTCTACTATACTACCTTTCAGATCCCTAAATACACTATGTTCTTCCAAATCACCAGGGTGCCCAACCTTTCTCAATACTTACTGTGAGTCTTCCTCCAAGACCCACTTTAGATACTGCTTGCTCTGGGAAGCTGCCTGTAACTCACCCCGGCCCCTGCTTCTAGATGGTATTCGCTGTATACAATTCCATCTTTCTACTATTGACATACTTGGTGATCTATTGTTTTATTTCTCATAAATTATGTTGTATATATTTGATGTTTACAACATGATTTTTGGGATTCATTTAGTTAGTAAAATGGTTACTATAGCTGGGCATGGTGGTGCTCGCCTTGAATCCTAGCACTTGGGAGGCAAAGGCAGGTGGATCTTTGTGAGTTCAAGGCCAGCCCTGGTCTACAGAGTGAGTTCCAGGACAGCTGGGGCTACAGGAAGACCCTGTCTCGAAAAGACAAAAAGAAAAAATGGTTACTATAGTAAAGATTAATGTCTCATAGTTATTTTATGGCAAGACCAGCTAAAATCTACTTAATACGTCTCTAATATCATTTTCATAACCTAAATCATGTTATAAAGTAGATATCTAGACTGTCTTGGCATTTGTTTCTGCTATGTAATATCCTTTGATTCCCATGTTTACCATGGACTCATAAAGATTCTGAACCACCTCATCAAGTCCCTGATGTTAATCATCATCTCACAGATGCTTCACCTCTGTGTTCACCAGGGCCTAATAAACACACTGCACTCCCACATTCCTCCACACCTCATAAAGGCGCTGCACTCCAGTGTTCAGCAAAACCTCATAAACACACTGCACTATCATCACCTCATAAAGATGCTGAACTCCCCTGTTCACCATCACTTCACAAACACTGCAATCCCATGTTGACTCCTCCGCATGCCTATGGTCCTTACTCTGGGTCATATGTAGTCCCTGTCCTGGGATCTCTGCTTCTACCATGAATTGGGAATTCCTTGCAACAGTAGGCCTTACTCTGGGACAGTGTCAGCCTCCTCCCTAGGAACTCAGCTTGTACCATGAATTGTGGAACTCTGAGAGTGCCTATGAGCCTTCCCTTGAATCAGATTCAGTCACTATCCTGGGTCCACAGCATCTGCCACCATGGGTTTTAGAAATCTCTGTACCCATGGGCCTTTCTCTGGGGGGCAGTTCTGGCCTCCTATCTGGGTCTCCAGCTTCTGACACCTCAAATTGTTGGACTCCCTACAGGTGCCTATGGGCCTTACCCCTGGGGAACGCAGTGTGCTTAGGTGGCGGTTAACACGAGAGTGTGATGTGTTTATGAGGTGGTAGTGAACATAGGAGTACAGTGTGTTTATGATAAGATGGTGGTAAACATGGATGTGGAATGTCCTATGAAGTGATGGTGAGCATGGGGTTGCAGGATTTTTATGAGTCTATGGGCATATGTGCTTAGTATGGATTACCGGGTCATATGGTAGTTCTATTTTTAGTATATCTAGAAGCTTTCATACTGTTTTCCATAATGGCTAGAGTAATTTCCGTTCTCAACTGTGTATTGGTTTGCCCTTCATACTTTTGCTAGCATTTTTATCTCTTGTTCCTTGATAGTAGCAACCCTATGGTATGAAGTGACCTTTCATAGTACTTTTAATTTGTGTTTCTTTCTTGTCAAGCTCTTTTTCTCATAAGCCTCATGACCAGTTTTTTGCCTTCTTTGTGAATATGTCTATTTGAGCTTTTCTGTCCATTCTTCACACATTCTCTTTGCTACTGAATGTGACTTACCCTTGAATATGTCTGTATCTTTCAGCCAGACAGGCTGCTCCCGAAGGCAGACTGGATAATTCACTGTGCTGTTCCAGGTAACTTCTAGAATACTGGCAATATTAAATTTGTTCAGGAAATATTTAAGGAAGAAAGGAAGGAACGGGGGCGGGGGAGGTGAAAATGAGGAAGGAAAGAGGAAGCAAAGAAGAAAGTGTGGGAAGGAGAGAGGGAGAGGGAAGCAGCAGGAGGTCATTCTAAGTACCCAAACTGTCTTCATGTACCTTGCCATGCCACACCTTCACGGACACCCTAAACATTGCCAGCAGCGATGGTTATCAGGATCAGGACCCTAGGTCTAGAGTAGGATGGAAGAGGGATAAGGAGAGGCAGTGGAAGGGATTGGGAAGGGGAATTTCTGCCCCAGGTATTTTCTTCCTGATTGGTGCTTTTTCTATTCACTCTGAGATTTCCAGAAGTGTTTCGGAATCATATACAGTGGTGATATTTCAAATGTGGTTTGTCCTGGCATTCATCTGCAACCCTTCCTGAACTCTTGCTGAGGTAGGTACAGAAAACACAAGTGGAGCTGGAGAGGTGGCCTAGCAGTTAGGAGCTCTGACTGCTCTTGCAGAGGACCCAGGTTCGATCTCCAGCACCCACATGGTGGCTGAGAACAGTCTTTAACTCCAGTTCCAGGGGAAACTGACTCCTTCTTCTGACCTCCAAGGCATTTCACAACATGGGCGCACAAACCTACATGCACACAGTACATTCATACACATAAAAAATAAATAAAAAAATTAAAAAAAAAGAAAACACAAGTGTAGAGAAATTTCAGAGTAATTTGATATTGCCATGGCATTGAGGGCTGGAGTCTTTACCTGGAGTAGCAGTTGGCTACAGGTGAAAAATTAGAACCTGTTTCTTCTCCATAGACACTTTGAAAAGCTGATATAGACTGTTCCCTGAAAGATTATGAAAACTTGGATGTCATTTGGATAATGAGGTCACTTCCACTTAGCTTGGAAATAGCAGCTCTTACCTGGGATCTGTGTTCCTCTCCAGTGGCTGCGGGAGGTGGTAGGGATGGCACGGCTAGTGGCTTCCTGCAGACCTCAGCACTGCAGTGTGTCCAGAACACAGGCTTGGAGAATGTAGCTGAAGTTGAGCTACTCTGACCCGACACACGTGCAGTTCTTCAGGCTTCCGAATGTTGGGTGCCGTGACTCATGAAGCAAGGAGCAGCTCTTTGCTTTCTTTGCAGTCTCTTCTGCTGACTTTGTCAGGGCAGATGTCATAGCTTAGGTCACTTGTCCTCAAATTCAAAGACATTCATTTTTCCAATTTCAGTTTTTTAAATCAATATGGCTCTTATAAGAGAGACGTACATATGATGTCATCTCCCCACTTCGAACAAAAAGTTTTCAATTTAGTGGTGTGTCTTAATTAATGACCTCTTAGAGCCTAAGAAATACTGTAATTCAATCTGGGCATGGAGATGCAGTCCTATAATCTGTGGAAAGCCGAGACAGGAGAAATATCAGTTTGAGGGTAGCCTGGGCTAATATAGTGAGACCCTGTGGAAAAACAATGACAGAAACCCCACCATAATTGTGTGATAACAAATTACTCTCCTCACTCTGTTGGGTGCAGGCAGGGTTGTTGCATAAATACCCCTCCCCTTGTCTAATTATTGTCTTTAGTTTTTTAGAGGCATAATTTGGTTTCGCCCAGGGGTAGGAGTACTGGGTGAAAACTGTTGTTTTTATGTTTACAGTTGAAATGAATACTGGCAAACAGCAATCCTTCTCAGTTTGTAACTTTATCCTATCTTTCAAAGGACAAGCTTATTCATAGGTAGAACTTCCATTTGGCAAGGGTGGACACCTGGCCAGCTGTTTTTTGCCCTGTGCCAAACTGGCCAACCATGCCCACTTACAAAGCCCAGGTCAAAGCCACTCTTTCAGGAAGATGTCTCTGGCCCTTCTCAATGATAAAGCCACTCCTGTTCTTCCCCACAGCTCCCCCCCCCCCCCCCACCTAGT
The DNA here is from genome assembly GCA_009823505.1 of Rhizomys pruinosus. Taxonomy (NCBI): domain Eukaryota; kingdom Metazoa; phylum Chordata; class Mammalia; order Rodentia; family Spalacidae; genus Rhizomys; species Rhizomys pruinosus. The sequence continues at coordinate 563,800 of VZQC01006901.1, forward strand.
ACTCTACCTGTGCTTAGCTAATGTCCTAATACTTTGTCTTCAGTTATGGTGTTTTAGACGTGTCTTAGTTCTCACCATTAGATAGTTTCCTTGGAAGTAACTAAGAGATCCACCTATACCAGGAGGTGCCAAGAACGTCCCCCTGATCTTATATTTCAGTTTCGAAGCATAATTTAGGTGTTATCTGTGCACACATGTGGTTTCAAATGTGATGGAAAATGAAGGTCTGGTTCAAACTGAGGTCCCATCAGTCTACCTGTCCTGAGGTAATTTACTTTCAAATTCATCTTGCCTTAATATTTTTTTTTTTACTAGAAGAATGTGGACTCCATGCAAGTAAATGGAATTTGGATTATAATGATGATGCAAAAAATTTCCCTGAATACAACAGAGCATTACTAAAAGCAACACAGGCACTTTATAAGAAATACTTTCACTCTTATTGTGTTGTTTCATATGTATAACAGCTCTGTAAGGTGGGTAGTTACATGTCTTTTAGCCATAATAGGAAACAGAGTGAGCCACCAAAGGCACTCAGATCTAGTAAGAGCCGGTTAAAACATGAATGAAATAATATCCACATAATATTACCTCTTACAAAGTATATCTGAATGAAATAATATCCAAATAATATTACCTCTTACAAGGTAATAAATGCTATTGTGACTACTTTTTGTCATTATTAGAACCCTGATCTATCCGATGGAAATCATTACATTGAGGAGCTCCACAGTGGTTGAGTATTTGATAGACATCTTGTGTGGGGCTGGAGTTCCCCAGGTGACTTCTCAGGTTGGTTATTATGATAACAGCAGGCAGTAGATACTGTCAGTCACTCCTGTCTGGTAGATAAACTGAAGTATAAAGATGAAAATACAGTTACCTAGGAATAGGGAGGTGTGTCTCGATGGTCGATTGGTAGGGTCTTATCTTCCCCATGGGGCAAGCATACAGATCCTTGTATGGATGAGAAATAAGTCACGTGTATCTTACTCCTGATCTCTATCCCTTGCTCAGAGCATAGTCTAGTTCAGACCTTGGGCATGCTAGGAGGGTTCTTGCCCCACTGCCCTTGAGTCTAAATGAGATGAAATACATAGTCCAGTGCTTGGAAAACACTTCTACGGTTCTGTTTAGTCCTCGGTTTTTCAATGCTATAAAATTCCCGTTGAGGGAACCAAATCAATCACTGGAGCAAAGAGCACCACAAATCCCTTGAGAGCCCAGGGGAGTTTCTGCCTTTCTTTCCATCTGCTCAGTGTAGCTATGTAATGGGAAATACTCAACTTCAGCCTTCAAAACATACCGAGTGACTGCCTTCTCTATGAGACCCCCTCTGGCCCCTTTGGAGAGAGCTCAGCGTTACGTTTTTGTACCAAGTTCTATGGTTTTACTCATCTTCTGGTATGATGGAATTTGTTTACCTTGCTGACTTTCTCGGGAAGATACGGGCACCTGAAGTCAGGAGCTATGGAGTGCCCAGGATCCAGTTCAGGGCCTTCTGTAGAATAGGAGCCTAGATATATGGAAGGGTACACATGAAGATGGAATAATTCTCTTCACACAGCCAGTTCTCCAGCTATACTATTTGGCTTCTCTTTCTTACAGGTAACATGGACAAAATAACACTGGTTTCAGTCAAAAGAGGTAATATAGCCAGGCCTGACAGCACAGACTTTTAATCCCGGCTATTCAGGAGGCTGAAACAGGAGGATTGAAATTTCAAGGCCTGTATGGAGTACAGAGTAAGTTCAAGGCTGATGTTGGCAACTAAGTGAGATACTGTTTCAAAATAAAAAGTCAAAAAGAGATGGCAATGTTGCTCAGCAGAGAGCACTGACCTAGCATATGTGAGGCCCTGGGATCAATCTTTAGTATTGATAAAAAGGAAATAATAATAATTAAAAAGTAACCAAGAGTTAATTAATATGTGTGGAAATTTTATGGAGCAGTTAAATCATATGATGCAAAGTGAGGTTTTATATCAGAGTGATGAGTGATAACTGAGGTCTGCCATTCAACAGAAAACCATGTCAATCTCAAATGGCAGCCTGAGGACATGTCCATGTCCTGTCATAATTTTGATGAAAATGAGTAAGAAAAGAGGCTGATGTTGATTATCTTGGTATGAGATATTTAGTATGTCTATCATTCTTGTTCTTGAGGCATCCTGACAGTATCCCTCTAGTTCTCTCTTCCTGAGGGGGAAAACTTGCCCCTAGGCTCCCTCTAAATTGTGTAGTCATATACCATGCCTGTGCCAGGTATTGTTATCACCACCTTGAAATGATCAATAATTTGGAGCAAGTTATCCCACATTTTGATTCCTGCAAACTACATTTGAGGGCTCACTCACTCTCTCTGGAGATAGCCACTTGATTCCTATTTACTGAGTGGAGTGGAACTCTCTCTCTCCCTCTCTCCCTCTCTCTCTCTTCTCTCCCTCTCTAGTACCCCATGCCTGTTCTGATTCTTCCTTTGAAGACTAAGATATTTAAAGACAATTGGCTTTGACTTCTCTCTCAATCTATGGCTCTTCTCTTTTTCTTTCTCCTTTGATTTGTGATGTTATCACTATTAATCATTCTATTTGAATGTTAAATGTGGTTCATTTCTTGAGTCATCTGTATGTGCTTTCTTATACTGATGTTACACTATTTTAATAATCATATGATGTAGTCTAAAATTTCTAAGGATGGATTTTCATAATTATTATTTGCCCAAGTTCTCTTTGTATTTATTTCCTCTTTATTTATTACGATGACATTTGGAAGTACCACATTCCTAAAATAAAACCTATTGTCATAATCATTTATTCTTATCAATATGCTATGCTATTCAACTCGCTACCATGTTATTTAGAATTTTCGCAAGCACCAATATGTGGAGTTGAGCCATAATTATCCCTTTTTGGTATTGCTGGTCAGATTTTAATGTTTCTTTTACATTTTTTATTTCTTGATTTTTTTTTGTATATGTATGTGTGCACATGTGCATACTATAGCTGACATACAGAAGTCAGAGGTCAAGTTGTGGGAGGTGTTTCTCTTCTTCTACCATGTGTATTCCAGAGATCAAACTCAAGTCATGGGGCTTAGCAACAAGCACCTTTACCCGCTGAGCTCTCTTACCAGTTCTGGTCAGATTTTAATATGAGGATTTGATAGCTTCATAAATAAATGAGATAACATTTCCTATTCTCTATTCTAGGATACTTTAGACACCATGGAGATTTCCATCTCAAAGAATTCGCTATGTGAGAACTGAAGGGCACAGACCCCACGGGAAGAGAGGGTAACGTAAGACAATTTTCTTGAATGGCCCATTGATTATTGATTTGGTTAATTGTTTCTGCTTCTTATTGAACTAGTTTTTTTCTTTTTTTTTTCAAAGCCAATTTTTATTGAACCTTTGTGCATTTCATACAAAATTTCCAATCAAACCTAGACCTGTGCCCCCTAACCCCACCAGAGCTCATGCATTCTCCCAAACATGTTTTTCATCTTTTTCTCAGTCTCTTTTAAAATTTTTTGATGCAGAAGTTTACTGTTTCGAGTAGAAGTTCACTGTTTCAGTCAGTTCTTTGACCCAGTATTTTTGTTATTGTTGTTGTTGTTATTCCTTCCAATTTGCATCACTCCAAAATACGCATATATGCATGCCACACATATCATAGGTTTTAGCATCTTTGAACTAGTTTTATAACTTATGGTTTTCTATAAGTTACCCATAATAAAAATTTTCAAACAGATCGGTAGAGAGTTGTGTATAACATTCTTTAGACATGTTATTTCTTTTTTAAAAAAATTTTATGTATTATTTTTATTTTATGTTTATGCATGTATTGCCTGCATGTATGTAAGTGCACCTGTGTCATGCAGTTCCCATGGAGGTCAGAAGAAGGCGTGGGCATCAGATCACTTAGGACTGGAGCTATGATTGGTTGCTAGCTGCCACATGGATGCTGAGAATCAAACCCAGGTCCTTTGCAAGAGCTCTTAACCACTGAGCCATCTCTCTAGCCTCTAGACACATATCTAAGTGTGTCGTATTCTATCAGTATTGTTTGTTCTTCTTTATTGAATAAAATTGTTCCATATTTGTAAATATGTTTGATTTTCACCTCAAATATAGCCTTTGAATTTATATGTATAGTTACTTCATAATCAATTCTGCATATAAATTAAGTAATTTTAGTCTTTGTATTTCTTTTCGATTTTCCCCAACTCTTTCTTTAGTATAGAGGGTTCATTAAAAATTTAAAAATATTTCATTCATTTTCATTTTATGTGTATGAGTGTATTGTTTTCATGTATGTATGTGCGCCCAACTCATACAATGCCCAAGGAGGTTGGAAGAGGTTGTCAGAGCCCCTGGAACTGGAGTTAGAGACAGTTGTTAGCCATGATGTGGGTGCTAGGAGCCAAGTCTGGGTCCTCTGCAAGAACAGCTAGTGCTCTTAACCACTGAGGTATCTCCCCAGCCCTAGTTAATTAAAATTTATAGGCAGAATATCATTTGTTCTGTTTTCTGGTAAATTAAGTACAGGGTGATTATTCAAATGATCTTTTTTTCTCACTGTTTTCAAAGTTTTGCACATTTTAATGAGTTTCTTACAGTTATATTTTCATTTGAGATTATAAAATTTCATGTTATGAAGCTATTCTTATCTTTCCTCCACTTTAAATATGCTCTCTTTTTTTTTACAATATCTAGTTATTGAATTTTTGTGCATTCATACCTCTTAATCATATTTATACCACCGTCCCTATTTGTCTCCTTATAGCATCCTCGTCAGATTTAATGCATTTTTCCTCTATCTTAAGGACTATCAAGTTAAGTTCATGTTCTCCTTGATGTGATTCATTCTCTGGAGCCTTGTCAGACTATCCAGTGTCACTCCCTTAAAGAAGACCAACTGTCTGTCACCCAGCAGCTATCAACTGCTAGTAGTTCCTCAGGTCAGCTTGGGGATCCTTATCCATTTCCCCACTTTTATGCTGGGCCTTTGTCTGATTTAAGTTTGGATGGGTCTTGTGCATGGCGTCAGCACTGCTGTAAAGTTAATATGAGCGTGTTCCCAGCTGCCTGGAAAACTCTGCTTCCTTGTGATCTCTTACAGTCTTTCCGCTCCCTCTTCTACAATGGTTCCTGAGCCTTGTGTTGCAGAGGTTTATTTAATACAGGAGTTCCATCCAGGGACACACACTCTGTAGTCTCTTATTCTCTACATTTTGGCCAGTTGTGGGTTTCTGTGTGAACCACCCTCTGTAACATGAGAAGCTTCAGTGGTGAGAGTTGAGAGATGCATCAATATTCTCTCTATCCCTTGTTCTACTATGTTCTGTGGACCATTAAGTGTAGAGTTTCTATTGTAGACGTGTCACTTAGGGCTGAGTATCTCACAGACACTTACTCTCTGCATTTGACCAGTTCTGAAACTCTATAGTAATATCCATCTATTGCAAAAAAGAAGCTTCTTTGATTTGATGAGCAATGAGAGGTATACTTGTCTGTAAATATAAGGATGTATATTTAGCATACAGTAAGAAATTAAATTTGTCTAGGGATGAGACCAATGTAGGGTTTTTCTCTAGGGTCTATGACCCCTCTAGCCATGTGTATTTGGCTATGTTTACACTACCACCCATGAGTTATCGCCCGTTGAGGTTTTAAGTCCAATTAGGTAGCCATTGATTACCCCCAAGATACAAGTACCACTTTTGTACCAATAGAGACTGTTGTACTGGCCATTGTTGTGGTTATTAGAGTTACAGCTGGGTTAGGCCACTGATTGGTCTTCTCCCATGGCAGCTTGCATAGCATCCTCTAATACCATGAGATCTAGTCTTCACGGAGGAGGCTTCCAGGTCAGTTCCCACTCCATTGCTCCAAGTCCTGCGTCTGAAGTATGTCTTGTCTTCAGCAATAGGGTCTTACCCTCAGGTTCTGGGAGGCAATCAAGAGATTTGGTGATAGCCTGTGTTATTTTGGGAGTCTCTTGGACATGAGATTCTTCTTCTTCTATGCCTAATATGTGTAGATCTTTGTCTTTTCATGGTGTCCCACATTTCCTGCATATTCCATTCCTGTGTTTAATTTTGTTTCATATTCTTTGCTTGAGAAATTCAGCTTTGTCATCCAGTTTTCCTATTCTGTTTTCCATTTCATTCATTCTGCTTGTGAGGTATTCTTGTTTCAAACTGGCTTATTGGATTTTTAATTCCATTTTCATTTCACCTTGAGTTTTCTCCCAACATTTCTCTTTTGTGAATTCACTTTTTAAGTCCTGAATTGTCTTTGTCAGCCATATATTCATATTTTCTTAAGCTTCGTTCAGAAGTTTATTCTTATCGTTTTTGAGTTCTTGGAGTTTTTGGTGTTTGTTAAAGCCAGTGAATTCTTTGATCATCTTTATGATTATTCTTTTAAATTCTGTGTCCTGAGATTCCTCTGGGTAGTTATCATTGTAGTGTACTTCTGTAGGATTGGTGGGTTTTTCATATTATTTGTGTTTTTGCATTATGGTTTGGGTATATGGATTTCTCTTGTTGGTTATATGTCTGATATGAAATTCTAGCCTCCCTTTGTTTAGTTAAAGTTTGGTTCTGTTTTTTTTTTTTTTTTGTTGTTGTTGTTGTTTTGTATTTTTGAGACAGGGTCTCCCTGTAGTCCCAGCTGTCCTGGAACTCACTCTGTAGACCAGGCTGGCCTCGAACTCACAAAGATCCGCCTGCCTCTGCCTCCCAAGTGCTAGGATTAAAGGGGTGCGCCACCACGCCCGGCATGGTTCTGTTTATACTGCTGATGTAGCCTGGTTGCTTTCTGGTCAGGTATGAATAGTTAGTTGGTCTGTGCTTCAGATTTTCACTTTTGATTTTTTTTTTTTTTTTAATTGGCAGGATAGGAGCTCTCTAGCAGGGAGGAGGGGCCTTGGCCAAATTTGAGAATATGGAGATCTAGTGGCTGGGTTCTTGGAAGCTAGTCAGGTAGTCTCAGGCAGGACTATCAGGAGGGGATCTAGAGGCCATCAGGATGGGACAGGGTGTGGAGGATTAACTAGCTAAGTGAAGTAGATGTGAGCTTTGGAGCAGGAGAATGTAGATGGTCTGGGTGCAGGGGATCGAGAGGCCATCTCAATCTGCTCTGTGAAATACTTACCTTCTTTGTGTTCTGTTTGTGTTTATCTGACTTCTAAATTGCATCTTTATTATCTTAAACTTTCTGTGACATTTCCCTTGCCTGCCTTTTATAGGATAAACCATTGCATTATTTCTTAAATTCTAACCCAGTTTATTATCCACAGGGTAATTTCTGTTTATTCATGTTTATTTTATATCTCCCTTGCTATCCTGTCTTTTTAAATTTTAACTCTTGTGGAATCTCAATTTACTACCTATAACGCCTATCCATTCTCCCCCACATCTAAATCTGCCATTCCCCTGGGAAAGCAGAAGTAGAGCAGGAGTAGTCCAGAGATGTGCTACCTAATGGCAGGGCTTCTACAGCAGTACTTCTCAGACCTACTGTGTTAAGAAACTCAGAAAGCAGTGTACAATGGAATACGGAAGAAACTTACAGGTGGAATGTGCATTTGGGTTAAATAGATAAGAAGAGAAAGGTTTTCCAATGATTTCATTTTAAGATCATAGCTGAGCATGTGAGTAGGAGGCAAAGGCAGTGGCAGGTGGATCTCTGAAGTCAAGGCCAGCCTGGCTTACATAGTGAGTTCCAGGCCAGCTGGGGCTACAGGGAGATGGTATGTCAACAAACAAACAAATAAACAGCAAAACAAAATCCAACCCCCTAACATCCTCCAAAGAACTAAAAATAATTCACATTTGATTCATTTTGCCACATCCCTAGACCAATGTAATTTCTTACCTTATTCTAAATATGCATCCTCATATTTACTGACAAGTGTGCCTTTCACCACTCATCAAAGAAGCTTCTTTTTTGAAACAGATGGAGACTATTACAGAGTTCTAGAACTAGTCACACACAGAGAATAAGTGTCTGTGAGATGTTTAACTCTAAGTGACGCACCTTCAACGCAACATCTACACATAGGAGGAATACCTCTCTCAACTCTCACCAGAGAAGTTTTCTCCTGCAGTAGATGGTGATTAACACAGAAACCCACAACTGGCCAACGTGCAGAGAACAAGAGGTCACAGAGTGTTTATCCCTGACTAGGACACCTATTTCAAACCTCTGACTCCCAAGGCTCAGGGATCCTTATAGAAGAGGAAGCAGAAAGACTTTTAAGAACCATAAGTTGTGGATGATCACAAGGACAGAGTCTTCCAGACAGCTGGTCAGTTACACATATAAACTCACAACAACAGTGACACAGGACTACAGGGTGCACAAGTCCTATGCAAGTTAAAACCAGGCAAAATCCCAGCATAGTCATGGGGAAGTAGGTGAGAAATTCCAACCCAGCCTAAGGAACTTTTGGCAATTGGTGGCTTCTGGAAGGGGAAAGAGAGTGTCTTACAGGGACGGGACTCTTGGTGGGCCCAGTGGATGGACCTACACTAAAGAATATTTGGGGACACAAATTAGATTCTATAGGTCATATTATATACATAAGAGAGTACATTAAATTGGGCAGGGACAAGGGAGGGAGGCGCAGATAGGGGAGGGGATTGAAATACCATCAATCTATATTGGACAAAAATTGCAAAAATTCAATAAAAATTTAAAAAGAAATACATGGTATTCTTATCATACATGTAATAGAGACCATAACCATGCTAAAAACCATCATTTTTTTTTCTTTTTGAGACAGGGTCTCCCTGTAGCCCCAGCTGGCCTGGAACTCACTCTGTAGATCAGGCTGGCCTTGAATTCACAGAGATCTGCCTCTACCCCTCGCATGCTGGAATTAAAGGCATGCGCCACCACGCCTGGCTTAAAGATGGTTCTTAGCCGCCATGTGGGTGCTGGGAATCAAACCTGGGTCCTCTGCAAGAGCAGTAGGTGCTCTTAACCGCTGAGCCATCTCTCCAGCCCCAATTCATTTTTTCTAGGTTCATGTATCAGGAGTCACTTATGAGACCACTGGGCATTTTAATATTGGTTATGCTCATTTCTCCATCTCTTTTCCAGAGCCTCGTGCATCATATGCTGTAATGATGAGTAGGGTGCACACGTGCGCAGGCACACACACACACACACACACACTTTATGTGCATTCCTGAAATTATATCCTGGGAGTTCAAGGCCAGCCTGGTCTACATAGTGAGTTCCAGGAGAGCCTGAGCTACAGGGAGACCCTGTCTCGAAAAAGACCAAAAAGAAGAAAAAAAAAAGAAATATCCTGGGAAAAGTACCCCCTAATTATTTTTTTGTATTTTACCTTTAATTTATTAATTATATAAAACAACAACTATCTGTGAATTGGAACCTTTCACAGAACATGATTTAGAAAAATATCTCTTAGGGACAGGTGGTTTAATGGAAAAGTAGAAGCTGGCTGCTCTGGAGATATGGAAATTATAATGTGAATGCAGAGACCAAAACCATTAAGACCTGCACCTAGACTTGAGAAGTTTGTAGTCTTTTATTTGAAGCACTCATTTTTTTTTTTTTTTTTGGTCTTTTCGAGACCGGGGCTACCTGTAGCCCCAGCTGCTGGAACCTCCTCTGTTAGACCAGGCTGGCCTGAAAACTCACAAAGATCCGGTGCTAGGATTAAAGGCGTGTGCCACTATGCCCGGCGACTCATTTTTTTTATATAGATCAGATATGTCAACATTTATGGAGCTCTTGCTACATGTTAAATTTTCATATGAAGCCATTAAATAATAATATCAGATTAAGTGCTATTATAGGGATAATATTAATAACTAAGTGGAGGGAAACCGATTATCTGTTTAGGCCCTGATGATGCAGGCCACTTGACTACTTAGATGTAGCCAGGGGCATTTGGTCTATTGAATGACCATCCCATGACAGTTTATTTATCACATTGGTCATCCTTTGGACAACAGACTCCACTCTTGAGATCAGTTCTCTTCTGCCAAAATGTGTTTTCATTATTTCACGAGTTACAATGTACTCCAAGAGCCAGGCATGGTGGTGCATGCCTTTAATCCTAGCACTTGGGAGGCAGAGGCAGGTGGATCTTTGTGAGTTCAAGGCCAGCCTGGTCTATATAGCAAGTTCCAGGACAGCCAGAGCTACAGGGAGAACCTGTCTCATAAAGACAAACAAAAACAAAAACAAAAACAACCCTCCCCCCCCCAAAACCCAATGTACTCCAAGAATTTATTTTGATGTTTGCTTCTTCAGGAACACTGATTTTCTTATGCTTACTTGGTATACAGCAAGGGACCAGGGAAACGTTCACAAATGGTGAAAAGCATCAGTGATGTGATGGTGTTTAAGTTGTGTCGGTTGTCAGCGTGATTTGAGCTGGGCATGGTGGCTTATCCCTGGAACATCAGCACTTATGAGGCTGATGTAGGAAAATTACCAAGAGTTTGAGGACATCTGGAGTTATGGAGTGAGACTCTTGTCTCAGAAAACCAGATAAACAGTATCAACAGAACGCAACAGCCACAGAAAACAAATCACTCGATTGGGTTGAGAGATCTAGAGACTAGTAGAGCAGACCTCTGGGTCTGTCTGATGTGATTACTTTAGAGATAGTTCCATCATAAGGGCTTTGACTTGATCAGTGGTTTAACCCCATTGATGGATTCAGGGTTTGAATAGACTATTGGTGGGTGGTGGGGTTGTGGGGGCTGGGCATTTGAAGGGGGTATCTTGGGTATGACCTCTTCCTAGTCCTCTTTCTGCTTCCTAGCCACCATGAAGCACCCATCTTCTGTCATATATCCTGGCTACCAAGATATTCTGCCTTTTGCCAGGTCAACAGCAGTGGATCCAGAAGACCTTGAAATGAAACCTATAAAATCATGAACCAAAATAAATCCTTCTCTTCTAAGTTGGTCATGCCAGGTATTTTGTCACAGTGATGGAAAATTGATTATTAACACACAGCAATCCTGATTCTTTTACACTGCAAAGCTTAGGCTTCTTTCTTGATTAAAACAACAATAATAATTATAAAATTCATAGCAATAACAACAAAATCACAATGAAGAATGGCAAAATAGTTTACTTTTAATGCTGAACTAGGTGAAGTTCACCCCACGTTTACAAAACTGTGTCAGACGGGTCCCTGAGCATTCTCATTAAGCCAGCACCCGACATTTAGAGGGGCCTGAATTTGCTGGTGAGTGTTGGCTCAACCATGAATGTGTGACTAGGGAGTGTAAGGGAAGAGATTCCCAAAGTGCTGACAGATTCGCCAGACCTTCACTGAGCATTTTCTATGGGCCTCATGGTGCTACAGATTGGAGAATTATAAAGAAGCATGTTTTTTGATTTACAGAGAACTCCCTGTCAAGGGGAGTAGCACTTATTGAGGGCCTACTGTATGTCAGCTCTGTGCGATATTGTTTTACATCCTCTTGTTCTCTTCATTTTCCTAATCAGTGATGTAAGAGGAGGGAACGTGAGGCAAGTCTGTGGCATACTGCTGACCTTTCCTTATCCCTCTTAGTGGCAAGGACGTTTCTGATAGTGCCAACAGTTGGAGTTGGGAGGGAAGTGACTGCAGGCTGAGCTTGAGAAGGGTGAATGGCAAAAGATCATTGTCTTTAGAAATGCCACCCCACTTACAACTTACAGAAGTCCCATTTAGAGATGAGGAAACAGCCTCTGTGAGACCTGGAGACTACCTACAGTCACAATGCTTCAAAAAACGGTATGACTTTGCTCAAAAGAAGACATGGCCTGCCCTTCATGTTCCATCATGGTAGTGGTACGGGCCCACTGTCTCTGAGGGAACACATGCCCCTCTTCAGTGCCACAGCTTGAAGGATGTTGTGTTCTCCCTGTCTCTAGGTCTCTTCCCTCCTCCCTAGCACAGAGGTATCCACCAACCTCAGAGCCCAGGAGCTCTGCCTTTTCACACAGTAGCTACATGGCTTAGAGAAGGTCATTCCGAAGTCTGATTTGGACAGCCTGGTTCTCGTACAGGAGTGATGGCAGTTGGCCTTCAGTCTTGGGTTGATCACCTGCTGACTTTGTTTCCTTGGGCTCCCGTTTCCTTGTCTATGAACTGGAACAAAACTACACTAGAAATGGTGGAATGAACAAAGGTGTGTGAAAAGAACCTATTTCGAGTTAACTCTTGTTAGTGGGCTGCACTTTTACCATTTTAGGCAGCCGGGCTCTCAGAGAACACTGGGAACTTTCCAGAAGCACCGAGGCTAAGAATATCTCTTTGTTCACTCCCTCTCTACTTGTTGCATCTCTAATTGCTCCACTCTACGTGTCGTTGTCTCTTATCTTCATCATAAGCCCAATATTGATCAGGTAAGACCAGGAGTGAAGCCCTAAAGAGTACTCCCAGGCAGTTGGGCCCCAGCAGGGAGGGGTGGGCAGGTCTTATACTGTTTGTACAGGTGCATTGTAATGCTGCCTGCAGTGTGAACATTTTCCACTTCATTACTCCTGGCCCCGGCCCAGGCCCTGTCTGCTCCCCTGGCCCCTTCTTGGTTTAATTTCAACATTTCCTGGCCTTTGGAAGGAGCAGTAACAGAAAGGAAAACAAATGAGGTCGCCATAAACATTTTTGCACAGTGACCAGTGAGAACCCACGGCATGCTTGTGGAGCAGAAAGGGGGCCACTTGGCTGGGGCTGATGGTACCCCCATCAAAGTAACTTGTTCCCCAAGGACCTCTGTCTGCTGAGCCCAGTCTTTCTAGTTGGAGTCGACACTGCTTTAATGTATAAGAATGAGCCAAAACAGACACCCATGGGTCCCACGGTGGCACCGTCTAGAAGAGTTAGTTGATTTGAATAAATAACAGCTAAGATTTACTGTGCCTGCACTATGTGCCAAATGCTATTTTAATACTTTAATGAGTTTTAGAGTAAGTATAGCCTGCCATTGTCCTTGCCTTACAGGTGAGGAAACTGAGTCACACAGAATAATTTGTTAGTAGCAGAGCCACAGTGTGTCTTTAGTGTGACCTCAGCATCTGCATGGTGAAGTACCATGCTCTCGTTTCTCCTGATAGAACATGTGATATGTGCTATGTTTTGATGATGAAAAACATCAGGGTGCCTATCTATTATAAATTCCTGGAATGCAGAGATGCATGCATGGCCATGTTTATTGCAGCTCTCTTCACAATAGCAAGGAGCTGGAACCAACCCAAATGCTCCTCAACTGATGAGTGGATAGAGAAAATGTGGTACATCTACCCAATGGAGTTCTATGCAGCAGTAAAGAAAGATGACATCATGAGCTTTGCAGGAAAATGGCTGGAACTAGAGGACATCATGCTGAGTGAAGTAACACAGTCCCAGAAAAACAAACGACGAATGGTATCCCTCATCTGTGGATGCTAGTGCCAATTACCTAGTTGTAAGTATTTCTCGTGCATAGCCCCTTGAGCTTTTGTCCAAAGCAGTTGGGAGTGATGCATATTGGAAACAACAACAACAACAACAGAAAGGACTGCATCAAAGAACTGACTGAAACAGTGAACTTCTGCTCAAAACAGTCAACTTCCCCATGGAGAATATCAGGAAAGACTGAGAAAGAGATGAAAAGCATATTTGGCAGAATGCATGAGCTCTGGTGGAGTGGGGTGATGGGGGGGACACGGGTCTAGACTTGACAAAAAAATATATAAATATTTATTTAATTAAAAATTTTTTAAATAAATAAATTCCTGGAATGAAGTAATTTGGATTAATCTAGCCTCTGGGTTATATGGACTGATAAGGTGGTAGGGCCTTCTGACCACTGGACGCTGGACTGCTTCTACACACTCATACTCACTCTGCTACTGCAACACCAATGATGGATGCTCACTCCTCCTGGGCTTCTTACCCAATGACGATGTGGCACTGAAGCTGAAAGGCAGTAGGGGCCGCTCAGTGTGAGGGATAAAGCATTCTGCATCATGCCAGCTAACTGTAAAAGAGAGAATTCCCGTAACTATTCCTAGAGTGCCTAATACCTTTTAAGCATTCAGTCTAACCTCTATCTCTTTCCTTTACTCCCCTTGTCCTCCACAAATTAAAAAGAAACTGTTAATCTGCTCTACCTTCTAGAAGATATTCTTTACAAAATAACATCAGGTTCACTTCTCATTTGAAAAGAAAGATTCAATAGTGTAAGAAGATCTTTTTTAAAAAATATTTTTTATTTATTATTTTTATTTTAGGTGTATGAGTGTATCGCCTGCATGTATCTAAGTGTACCTGTGTCTTGCGATGCCCACAGAGGTTAGAAGAGGGCATTGGATCCCCTGGAACTGGAGTTACAGATAGTTGTTGCCTGCCATGTGGGTGGTGGGATTCAAACCTGGGTCTTCTGCAAGAACACCCAGTGCTCTTAACCTGAGCTGTCTCTGCAGCCCTATCTTCTTTCTTTTAAATCCTTCTTCCTTTCCCAGGAGTTTGGGAAGATGCATTTGCTAGGTACAAACTGTAGAAAGGAATGGAACACATTCTATCTGTAGGAGTGCTGATAGAGCATGGGAGCCCATCACACAGATAACTGCAATTACAGGGATGTGTGCTGAAGAGGGGAACCCAGCATCAAGAGCAGTGACAACTCACTTTCAAGAAAGTAGGCTTGCCGAGGCCCACTGGGGAACATGTTTGCTGCCTCTTAGTGTACTTATTCTATGTAACTGAATGAAGTGACTGCATTTGAAGCATTCTAAAAGCATTGAAGCAGAAGTTATAGCAGGGATTTGAAGTCAGTCCACTGTTCCTACACTAGGTTCCCTCTCGTGGCCCGTCAGTTTATCCCTCTCTAGCAGACCATTCCTACCCATGCACACACATGTTCCAGTCAGTCATCTTTAAAAAGGAAGCCTTTTTTGCTTCTCCACCTTCTCTTAATTCCTCTTCCTCTTTACATAAGACTCTCCAAAGACTTGCACACATCTGCAGACTCCTCTTTCTTTCCCTCCCCCCCTCCCTCCCTCCCTCCCTCCCTCCCTTCCTCGTTTCCTTCCTTCCTTCCTTGCTTCCTTCCTGTTCTCCCTTGAAACCACTCCATTAGGTGTTTGCCTGTCCCAGGTCACCGGCCCAGTTATGGTCAGGGGGCAGTTAGAAAGACGTGAACAGCATGCATACGCAGCCAGTTCTGAAGATGAGCCACAGTCTTCCTCACCCTTCGCTGCCCGCACTGGCTGGGTCATCCTTTCTTAAACCGCTCCCTTCACTTGGCCGTAAGACAGGACTTCCTGAACTTTCCCCTTCCTAACTGGCTTCTGGCTGGGTTTCCTCCTCTTATTCTACCTGCTGGAGTAGTTCAAGGACCGGCACTCTTCTCTCCCTCCACTGTCTTCCAGGGGAGCACCAACAACACTAGTAAGGAGTGGCAAATCCCTCCAACCTGCCTCTCAGCCCTTGCCTTCTCCATGGAAGATCCAACGTGTGTCTCAAATGTTACATATTGGCAAGACTCTTGATTTTAGCCTCTAATTTCTCCGGAAATGATTTCAGTGTTTCTCAGTCCCGGTCATTGGCTGTTCTTGCTTTCACCACTTTCCACGCATCAGCAAATCCCAATGCCGCTTTCTGAGAAAGTTATCTGAATCACGCCCCTCATTACCCAGAATGCCATGCTCTCAGAGCCGCCTCCACTGGTGCTGGATTACTGCAACCGCCTCCTATACCATCACCGCCTGCTTCCTGCCTGCGGCCCTTCACCCTGCTCACAGGAGGGTGAGTTGGATCTGCAAAGTGCTAAGTCACATATGGTCATTCCTTTGCCCCGGGGCCTCCAGCGGCTTCCATATCACCTGGGCCCAGCCCACTGCTCCTTCCTATGAGGCTGTCATGAGTTAAGCTGGTCTTGGCTTCATCTCCTGCAGGGTCCCCATCCCTCCCCACCCCAGCCATGCTGGGATTCTGACTCTTCTATGGTATGCCAGCCCGTTTACAGTCCAGTTGTGTAGCCTCCCACCCAGCATCCTTGTGGCTAGCTCCTCACTTCTGTCAGAACCTCCTCGAGGACTTTCCAGACGACTCCATACAAATTAGCGTCCGCCATCACTGTTCCTCCACTGACTTTCCCCAGCAGAGCTTACTGGGTATTGTAACACAGCATATATTTATGTGTTCATAATCTACTTCCTACCCATATAGCTTAAGTCCCATAACACAGACCTTTTTATTTGCCAGAGAGTCTAGAACAATATTGGCACGTAACAGTTGCCCAGAGAAATATTTACTGAAAGAATATGTTTGAAAACGTGTGTTTGAATCCCAGCGTTCCCCTTTGATTGAGGCCAACCCCTCCTCTGTGAGCCTCAGCACCCCCAGTCTGCAGTGGAAACAGCCGTGCTTGCTCCTCAAAACCCAGCATTCTGTAATGAAGTCATGATGGATTAAACCCCTGAAAAGATCATTCCCTCCAGGTTATGTCCAAACAGGCAAAATAATCTAGTTACGAGAAGAATGTTATTAAAGTACACGGGCTCTTTACACCTTTCAGGGCTTTCTTTGGCATAGCCAAGTTTGGAGAAGGAGGGAAGTAAACTTTTATGGTACAGCTAATCCCACCGAGTGCCAGGCACGGCACGTGGTGCAGTCCAGCCTCACTTTTACTGCAACTCTGCCTGGGAAGCTGCATGGCTTTCTAAGGACACTAGCCAGGTGCTTTTAGCTTTATAATCTCAGCATGCGGCTCAGAGTAGTCATCTATAAGAGTTTACTGATTTAGCTTCAGTTGAAGTTTTTGCTTCAGAAAGAGCTCAGTCACAGAGACTTTGCCAAAGTTGCTGACTGTCCTGTGCCGGAACCAGAGCCAGCATCTTGGGCTGCAAAAGCTCTGCAGGCAACAAGCAGACTGTTCTATTAGGGTGAAGCCTCTTTAAAGCACCCACAGGCAGTGGGTACAGTCTTGCACCTCTCTTCATCGTGGGAACAGAAGCAGTAGGCTTCATGTAACTAGAGTAATAACATCTCTTTAATACCTTGAAAGGAGCCTAGAAAAGACTTCAGTCCGTGCCGAGGGGAAGGGCCAGGAGAAGGCCTCCTTCTCGTCAGTCTCTACTTTACAGCACCACCCATTTTGATGTGCAGTTTCAGGGGTTTGCCATGGTCACTGTGGTTGCTATGGAAATATAGCAACAAATATTTGGAGGCCAGCAACACCTTTCCCCCAGAAGCCCAGTCAAAAATGTTTGGGAGCAGGCCCCTGCCCATCAGGCTGCTGTTGTTGGAGCTGAATGCAGCCTTTGTGATTAGCCTTCTGGCCTGCCACCAGGCTCCAAAGAGATGACTCGGCTCAGATCTCTCTACATAGTGTTTGTGTTTCAGTCGTCCATAAGGAGGAGTGGGTGGGAAGCTCAGTGCAACTCTAAAAGCTCATTGGGCCTATGGCTAATTGTCTAGACAAAAAAAGAGGCTCAGTTTCACCGTGTGAACATCATTCAGGAGAGTAGAGCCAGGGTGCCGTGTGCAGTGCACATTGCTTCTCACCAAACACAGCGCAGGACAGTCTCTGCAGTGCCCTGGCCAGATATGTGTGTGCCAATGCTGCCATCCTGCAGGTGAGAAGATGGACACTGGTGGCAGAAACACAGCTGCTTCAGGCTAGCCCACCAGTGTGTGTGTGGGGGGGGGCTGGGTGCTGAAGTTGAGATGTCTCGATGTTTGGATTATTATTGGCCTTCTAAAGGGCCCTCCATTTCGGTGCGGCAGTAGCTGGCAGCTGTGCGGAGTCTCTCACTTTGCACTGTATTGAGTCAGTCTTGGGAGAAAAAGAATACAGTGGCGTGGAGCAGCTGAGCTTTAGCTGGGAGAGGATTTTGTTTGTTCATGGGAACTTGATATGCATGCTTATCATGGCAGCCAGGCATCGTGCCATTTTACTGGAATGCCAATGTCCATGGGTTCCCATCTGGCTCCAGCTCTGCCTGGGAGTGAGGAGGTGGTGAAGGAAGTTTGACTTAATGGCAGGTGTTACTTGGAGGGATAGAAAGGTACCATTGTCTCCTCTGCCATAAACAGCCTGCCTTTCACCTGCTGTCAAATTGCAAATTCACTTACCATTAAAACACTGGGCCATTACTTCATTAATTTAGCAAGTCTTTATTAAATGCCTACTGAGGGTCAAGCACTGGGCTAAGCGCTGGGGATAGAGAAATAAGTAATATTTGTCTAACAAGTATTTATTGAATGTCTGCTCCATGCCAGATATTATGTTACACTTCAAGCAACTGCTTGTGGATAAGCCAAGTAAACAGACATTTGCCACAGAAAGATTAACTCTTCCCTTGAAAATAAATATTTCTAGAGGAGCACCCATTGGGGGCATGTAAGTTAGTCTCCATTTGGCCTGCATGGTGGCACAGGCTTAAAATTCTGGCATTTGGGAAGTAGAAACAGGAGGGATCAGGAGTTCATGTCTGGATAGACTATGCAGGTAATTCTAGAGCAGCCTGAGCTAATCATGAGACATTCCTCAAACAAAAATAATTTAGTCTCCACCTACACCATACAAATTGGTAGCAACCTATGGCTATCACTGATGATCTGGTTTTAGAAATTGGAT
This sequence comes from Rhizomys pruinosus, assembly GCA_009823505.1. Classification (NCBI taxonomy): domain Eukaryota; kingdom Metazoa; phylum Chordata; class Mammalia; order Rodentia; family Spalacidae; genus Rhizomys; species Rhizomys pruinosus. The sequence continues at coordinate 582,414 of VZQC01006901.1, forward strand.
TTTTAATGGATTTACTTCTTGTACCTTAACATATATATTGGTATTCTCTACAGTGGACCCAACAGTATGTCAGAAACAAGACTTGACAAATCAGGAATCTGTAAGAGAGCTCAGAATAGATAAATTCTGAAAGGAAGCATGAATATCTATGGTTTAACCACAACGCTTATAATTTTCCACTGGAAATAAACTTTGTGATATCTGGCCTCCATTACAAATGGGTGGTGCTCTATAACTAAGTTATACAGAAGTTATATCAGAAGGAACCTGGGCCTCTGTCACCACAGAGTGCTGTTTCAAACCAGGATTATCTCACTCTGGGCTTCTGGTATGTGGGAGAGAATTAACCCTCATGATTATGATAAATTTTCTGTCATAGACAGCTGACCACAGTCCTCATGCTGCCACTACTATGGTTTGGATGTGATTTTTCCCCCGGACTCAGGGATTGGGAGCTTGGTCCTTAGTGTGGTGATGTTAAGAGGTGGTATGGACCCTGTAAGAGGTGGGAACTAGTGGGCGAGGTTTAGATCATTGGGAACGCTGCTCCTGGAGGAGATTAATGTGGGTTTCATTGGACTCCAGTTAGTTTCCATGAAAGGAATTGTTCAAAGAGCAGGCGCGGCTCCTTCTTTTCCTGTAGCAGGTATTCCTACCATGATGCCTGCTGCCAAGTGTGTCACATTGTTCAACTCTCTTAATAAAGATTCATGTCTAGTAAATTCATGTCTCTAATAAAGATTCAGGGATCATTTCTATAGTTTGTTACTAGAGAAGTTTCTCTGACTGTGTAGAGTACCAGAAACCACGAGGAAGAGTTGTAGTATTTTCTCCTGAGCGTGAAGTTGGCTTGAGAGTTGCTGTAAAGCAGATCTTCTGCCATTGATGATCGTTCTGCTCTGCTGCCAGGAGAGTCAGAGGGAGAGAGCACAGTCTGAGTGGTAAAAGTAAGTAAGTAAATAAATAAATAAAGATTCATATCTACGTGTGTGCACTTGTTTGCCTGTGTATATATACTATATGTGTGCAGGGCCCAAGCAGGTCAGAAGAAGGTTTCCAATCCCCTGGAACTGGAGTCAAGGCAGTTATGAGGCCCCAGATATTGGTGCTGGGAACTGAACCTGGGTCTTCTGCAAGAGCAGCAAGTGCTCTTAACCACTGAGCCATCTCTCTGATGATAAAGATTCGAAGAGTGAAGGCTGGAAGACCATTTAAGACAAAAAGATAACCAGGACCAATAATTAAGGTGATAATACTTCAGATAAAGAAGGGGCACCTCTGCATTAGAACCTACCAGGTTCAGCATCTTGATTTGGGCACTCTGTACTTGGGCACTCTTCTGGGAAAGGGGAGTGGATCCAGTGTGATTTCCCAGGCTGTCTTGGCTGGCTTGAGGGATCCCGGGCATGCCTGTCCAACAGGACAGCTCTACTCTCTCCTCAGGTCTGAAGTTCACCTCAGGTGTGACTCAGTGTGGGAGACTAATGGGTTGGCTCCGTGGTGTATGGGAAAGGGTGAGGCCTGTCCAGCAGTGCACTATTGCCCCATCTGAACCAGAACAGCCTGTGTTGTCAAGTCTAGCAGAAAGGTCATCGCAACAGGTCTGAAGATGTCTGGCTTCATCATGGATTGCCAGGTAACGAACTGAACTGGACTGAACTGGACTGAACTGGACTGAACTGAACTGAGCTGTACTGAACCACAGATATTCCTCTCTGGGATCTTGGGAGATGAATGTAGATAAATAAATTTTATCAATTTACTCAACTGATGTGGACCGTGAACCTGTTCCATGCCAGCATGCTGGAGACAAAGGAATGAGTGTTGCATAGGTCCTCACTTGGGGATTCAGGTTCCTGCAGAGAAAGCGCTGAGAAGAAGCTCAACTTTCTAGCATAGTTGTGCTGAAGGAAGTAATCATATGTCATCCTTCTTTGACAAACCTCACAAAACAATTTACCTTTGATGGTCTTCTGCAACTCTTAAGCTATACTTACCTCACAGCCCTTAGCACTTTCTATTGGGGTAGAGACTCCAAGGTATATTTCCCCCCAGCAAACTTGAAATTCTCTTTGGGAAGAACTTTTTAGACTCCTTTGGCCACCTGCATCCAGCCCAAACTTGGCACATAACAATGGCATGCTGATGGGCACAGCAAGGTCTGGGGGAATGGAGCAAGAAGTTATGAACACTTGCCACATGCCAGGCTTGGCTGATACCTCACAGTTGTTACTGGGTAAAACACTACACCCACTTGGCATGGTGGGTATTGTTATTGTTTCACAGGAAATGTGCCAGATGCTGAGATGAGTTACAGGATCTGACCAAGGTCACATTGAGAGTAATCTGAGAAGCTGTGAACCCAGAAATGGCCCAGAATATGAGTGTGTGTGTGTGTGTGTGTGTGTGTGTGTGTGTCAGGGATGGAAGAAGAAGAGTTGGGGGGTCCTGAAGTTCAAAGGCAGACACAGAGCAAAGTCCCCATAAGACATTTATATAGGTCCTGAGGCATCTGTGTCCCCAGAGCCTAGTCCTGAGCTCAGGCGGTTGAGACGAGATGCTCGGGCTCTCTCTTCTGTAAGTGCCCAGCTGTCCCCTGGATTCTCGGTGAACACTGGCTAATGCGTGCTTGCCTGGGAGGGCACAGTCCTGTAGGAACCATTGCACCACCAACTGGGCTCAGCGCTGACATCTGACTTCTCTTTTCATCCTCTTGTCTTCGTGGTGAAATGGATGCTGTTGTGGCCTCAGTTTCACAGTGACAGATTGAAGCTTAAAGTTTTGTGGACTTGGCCTGAAGTCTTAAAGCGAACAGGTGAGTAGCTTTGAATCCAGGCTCTCTGGCTCCCAACCCTGAATTATCAACCATTACATGAACATAAATACATGTGCGAATGGACTGGGGCTCCTGAACTCTTCTGAAAGTAGGCCGTAGTCAGGGCCCCCCAGCAGGGGGGGCACTTGACTTCTAAGGAAGGGGTATTTCCTGGTGTCCACGGATCTATTCTGACTCTATGAAGGAGCCCTCTGTCCATGTCTTGCCTGGAGGGGTAAAAGTGCACTTCCTACTTCTGCTTGCTCCTGTTGTCTTCAGAGGCTCCAGAGGCCTAACTTTAGAGGATGTGGATCAACCAAATGTCAGAGCTCCCCAAGATAACTGCTGAGGACTACTGCAGGGGTCTCGGGGTGATTTACTGAGTGAGGCCTTCAGGCATCGGGTTTTTTTTGTTTGTTTTTGGGTTTGTTGTTTTTTTGGTCTTTTTGAGACAGGGTCTCCCTGTAGCCCCAGCTGGCCTGGAACTCACTCTGTAGACCAGTACTGCTCGCTGGGATTCGAATCGACTTTAATTTCAGTTGATCGTGGTGACCTATTTAACTTTGTAGCGGCTCTAGGGAGAACCTTCACGGAGTCCTGAGAACCCTGTCTTTTGTACTGTGAGGGCTCAGCAAAGTAAACACTCATCCCTCACAATTCCCAGAGTACTGTGGATCTTCAGAAAAAGTTTTCCATCCCTACTCCTCCAGAAATCCTTCCAGAAAGTCGCTGGGCTATCTCATTCGTCCAATCTCCAGACTTTGGGAATGTTGCCCCCAAACACATCTTTTCAAATAGATTTAAAGACTGCATCTAATTCCTCTTTTGGAGGGGGGGAAGGGAGAGCAAGGGCTGAGCCAGCTCCTTACTGCTAGAAGTTTCCCATTTGTCCAGATGACAAAGCATTTTTCACTTGCTTTGCCTCTTCATTCCTGAAGTACGTGACTTGCAGGCAGAGAGCAGGGAAATGAAAGCTGAGATTCAGCAGCCTAATGAGTCATGGATCCCTGGGTGGGTGTTCGATGACTTGAACCCAAGGCTTTCAGACTTTGAGCATCAGCATTGACACGAGGCACTACTTCCCAGCCTGGCATCTCTCACCTCTCATATCCTCTGGGATTCTGTTAAGGGAAACTTACAGTATTCCAGGGGAGCAGACCTGGGTAGCCCTCTGCTTCTAGGTGGCAGTGGTGAGTGACATCTAGAACCAATGTCAGGATCCCAGTACCTTGACTCCACTGCCCAGGAACATTTTCTGTGACGGCCCCACATCTGCACTGTGCAGTCCAGTCCAGCCACCAGCCACCAGTGGCTACCTAGCTCCTGAAATGTAGCTCATGTGACTAAGCTATTACTGTCGCTGTTCTGTAGCTGAGGAGTTTGGGGCTCTGTCGGCAAGCTTACAGAGGTTGGCGAGTACGGTCACCGGGATGGAGCCCATCTTGTTTGGCCCTAAAGCCAAAGCCATTACCAGCATAGTAGCCTCTTGTCCTATTCTCCATGGAGAGTCTTGGCACCCTTCTGATTCCAGACAGGTGACTGGGTCATGTCTGCCTGTGGGAAGGGTCGTGCTTCCTGCTTGGCTCTACTTGGCCTCCGTTCTGTGAGGCACCTGTGTTTTTTTTACCGATAACAGTGTTTGCCCTTCCAAAGCCAGAGCTATAAAAGGCAGCTTTCAAAGTTACTGCCGCAAATGTGTCAACACAGGGAGAGTCCAATCGTGGTTTCTGAGGTGAAATGTCACCTCTGAGCTACCTCAAAGGCTGCTGGAGAGTTCTTCAGAGTCCAGGGCCCTGGGGTCCAGATCTGGCTTCTGTCACAGCATGCTGTGTTATGCTGGACGTACTTCTTATTTTCTCTGGGCCTTGTTTTTATCATCAGTGTAAGGAGAGGGTTGGACAAGGAGACCTTAAAAGGGCTCTAAAATGTTTAGTGTGCTAGGCTTGGAATCCATTTAATGACTGTGAAAGCTTTATATAGCAAGCTTCAAAATAAAACCACCCCCAAACCTGAAACTTCCCCCTCTAACCTCCAACAATGTCACCATTGAAACAGGAAAGGTTCTCATTAGTCTAGTGTAAAAAGTGATTTTGTGATTTTTCTTAATGTATGAAAAAAAAAAAAAAGCTCTCTATGCTTGATAGAGGCCCAGAGCCCCAGAGTACAAAGCCACAGTCAGACCTGTAGAATGCTCAGGTGCTCCTGCAAATTGCCGGCACTTAAGAAGATAGTGAAGTTTTCTCAAGTTTTACAATGTTTTCTCCCTCCTCCCCCACTTTTCTGGGGTTTTTGCCCTTGCCTGTAACTCACACCACAAATAATGCTGTAAGCCTCTGGCTGTGAAGGGCAGAGTGGAGCCTGCCAAGAGCACCACAGTTCAGGTTCACAAGGGCCCATTTCTGTTGCTCTGAAAATTGGGTTTTCAGAGGTCAGCGCACAAACAGCCTCAAAGCATTGTCTTTCCCGCTGGCTGGGAAAGGGCTACGTTGATGTTGATTGGTAGCAGGCAGAGAGAGAGACAGACGCTTGAAGTAAGTCAGAACCGGATACCGAAGCCAGACCTCCTCAAATCCCTCGCAGACGACTCGGCCGCCACCTCCCCCTTAGTCTTTCACAGCAGAACCTGGGCACATGGGTGTCCAACAACGCTTTTTGGTTGGGTGACTGCTCCTCTTCACACATCATTTCTTACACTTAGCGCATGGGCAAGTGTTCAAATCCTCATTCTATAGCAAAAGGAGAAAGGCTGTGGGAGGCTGATCAATACATTCAGGGTCAGGGTCACGTACCAGTTACCTGAGCCAGCAGGGTAGGAACCCAGGCCGACGTCCATAGTCTCCTAAAGCCATGTGCTTTCTCTGACTCTCAGTTGTACAGCCCTCCCCCGCCAAAAAAACCCTCAAAACAAAAAACAAACAAACAAAAAACCCCCACTGTGTTTCTAAAGCCCAGGCTTGTAGAAGGAATCTTTTTTCTCCAAGTATTCTTTCCCCAAATGGCAGCTCAGACTTCTTCCAGCAGCCGGCTGGACCACACTGCCTAGATGTGTGCTCAGTGCTGTATGTAGTGCCTGCCCCTGAATGGGCACTCACTGCTGAGTTCATTAGTTAGCAATGCCCAGACACCATCCACATCTGTACTCTTATCCACTGCTCAGTCCCCAGGGCCATAATTGCTCAGTGGGTGACTGAATAATGGCAGAATTCATTTTACTTTCTCCCACCTCAGAGGTATCTTCTGGATTGCCTATTTTGCCAAAGATACCATCATCCCTTCTGGTGTGTGAAGCCTGAGGCTTCTGCTAAGAATCCTCTCTCACGTGACTCATCAAATTGATGAGCATGTTTTTTTTTAACTCAGCCTATCCCTTCCTCTCTGAACCTGAGCACAGTAACATTTTTCCCTTTATTGTTCAAGATGGGATGTTTTTAACAAAAACGAAAAGCCCGACTTGAACAAGGGCTTAAGTTAGGAAACATAAGGACTGTCACAGTACTGAAGGAGAAACAACATTTAAGTCTCAAGAAGAGACACAGTTGGTTGAAAGAGGTGCTCTGACAACTCTTTTCTTTTCTGTCTCCTTCTCTGAGTTCACTGATGCAGCTTCTTCCCATAAGACCTAGATGGAGATGTCTTTGGTCATTGTTAGAGTTTTAGTTCCTGACTGGGAAAATTCTCTTCATGATGTGCTACAGTATCTTATTGGGGAGTGTGGGGGGGCAAACCTGAAATGGTGTTTGAGCCCCTACTGGACCAGTCACTGGGGTCACTGCAAGGAACTTCTGTGGGATGTGAGGATGGTAACTATGCTCTGGGTATCTGCTGTGTCACAGAATCAGAGGGTGCCCTGCCAGATTGGCTGGTTCAGAGCATGACCCTTGTGTGGTGGACCTGGCTGGTTATAGGTGTGGGGGTGGACACTTTCATTAGCTCACTTAGGATCAGATGCCCCCACCTGGGCCACTACCACCATTAGGCAGCAGGACCTTGTGAGTGATCTCACTTTCCATTTGTACCACATGCTCAGAGTGGAGAGTGGGATGGAGAAAAAGCATTTTCTCTTAAGTGAGGAAGGTAGCTGATTCCTGGAGCTCAGAAGAAGCATCTGAGCTGGAATGTGTTTACAACTCTGAAGACTGCTTCTCCTATCAGTTCCCTTCACTGGTACAAGGAAACATCTGTTCAGTAACTCTGGCCAAAAGCTCAGGAGGTATCTTGATTTCTTTCCTCTCTCTCACAATAATCATCTGAATATGTCTCAAACTTTTTTGAATCATCTATCCACTTATTCTGCCATCTTACAGGTTAAGCAACATTTTTTTTTTTTCTGGGCTCATTATAAAAACAACTACCAAGTGAAAGGGAAGACGCCACATTCACCCATCCTTATGCGCCCACTGTTAGCAACTCTGCTGTTCTTGACACTGGGAAGTGGGCCTGTTTTTCCGCCTTTGGAAGCTGTGCTCGGCCTACGAGACACTAAGAAAGGCAACGAAGCAGAGGCTTGAAAAGCACCTGTGCGTCAGGACTTCTCTCTTGCTGGCCGGGGCAACGTGGAGAAGCAGCCCCACATAATAACCTGACGACATACAGCTCAGTCACCCCCATTGCTCCAGTGGGGAAATGGCACTCTTAGGTGAGCAGACCATTAGTAGGCTGCAGAGCTACCCACAGATTCACAGATTTGTGAGCAATAACAAATCTGCCCTTATTTCAGGCCTCTGAGTTAAGAGATGGGTCATTACACACATAGGCTAAGTGACCCACCTGTCTTCTTTGCTTCGGCCATCTCTTTCTCTTCAGGGTCCATGCTGGTTTCCCATTATCAACCTAAAGTACAGGTCAGAGTATGTAATTTCCTTCTTCACCAACCCGTGGTCAGCATCTACTAAATGGTGAGCAGGTCTGTTTGGCATAGCTGTCTCAGTTCTCCAGGTCTGCCCCCAGTTCTCCTCGGACTTGCCCTCCATTATTTCTCCAGACACAGTTGGACTTGATGCTCCCTTACCGTGACCTCTTTCCTTGCTTGGAGAAGATGGGATATGCTGTGGCCTTTTCCTGGAGCGCCAACCTCCCTTTCACTTCTTCAAGGCCAGCTTCAATGTCCTCCTCATCTTGGCAACTTCCTTTGTACCTTATCTTCAAAGTTGGTCACTCCCTGAAAATGGGGACTTTAGTTCTTTTTTTTTCCCGCAGCCCACAGAATTGTCTTACGGGCATGTCTAGCTTTTTGACATTGCAATATGACATTGTCATGCACAAAGTTCATGCTTGAGAACTATAGAATAGAGAGTCAAAAATAAGTAAGTAAATAAACTCCCCAAACAACCAAAAAGAGAAACAACAACAACAACAACAACAACAAAACCCTCTTTTTTTTGGTATTTTTGAAACAAGTTCTCCCTGTAGCCCCAGCTGGCCTGGAACTCACTTTGTAGATCAGGCTGGTCTTGAACTCACAGAGATCTGCCTGCCTCTGCCTTCCAAGTTCTGAGATTAAAGGGGTGTGCCACCACACCTGGCTCATAATGTTTTAAGTAAGTTTAAAATAGTTTGCAGTTTTCTGTTGGGCTGTATTTATAGTATCCTGGAGTACATGGGCCCAAGGGATATGAGTAGAATATAAAGAGTGCTCAACTATGGAGTAACTATAGTCTTCCAGAGTTGACTGGCTGTTATGGTTTGTTGAGGCTGAAAACCAGACAGTTAAGGCTGTGAGATCAAGAAGAGAGGGTATAAATTAGGCACTTCATGTATTTCCAATGTGGGTTAAGTAAGTTCTATAACACCGAGTGAATTTAATCATACATAAATTGTGAAGAGTAATAAAACACAGATCACAATGTGGCTGTGAAGAATGAATTAGTTCAACACATAGAGTTCTTAGAAATGTGCCTGCTGAGTGTACGCATTTGTTAAGATTTCATTGTTATAAGGCTGGAGACATGACTCAGCAATTAAAAGCACTGGCTACTCTTGCAGAAGACCTGGGTTCAGTTCCCAGCGTCCACATGGCTGTTGACAACCATCCATAGCTCCAGTTTCAGGGGATCTGATGTCTTCTCCATGGGCATTGCATGACATTGAGTGCACTTACATACACGCAGGCAAGACACTCATACACATAAAATTAAAATAATAAACTATTAATTGTTTTAATTATTTTTAAGAATATTTAAATAATTACTTTAAGAATGCCGTGCCTGGTGGTGGTGGTAGCCATGGTCCTGATGTGCTGCCTTCCCAGTCAGTCCTCCTCAGAATGGCTTTCCTCAGATACTGCAGGAATGTTGGCTTATCTTCTCAAAGTGAGTTCTTTAATGCACCTGCAGGAGGCAGAATAGTGTGAGGAGAAGGCACAGGCTTTCTACTGTGAAGATGTGGGCTAGAGCCTTTTGTTTACCAACTAAATGACCTTCCTCCAAATTCTTCCCTTCTGAGATTTATTACTTCATTCATAAAGTGGGCGTGGCCTAGCTGGGCTGGGAAGAAGTCCTGAAAGAGAGAGGAGTAGGCTTTGGAGCAGTGTGTTCCTGGTCCATGTCTCTTCCATCTGGAATGGAAGCCGTGCGCCCCATTCCTTGCCTGGACTAGATCCCCATGTTACTCTCTGGACTCAGGCTATGAACTCACAGATCTTCACTGAGCTGACACTGGAACATCTACTGTGTTAGGAGTAGTAAACAGGACAAAGCTCTTCTGGGAGCTTTCATTCTTGTGAGAGTTTAAGTCAGTAAAGAGTAGTATGTTTCCATCTGGTAAGTGCCAGTAGAATGGGCAGAGGGGCCTTCCTAAGTCTGGGCCCTCAGTCTTAGGCACCACATATTGTCCTTGCCCATTTGAATGTCAGTGTCTTTTTGGGGCCACGAAGCCCTGCAGATTGGAGTCCTTTCATCTAGCTATCACTCAGGCACCCGGCGGGGTGGAGTACCTTGTCAGCCAAGTTCCTCACTCCTCCTACCCCCATAGTTGCATGTAATGGTTGCTACAGCACCAGCAATCTTCTAACCACAATTTCCCTTCAATACAAATAATGACTAAAAGTCTGTGTTTCAGACTCTCATTTTTCATTATCGAAGAAGAGTGATGACTTAAAGATACAATGTTCTCAATGAGTTTCCATGCCACTGCCCAGTCCTACTTCACTCAGCTCTGACCATCTTCCCGGGGCTCTGAAAACCGTCCTGTGCCTCAGACCAAAACTCTGGGAGCCTGGGGCTCCAAATCCTTCCATCTGCGGCCAGTGTAGACAACCCCGGCTTCTTCGCGCCATTCACTAGTGACCATCCAGACCTTTTCTGGCAGGCTTTCAGCTCTCACAGCCTCTGCAAAGTAAGGACCGACATTAACGGCCAGGCTTTTGTCACTCTCTGGCTGCTCTTCACTCATCTGGTAAGTAATTACTTAATGCTATTTCAGGAGCTGGCAACAGAAATCAGTGACCAAAAGATCTCCACCTCCATGAAGCTTACCTGGCAGTGAGGGGAAGGAGTCAACAAAAGAAGTGAAAAGCAGAACCATGACTTTCCTGATGGTAAGAAAGGTTAGGGAGGCAGAGTGGGAACGGAACCTGGAGAGGGGCAGAGCTGCGCTGTCTCAGGCAGTGCTCGGAGTGATGTAGGAGCAGAGGCAAAGAAGGTCAGGAAGGACATCAAGAGACTGTGGGAGGAGAACGCCCCACAGCCAGCGGGGGACGCAGGTGTTTCTGAATAGAAATCAACCCCTTCCTTCCAGGCCTGCCTTACCTTTTGTCTTCCCTTGTGTATCCTCTCAAGAGGCCGAGGCAGGAGGATTGTGAGTTGGAGGCCAGCCTGGACCTTATCTCAAAAAACAAGCAAAAGAGAAAAATATATTTTAGGGTTTTGCTTGGTGCTGTGACAGCAGGTAAGACAAGTGCCATTCGTTTTCAAGATAATACAGACTCTACCAACAGAGCTATCTGAAGAGACTCCCACAGTGATAGTGGTGGGAGTCCTGGTCACTATTTATGCAGGAAAAGAAACATTTGGGCAGTCAGGTAGAACTGATGGTCTGCTATTCAGAATAACATTTTAAGATGGACTAGCGGTTAAGAGTGCCGACTGCTCTTGCAGAGGACCTGGGTTCGATCCCCAGCACCCACATGGCGGCTGAGAACCGTCTTTAACTCCAGTTCCAGGGGAATCCGACACCCTCTTTTGACCTCTGCGGCATTGCACGACGCGGGTGCACAAACCTACACGCAGACAGTACATTCATACACATATAAAAAATAATAAAAATTAAAATAATAATAATAAACATTTAAAAAAAGAATCATCTTTAAAAAAATAAAATACACAAGACACACACACACACACACAAAATCCTGCAAAATTTTGAAGGAAGCCAATTTTCAAAAATTACCAAAACAGGTAGAAAAAGCAAATTGGGCTGGGTGTGGTGGTGCACGCCTTTAATCCTAGCACTTGGGAGGCAGAGGCAGGTGGATCTTTGTGAGTTCAAGAGCAGCCTGGTCTACATAGAGTTCCAGGACAGCTGGAGCTACAGGGAGACCCTGTCTCAAAAAGACAAAAAAAAAAAAAAAAAAAAAAAAAAAAAAAAAGCAAATTGATAGCAATTTATGTGTATTTTATTTATACATTAAATACACAGGTCTACAGGGCTGTTAACTAATGTCATTTTCAAATATAGATGAACATAGACAATTTTTTTGGTCTTTTTGAGACAGAATCTCCTTGTAGTCCCAACTGACCTGGAACTCATTATGTAAACCAGGCTGGCCTTGAACTCACAGAGATCTGACTGCCTCTGCCTTCCAAGTGCTGGGATCAAAGGCGTGTGACACCATGCCCACTCGACAAATTTTTGAGGTAATCTGAAGTAACTATAAATGAGAGTCCTTTTTGTTAGTGCTAAGCCTCCTTTTCTAGCCAGTTAACCCTCTGTGAGCTGAGCCAACCCCACAGTAAGGGAAGGAAATGAATTTTAGGTAGAGGCTAAAGAGGTTAAAGATGCATTTTTCCCTGTGCAGATGGCCAGAGCCCCTGAATCCCTGCTCTAGGTTAAGGATGCTAGAGGCCTCTGTACATGGAGCTCTGGAAGTGCAGAGGGGCGTGAAGAAACCTCCAGAGGAGTTGGCCCCTTTTCTGGTCTCTGAGGGAAGGCTGAGTGGGAGAGTATCAGGCAGTGCAGAGCAGTGGGCCTCCCTCTGGGGAACTGGTTTACATGGTAAATCCTGCAGTTCGTGTAGGCCGTAGCGCAGATGGGGGAATCTGGTGCTAGAGGACTGTGGGTCATCTCTCCTTAGAGATGGTGGGAAAAGCAGAAGAAGGACATGCCACCATCAGAGCTGAGTGTGGTAAAGGTCACATCGACACCTGTGAAGTGATGGATTAGAAGAGGGGAAGCTAGGGGCAGGGAGACCAGCTAGGCCGGCGTGTTGCCCACATTGGCTGTGGGAGAGGAGAGAAGATGCTTAAGTCTTATAATTTGGCAGTCGATGGGGACGGGTTGGGGAAAGGGAACGATCGAAGTGAAGTGCAGTTCACTAACAGGCAGCCTGTGTACAGGGGAGCAGGTGCTAGGAGCTGCGGCCTCTGGGCATGCACCCCTGGGACCTTCACAGAGGCTTCCTATGGTCTGTTCCTGGGGCTCTTCTTCCTCCCCATTGACTCCTCTTTCTTGGTCCCATGTCACCTCACCAGTTCCTCTTCTTCCATCTTCTTAGGATGGGATTTCTTCTGTCTTCATTCAGGGATGGGATTTCTGAGACTGCCCATAAGGAGCACTTATCTGACTTTGCCACCCCCAAGCTCCTGTCCTTGGGCTCCTCAGTCTCAGAACCTGCCAGGAAACCAAGATAGGACATCAGCTCAACAGCTGGCAAGTCAGAGAAAACTGTGAGCCAGCAACAGTCACACCAGAAGTCAACAGGGGAAATGGAAAGGGAGAGACCCAGAGTCCACGAGGTTCCCACCCTGGGCCCAGGGCCAGCGTGACAAGGTTTTCCGAGTGAGAATTTCCCCTTGTAGCGCGGGAGCAGCAGCTGTGGCCGGGAGAGACGGAGAACTCGTCGTGCTTCCAAAGATCTTTCCTTCTCTATCATCTTAGTTGTGTGTGTGTGTGTGTGTGTGTGTGTGTGTGTGTGTGTGTGTGTTGAAGTAAAGCCTGGGAGGTTAAAGCTACCTAGCTAGTAGGGTGTAGAAGATGTGCACTGAAAGTGAGACAGGGATGAACGCATCTGTTTGAACCCTTGAGTTTTTTTTTTTTTTTTTTTTGGTCTTTTCGAGACAGGGTCTCCCTGTAGCCCCAGCTGTCCTGGAACTCACTCTGTAGACCAGGCTGGCCTTGAACTCACAAAGATCTGCCTGCCTCTGCCTCCCAAGTGCTAGGATTAAAAAAGGTCAGGTTTGGGCGCCACCCACGGGCCCAGCTGAACCCCCTTGAGTTTTACAAAAAACCTGAGTAGCCTAAAGAGGAATTTGGGATTAAACAGTTGGTGGGGGAGGGGGGGGGCGAGGAGAGAATCCCCGCTGTTTTCTCACGTGGCTGTAGCTGCTCTTTCTCCCTTCTCCAAGCCCAGTTCCCACATTCCTACTGGAGTCATCTCTGGGTGCAGAACAGGACAGGGCAGTAGCGTCCCTCAGACACTGCTGCATGATTATAGAGCATTTTCTCAACATTCTTCTTGCCCCATGCTCCTCTACACCTGAGCCACCCATGTTAGTGGCTGGCCTCTTTGCTCATTTGGACTTTTCTACTGGTTAGCATGGCTGCCACTTCTTCTTTGAGACAAGGAGGGTGGGTTACTGTTTTCCATAGTCATATACTCTAAAAGCAGCATCTGATACTTGAGTTCAAGGAACACTATGTTGTTATGACAGCACTTGTGAACAAAGTAAAATGGCACTGGGTAGTGTGCATGCAAGAGTTGAGATCGTAAGGTGGGCAAACGTGAAACCTTTTTCATATGCAACTTCCCAGGGCTGTTGAGTGACCAGGCTTCTGAGTTGCCGGTCCAGCGCCTGGCACACACTTCAAAGGTCATAAGCACATTTCTATGGAAGAACAGAGAGAAGCTGAGAAGTGACCTCACAGCAAGAAGTATGTTACTTCTCCTTGGATGGAAATCCTCCTTTAGGATTTAACTGTAGGCTGATACTCAGGTCAGAAACACAGCTGTGGGGAGGAGGAGATGTGAAAGGAAGGGGGAAGTAGGGAAAAGGAAGGGGAACGGAACAAGGACTTGGAGGGAAGTGGGAAAACAGTGATGGGGAGATTTGGGCAGGAGGAAAGCGGAGAGGCCAGGCCCTTGGGGAAGGATGGCTGTCTCTGCTTAATCCGGGGCTGCCGGAGAAAAGGTCCAGTTTGCATCCAACCATGGAGGGGGGGGGGCAGGGACAGGCATTCCTCTGAGGAGCCTGGAGGGACCCCAGACCGATTTCTCTGTAGCCACAATCTGGTGAAAGCTCAGGTGGACAGGGGCTGCCTAAAGCACCTGCTCAGCAGTGCCAGCTCACGTGGCTCATGTGGACCGGGTCTATGAACACTGGTCTGGATGATGTTCACAGAGGCCAGTGAAGTTAGGGGTGAGGACAGCTCTTCTCTACAAGCTGGGGACTGCCACTCAGAGAAATGAGTTCAGATTTCTTCAGAAATACTCTCGTGGACTGCAGGGAAGGATGGATTTTTATAGGGCAGAGGAAAAGAAATTAAATTTGGGCCTAAATTTTTTAAAAAGGGGATGTTATGGGCCAGAGGGACATTTTAATTTATTTTTGGGGTGTGCTGTGTTTTGTGTTGTGTGTGTACCACATTAGGAGCATGTAGAAGCCTAAGTACATCTGGTTTCTTTCTCTTTCACTTTCCATCTTACTTTTTTGAGACCGGGTCTCCACTGAAATGGCACGCCGGGAAACAGGCCAGGGGTTTCACACTACTGTTCTATTAATGCTCCCTCACTGCAGGGGGTAGGCCCAAGTGTTCTGCAAATTGAGACATCAGTCATCCAGTGGGGGCCTTGCTCTTCAGATCTTCCTTGCTTTACAATTAATTACAAGGCTGGAGAAGGTAAGGGCCTGGAGAGTCTTATCCACACTGGACGGGGGTGGGGCTGGGGTGGGTGGGGGTGGGAGGGTGGGGGGATGGGGAGGTGGGGGGGTGGGGGGTGGTCCTTCATCCCCCACACAGGGAAGTTTTTAGACCTTCCCTGTCAGAAAGTCCAGGACAGTGAGCCCCGCAGCCCTTTGGAGGTGTAGGGGAGTCCCCTTTGTGGAGGGATTTCCAGCGGGGCCCCAGGGCCATGCTACTGGAGGTAGCCACTTATTTTCCTAGTGCCAGGCCACACTTGGTCCCCAACAGGGAGCTTTAAGGCTTTTTAGTTGAGCTCTGGGGCAGTCATAGCACACCACAAGCTGATGAAGACTCAGGCAAGGAGAGGGGAGGAGGAAGGGCGGGTCAGGAACAGAGCAGGGCGGGTGGTGCTGGCAGCCAGCGTTCCCTGGAGGGAGCAGGCAGGCACAGGGGACCGCTTCCTTGTAAACATTGTGCAGCCAGCTCTAAAAATACCCTGGCTCTAGACAGGGCTAGCTGGGCTCCTCAGGCCTCCTCCCCAGCCTTCCTAGGGGCCTCCCCCCTTTCCTGAAAGGTCAAGGGGATGGGAAGAAAGTCCATTTGCAAAGGGTAGGATTTCCTTAGCAAGGAAAGCACAGCGGTGCTTCCTTCCTCTGCAAAACAGAAGGAGGACACTTCATGGGTTTTAAAAACAACAATAAAAGACAAAAACCAATTTCCCCAGGGCTCCTGTTCCTGTTTCTGTGACACAAGGCCTGAACCTTGCTCAGGTTCAAGGACCAAACCTGAATCACAGCTGGAGCCAGGGAGCCAAGAGAGCACCTGTGGGTGGGTACCACCAGCTGTTCACCTCAGGGGCCACTGACCTGTGAAGCAACCACTCGGTGCCTCAGTTTCCACAATTATAGCAGTGTTTGCTTCACTTGGGTGTGGAGAAGACCACATGAGACACCATGTACACGGCTCTTCACACTGTGTGCTGAATACTCAAAATGTATTCCTAAAATGTGCTTTTTATTATACACAGGATATAGTTTAATGGGAAATCTCACAGGGAGGCAGAGAGTAGTATTTACAAGAGAAGGCTAGGGTTTCTGGTCCTAAAAGACTCAAACCTCTTATTTGTCTGATGGGAAAACTGATCCTACAGAGGAGAAAGGAGTTGCCCCTGGCCTAACACTGTTAACAGCTGCTGTAGGTTTGGTGTAAGGTGGCGGGGTGACAAGATCACAAGAAGTCCTGCTGTTAGGAATCAGAAAGACTCCCAGTCCATAGGGCACAGGTACATTGGGAAAGTGTTTTCCAGGGGGAAGACAGACTTGGCAGGTCACCTCCCTAGGGCAGAGCTTCATGGTGAGAGAGTGCTTGGTGACTTGTTGGCAGTGCCAAACAGGACTCATCTTTGTGTTGGTGTCATATGTAGAGCATGCTTTTGTACCCAAGGTCGATGGAAGAAAGACACAGGCAGGAAGTGTGTAGCTCTGTCTGCACAAGAATCTTCTATCACAGTGCTGCCACTGTGGAAGACACCAGCCAGAGCTAGCTATTGAGCACTAGATTTCAACTTATTTTTAAATTTTTAAAAAAGCATAAGATATGCTGCCGGGCGTGGTGGCTCATGCCTTTAATCCTAGCACTTGGGAGGCAGAGGCAGGCAGATCTTTGTGAGTTCAAGGCCAGCCTGGTCTACAGAGTGAGTTCCAGGCTAGCTGGAGCTACAGGGAGTCCCTGTCTTGAAAAGACCAAAAAAAAGAAAAAAGCATGAGATATGCCTTGTTAATATTTTTAATTGGTTATTGGATTGAAATGACAGTTCTAGACCCACTGGGCTGAGTATATTTTTTCCTGAGTCTCCTAGAAAATTAAAACACACACACACACACACACACACACACACACACACACACACACATACACACATGAGCACACACGCACATACACATACATACACACATACACACACGCACACACATACACATACACACATGCACACACACATATACACACATACACGCGCACACACACATACACACACGCACACACATACACACATGCACACATACACACACGTACATACACATACATATACAGACACACATACACACATGCACACACATACACATACATACACACATGCACACACACATACATACACACATACACACATGCACACACATACACATACATACACACATACACATGCACACACACACATACACACACAAACATACACACACACACACACACACACACATGGCTTGCAGCATCTCTCTGTTACATGATGCTGCTCTACCCTCTGCACTGGGCAGGCTCTTTCAGCAGGTGATAAGCTTCTTGTCACTGGAGGTGTACAAAACAGGCCTGTGAATGGAATTCCCATAGCTAGACAAGTAAACTTTGTAATTACTCCTGGTTCACGAGTCGTGGTGCTCTGAAGAACATTTCTTCCTGGAATAGGAAGATAAGTGTTGGGGGTGGGGAGGTAAGCATTGATGATAATTTAATTCTTATTTATATAAAAAGTTAAATTCATTTAATGTTAAAATTTCCCAGAGCTTTCTAGATATGGAAGTGTATTGTGGTCTTCAAATCCCGTATGTAACACTCCCATATTAAGCGGTGTGTCTCTGCCAACGCTATGTTCCTCCATATTAAATGGGTCACAAAGCCTTCCTTTTACAATGCATGATCAGGAAATAATTTAAGTTCATGCCTTAAGAATGCTGTTTCTAAGTTCTTGAAGGAACATGACTTCTGTAACTCCGAGTTCAAATGCGGGCAGTTTTGTAGGTGACCTTGTAACTGTCCTGCCAGGTGTGAAGATATTCTCAAGAGAGAATATCTCTCTCTCACTCACGCACTCACTCTCAGACTGTGGGACTATTGAAACAGTGCACCCAAGATCTGGAATTTCTCCCAAAATCTCATGCTGAGGAAGGGAAGGGGCTGGATCTTGGTACCAGCCAGGGGCTGAGCTTGTCTCCTAGGAAGAGATTTCACATAGTTCTGACAGTGTATTAGACCACCTTGCAGGACAGACTGAAGCCCAAATGATGGTGGGCAGAACCACACCTTGACCAGGACTGCTCAGTTATGCATACCTCTTATTAAAATTAAACCTCATGTCAGTATCTCAAAAATGGACTGGTGGGGGTCACTAGAACTCTTTATTTCTCTTCCCAGTGCGGCCATATTGGATACATCTCTGTTGTTTGCTTTTCACCATTTCTTGTCTTTAATTGGCCTACTGAGGATGGGGGCCGATACCTTGTTATAGATTCCAGGGCCCAGGCTTTTACCTGCAAACAACTTTGGATATATTATTTTACCTTCATCAACTTAAGATAACATTGAAGATTGTATAGGAAGCATATAGAAATGTACATAATGGTATTCAAAGAATGCTAGTTCTAATGAACTAAGACCTGGAGAAGGACCGTGGCTTTGCTGAGGTCATATAAAAAAGTAATGGCCATGTGAGACCTTGATCTATGGATCCTTTAGTTCACATCATTTTCTTTACTAAGGAAAAGCATATAAGAAGTCTCCTTCCTGGGTAGACAGGACTCCTCAAGTTTAGCTGATTCCATAGGTCAGATTGATTTGAAATGAGAGACAAACATTTCCTGCTTGTGGTCGTTGGTCCTGACCAAAAGAAGCCAGGGCTGGGCCTGGCAGGCTCTTCCTGCCTCCTCTCCACAGGCCTGGTTCCTCTTCCTGTTGGTCCTTGGAGCCCCCAGCAGATGGACTGGCCTTATCAGCAGGCACCAGGCCAGAAGTGGAATCCTCTGGTCACATGAGGCTCCTGAAGGGAGAGAGACCTTGTAAATAAACACAGCTCCCACACAGGGTAGGGGGAGAGTCAAGGGAAAAGAATCCTTGACATTTTGGTGATGGGGGCTAGGATTAAAGGCCACTAGGCATAGTCCTTATTGGCTCTTTCTGTGAGGATTGACCAATGCATGCAGCTTCCCTGGATGACAAGGCTGTCTTTAAATAGCGCTGGGAGCTGGGGCATTCCCAGTGTGCTGCTGGCTTGATCCAAGCCTAATCCCTGCCCAGGACTGACCTTTCACAGTTTACAGAGCACTTTATCTCCTGGCTCAGTGTGAGTTTTACTGACTCTTTCAGAGAAGGGAGCTTTATCATCACCCCAATTCCCAGACAAGGAAATTGAGGTTCCAAGAGCAAATGACTGGCTTCTATGTTCTAAGACACCCATATATATCTGAGCCCAAAAGCCTAGCTTTCCCCACCCCACACAGTCTCTCCAGGGGCTTCCTTCCCACCCAAGTCTCCTCTGTGTCCTTGATGGGCCATGGTTCTTGCCCCCAAATAAATAAATTGGAGCGATCTTCTATTGGGAGCACCAAGTTCTATGGGGGGTGGGGAGGAGGTGTGAAGCTGGTTTCCAGACAGGGGCTTCCCAAACAAAGATTGCAGGAGGGAGCCCTGGGAACGGGAGTGGACAGGGTCAGGGCGTGGGCCAGTGGGTAAGTTAGGAAAGAGGCAGAAGATACAAGTGAAACTGATCTGTGCAATTGAGCTTGGGAAAGTGCTGGTACACACACACACACACACACACACACGCACACGCACGCACACTCGCCTCCCCCATTCCTGATTTTTGGAGGCCTGGCATTACAATCAATAGCTGGAATCTTGCTTTCTTTGGATATTCAGACCCATGCTTTCTCCGCCGCAGGCAGCCGGCTTTGCTAAGAAGTTTGCTACCCTCTCGGAGGAGCTCGTTCCTCAGGTCCTGCTGAGGTCCTAGTCTTCTCAAATTTCTCCTTTGAATTCAGCTGCCAAGTGTTCCCTGAGGAGCCACGGAGGACTCAGCTCCCAGGGCCCTGGATGCCCCCGTTTCAGCCTCTTCTAAATCCCGCAGTAAAGAAGGTATGTATGCGCTAGAGTTCTGTGCAGCAGTAAAGAAAGAGGGCATCATGAAATCTGCAGGCAAATGGATAGAACTAGAAGCCATTATGCTAAGTGAAGTAACACAGTCTCAGAAACACAAAACGACCTATGATGTCCCTTATTTGTGGATCCTAGCACCAAATCCTTATATACTCTGTCATTTTGGTATATGTATGGAGTGTATATATGCGTATTTTAGAGTAATAAAAATTAAAGGGAACAACAACAACAAAAGACTTGTTCAAAGATCTACCCAAAACAGTAAACTTCTACATTGAAAAAGTTAAAAAAAAAAAAAAAAGGACTAAGAAAAAGATGCAAGACCGGGCTTAACATGTATGGCAGACAGCATGAGCTCCAGGCAGGGTGGGGGTGGGGGGATGGGTGGGGGAGTGGGTCTAAATTTGATTGGGAAAGGTTGTATGAAGTACACAAAAGCTCAATAAAAAAAAGAAGGTGTGTACAGGCAGATTCATGTGGGGCGTGATGGGATTCTAGGTCCAAGACAGAAATATCTTTTTGTCCTTTCCCTTCCATAACTTTTGGCTGAATAATTGATAAGTGACCCTTGGAGAATTTCGAATAGAGTTTATTAGGATGTACTGCAATAGGGTAGCAGAGCATTTGAGGTTTGTTACAACTGTGTTCCCTGATTAACTAATTTACTGCAAAACCAATTCTGACCACTGCTCAGTGTTTGTGAAATACTGACTTGGGTTTGGACGATGAATTATTCATACCTTTACATAAGGACTCTCTCAGTTACATGAAACACACATATGAGATCTTAGATTAGCTCTTGCTTTCAATTTCCTCCGCATGTTTGTTGATTTTAAAACTGCTCTCTTTCAAAAGTTTCCTTATTAATTAAATCAACCAGTCAGCCCCATTCCCTGCATCTAGCTCAGCACTCAAATTGAAACTCAGTTCTGGAGTCAGCTTTCCAAACTCGGCTTACGGGGCATTAGTCACTGGGAGCAAAATATGGCATTTGAACAGCTGTCTTGGGTACTGAAAGTCCAGGCCTATGGGTCTGGAGAACGGACAAGGAGGGGGAGGGGGACAGAGCCAATATTTATTTCTGAACATCTACCATGTACTTTGGGTGTTTACAAAGAGAATCTCTCAGTTTCTGAACAGCCCATTAATATATTCTGCCTTCCCCAAGATAGTAAGGCTGAGAACCTGTCAAAGATCACCTAGCTCATAGGTGGTGGAGCTGGGACTGGAATCTAAGCACTGTGACTCCATAGAGTATTTGCCTACATGCTATCTTGTAAGACCCCCTCTAAACTTCTGACCCCCCCCCAAAATTGGGGCCAGTATTGAAAGCTCTGGATCTAGTTCTGTTGTAAGAGCCAGAGGTTCAGAAAAGTGATATCCCCAACATAAACTAAACACAGACTCTGGATTTGAATTCTACGACCCTGGGTAGCTTACTTCACCCGTCATCCATGCATTTATCCATGAATTCAACAGAAAGTGTTAAGTACTCACTTTGCACTAGGGACTGATTTGTCCCTAGAGATGAAAAAGCTGTGTAAAACCCAGTCCCTGTTCTTCAGAAACTCCGTCTAGTGAAGAAGGCAAACATCTAAATAATGGTAAGAAAAATGATCGCAGCATGAGAGGTCGTATAAGGTATGGTAAAGCAGTTGTGACCACAGAGGGAAAAGCATCCAATTACCTTGTCAATCAAACAAAGAAGTTTCCAGGAAGGAGATGACATTGGGCTATAATTACATGCTCTCCAGGCAGAAGAAAAAGAGAGGAGGGTTACTCTAGGCTAAGAGCATCATGGTCACACATGATGCAGAGTAACTGTCACATCAAATGCACACCCATGTTAAATACTGTCTCTAGTGCCTACAATTCTGTGGAGGAGGTATTATTAAGACTTTATAGGAGAGGAGACATAGAAGTCAAGTGCCTTGCCCATGGTCAGATGGCTCTATGAAAGGCCTAGGTAGAAGTCAACCCTAGCAGTGTGGCTTCAAAACCCGTATTCTTAGCCACTGAGTGCTGAGTGGGGACGCCTGCTAGGAGTTTCTGGTGAGGAGGGCCCTGTAAACAGGAATCAGTGCCTTTTTACACACAAGCTTTCTTTGTGTGGTCTTAGATGGCCTTCTGGGCTTGGGATTTTCTGGGTCCATAAAAGTATTAGTAGTGTTGGCCTAAGTCAGTGTTTTTACAAGGTAAGTTGTGCTTTCTAGAGAGTTTGTATTCTGCTTCACCTACCATAGTGCCCAAGCTTTATGATGTCATCAGATCTGTATTTGGGGACAGCAAGTTTGAGTCCTAATGATCTACACCTCCTCCCACCTCATCTAATTCTGAGCCATGAGAGTTCCTCATCTCACGGGGCATAGTGCCTCATCCCCGCTGGAAGGACAAGGTAGCAACGCAGCGACCAAGTCCTGGGCGCTCCTCCGGTGCTTGGCACAGTCCATGTCTGCAAACGCAAAGGGAGAGAAGGTCTTTCCGCTCTGCAGCTTGTGGTGGCCCTTGGATCCCCGTCCCCCATGCCATGCCTCCGCCTGCACCGCAGGCTTCAGGCCCTGTGCTCCTTGGCACCCCGCTCTCTGGACTCTGCAAGGCGGCGCCCTGCGCTCCCGCGCCCCGCGAGGCGGAGGCGTTGCCCCGGGGCGAGGGCAGGGCAGCCACGTCAGCGGCGCCGGGCTCCTCTGCCCGCCGCGGCTCCCATAGAAGGTAAAGCCGGGCAGCGCCCTGGGGCCGGCGTCCTCGGGCTGGCGGCCCTGCCTGCTGGTTTCAGTTTCTGAAGAGCCCGACCCTGCGCAAACATCAGCGGGCGGGAGGAGGGTTCTGGGAGCGTTCCCAACAGATAGCTTATAGCTCCCTGCGGCTGGGAGCCACCCACGGTGGGAACCGGCCGCCCGCGCCTCCCTCCTCCAGCCTGCCGGTGCCCGGGGCCGGTTCCAGCCAGCCTCCGGTGACACCGGACTCAGCCTCCCAACACCCACTCCTCTGCTTCTCAAGACCTGTCCCTACTTCCCTCTTCCCTCCCTCCCTCCCTCCCAGGGCGCCCCTGCTTCTGCGCGTTAGCAAACCTCTTAGAATGTTTATTTTCTTTCCCAGAAAGAAGCTGAGGGACAATCGCCAAGACCAACATGAACTCTTAAAGCAGGACACTCCCCACCCCCAACCATTCGACCTTTTAGTGGACAGACAGGCCTTTTCTGGTGACAGGTTCTGCCCCTAGCCAGCCAGTGACCTGTGTACACTTCCTAATCTCTCTCCGTCATTATCCTCACCCATAAAATGCATGTAATGATACCCATCTTTAAGATATACTCTGAGGCTTATTAGATAAATATAGATTATACATATTAAGCACTTAGTGCCCTCAATCGAGGGTAATTAACATTATTATTAATTATGCTGTTATTGTGTGTGACTAATCATGACATGAAGGACTATTTATTAGTGCTTCTGGGAGCAAAAGTAAAAATATTCTCATCTAAAAATTTTATTGAGGGAAATAATTTTATGAGATTAAAAAAGGATAGCACAGATTCAGAAAGTGTATGCACATCTCTTAACAGTCAAAGGGCTTCGTAAAGCGGCGCTGTGCCCACTGCACAGATAAGAGAGTAAAGTTTCCAGAGGTGAAGTAATTTGCTCACCTGTTGAGTCAGTGCCTGGAGTCTTTCCTCATCCTGTATTATCCACTCTCCTCCTCTGTCCTCCCGGCCTCCCTTTTTGAGAGTTGGTCTCCTCTGACCCAGGCCGGTATCCAACTCACCTTGTAACTAAGGATGACCTTGAACTCTTAAAAATAAACATTTGTTTTTATTTTATGTATATATGTCTGTGTGTACGTGTGTCTGTGTGCTCCTCATATGTGCAGGTGCCCAGGGAGTCTAGAAGACAGCGTTGGAACTAGAGTTGCAGGCAGTTGTTATAAGCCACCCTACATGAGTGTTGGGAACCAAATTCATGTCCGCTAGAAGAGCAAGTGTTCGTCACCACGGAGCCGTCTCTCTAGCCCCCAAAGGTGAAGTCTTGACCCTTCTGCCTCCACATCTCAAGTGCCACGCACCTGACTGTGTCTCTTGAGCCCCTTGGACTCTGCCTGTCTCAGCAAGTAGAGTCTCCCTCCATTTGCAGAGACTGCTTTCCTCCGCCTCCTGGCACTTCACCAACCTGGAGGAAATCAAGTCAGCTGTGGACACGACCTACCTGCCTCAGGTGACTTTCCCATTCCCTGCCGTCTTTCTCTTCTACCTGGAACCCAGGCTGCATACATTTGTTGTCACAGTGTCTCTGTGCCTTTCTGAAGCAGGCACTCCACACTGAGCCTGGTACTGTGGTGGTGTAGAGCCTTAGGACCTGAAGTGTCCAAGTTCAGGTCTTTGCTTCACTGTTTGGAAGGTTGGGATAATTATTTTACCGCCCTGTATTTCATCTCCCTTAGAAGTGTAGATTAGCAACACTGTTAGCTTTTGGAATTATTATTAGGATATAAAAGTGAATGTGCAGAAAGTGCTTCAAACTGATAACTGATAGAGGTTTATAAGAGAAGACAGTCTCAGAGGGCTCAGATGTTGCTTAGGGTCAAAAAGGGAGATAGTGCCGACGTTAGGAGTGTGGCTAGACTTTAGAGACGGTGGCTCCCATCCAAGGTTACTGAGCTTGCTCCTTCACCTCTCAGAATCTGTTTCCCTGGCTGCTAGAAGATCCCCACGGAGTTATATTAAATAGTATCATCCGTCAGTCATCTGTAGGACTTGACCGGATATCGTATCCCCAGTTGGGGATACGTATATGGAATTCTGGACACAGAAGCACGAAGCTCAGTCATTGGTTGTCATGAACCTACATTAACTATAATAGTTTTCAGAGTTTGCTCAAGAGTCCCAGTGCCTGGCACCGTGCCAAGGGCCATCATTGCTGTTGCCCTGTAGAGGAGGAACTGCTATGACTCACATTCACAGTCAATGAAGCAGAGGCTCAGAGGCTGAAGAGCTTGTGTCTGGTTTGTCAGACACCGGTTCCCAACTTTTACCTGCAAGAACCTTCTGCAGCAAGCTTGTTCAGATATGTCTGGGGACACACAGCCGTTCAAGCCTGTCCGGTATTGATATCCTAACTAGGATTTGTCTTCACATTGAACTTCTTGACTCTGACTTGGGCTCACGGGGAGGGCTTAGGAGGGGAAATTGATACACTTCTCAAGGGGTAGTCTTCAGGGACTTTTCATGACAGGACTCACAAGACAAGGTGAGGGTTTCCCTCCTTGGGCCTAGCCCTGTCTGGGGGTGGAGCTCTGGGATGCTAAAGGCTTTGGTGCATCCTCAGCTGGGAACAGGAAAGACTCAAAGTATCAGAAATGTATCTAAAATCGCGAGTCCATCCAGATACAATCCTTTTGGGGGTGGTATCTGGGGTGTGGTAGGGTACAGAGAACAGTAACAAGAGGGCAAACCAAGAATGCAAAATTAAAGGGAGAGATTGGTTTTAAGATGATTGACTTTGCCTGGTATTGTTTAGTTTGTTGCTTTTTCAAAAAAATCGAGTATATTTTTCAAGAGCTCCGTAAGCTCACCCCTGCCAACCTCATGAGCCCAGGCTCCTTGGGGATGACAATCAAGGCCCTTTACCATCTAGTCCCAACCTCCCCTTTAGCTGCCGTTGCCTCTGTATTCCACAATGTCCCCAGCCAAGTACTCCGTGCTTTCCTAGGCACTCCACACTGATTTCCGCATTCCTGGCTTACACATACACGCTGCTTCCAGCCTGTGGTACACAGCCACCATGTTTCTTGGACAAAACACGAATCCTGGGTTAAAACTTGCTGCATTTCCCCCTCTCCATCTCAGAACTTTTCTAAAAAAAGAATCTTTGCTGCCTGGGCCAACCAAAGAAGTCAAGGCACATCATATCAAGGAGTCATACTGAAGGTTAAGGCACTAACTGTGGCCCCAAACATGTGGGGAACAAAATGTCCTAAGGATATATGAATGTCTGAGTGGTTTGGGAAGCCTTGTGTTCCTACCAAACTAACTGCAGGACAGTTATAGAGAGGTGTGTCTCACTCTGAACTGAACGCTGTTTCGAGGGTGAGGTGCCAGAGTCCAAGAAGGCTAAAAAGGCCTTGTTAGGGCAAATGAACAACTTGACCATGGCCAGAAAATTTCTCTTTCCAGGGTTTAGAAGCCTTCCTCAGACATGTCACTGGCTGATGCCTGTTTTAAACTATAACAAGTACACTGACCATTTAATTGAAGATTTCAATGTGTATGGAAAGAGACTGGGACCCCGTTCTTCAAAATTGCAAAACTGTAGTGCATAATAAGCTGGCCATGCAATTCGGTTCCTCAAGATGGTTTGGTTTGCACTCATCGTTACACCATAAGCATCACTGCTTCTCGCTTTATTCTCAAGTGCTCTCTCTGGCAGTTAAACCGTCTGACCACTGTAGGAGTAGGTAACCCAACAAGAGCTTGTTGAGGTGCTGGCTTGTTTAGGCTGTGCCATCTGTAAGATTCTGGTTCATGCTTCAAGACCCAAGTCATATCACTTCCTCTGAAACAGAACTGGCAGCTCCTTTCTGCAGTGGCCCATGGTTTGGGTTTACCACATACCTGCTTGGTGGCCCACAGGGAGTGTGTATCTCATTGCCTAGACCCGGGCATAGTCTGCTTCTAGTAAAAGGTCACAGAATGAATTCTGTTTTGTTTCTTTTTTAAGAAAAATTCCCCCAGAGTCTTTTGTTTTGGTTTATTTCTAACCTTCAAAAGAATAAAAGGCTCATAAGAAATTATTTATTCATTATTTGTGAGGCCTAAAGAGGAGGATTCCACACAAATGTCTTTCAAAGGAACATAAAGAAAGGTGCAGGAGGGCTGGAGAGATGGCCTAGCGGTTGAGAGCGCTGACCGCTCTTACAGAGGACCCGGGTTCGATCTCCAGCACCCACATGGCGGCTGAGAACTGTCTGAAACTCCAATTCCAGGAGAACTCCAGTTCCAGGGGAATCCGACACCCTCTTCTGACCTCCGCGGCATTGCACGACACGGGTGCACAAACCTACATGCAGACAGTACACTCATACACATACAAAAATAAATAAAATAAAATTAAAAAATATTATTAAAAAAAAAAAAAAAAAGAAAGGTGCAGGAAAAGGTGCCCAGGCAGGTGCTGCTCCTATCAAACCCCTACAGCTGCAGCAAGCCTTTCCCATGTTCTTTAAATTCAAATTTTAAGTAGTAACTCTTCCATACATAATAAAAGTGTTGGTTGTTTTTCCTTCTGTCTCCTTCTCTAGCAAGTCTGCATCACTTTTTCTTTAACAAATATGTGTTCTTTATAATAACTATACACTACTTTTAATGGGATTTTTAAAAGGCACAAATTTTTTTTTCTTTTCCAGACTAACATTTTTTTTTTTTTGGTATTTTTTTTCCACATAAATTTATTTTTATTTTTTTAACAAATCTAGACCCGTGTTCCCGCCCATTCCCCCACTCCAAAAGGCACAAATTTCTATGAGCACTGACAGACCAAGGAGAGAAATTTGTACAATTTTGTATTCTTAGCATTGTGCTTAAGGAGCAGATTATGAAGAACAAGCAAATGGCTGCTCCTGTAGGAGTCAAGTGATTCATCAGAAGCCTCAGGCTAGGAAGTAACAGTGATGTTCAGCTCCATTCCCCAAGTCCAGCCTTCTGGTCCGTACCCAGCATCCTTTGGGTTTTCTTGACTTTTACTTTTTTGTTTGTTTGTTTGTTTTGAGACAGGGTCTCCCTTTAGTCCCAGCTGGCCTGGAGCTCGCTATGTAGCTATGTAGACCAGGCTGGCCTTGAACTCACAGAGATCCTCCTGCCTCTGCCTCCCAAGTGCTGGGATTAAAGGCGTGCACCACCACGCCCGGAGGGTTTTCTTGACTTTCAGAGGACATCTAAGCAGGGACACTCATCTCTTCATCTCTGGAGGTAGAGCACTTATGCTTCCTCTAAGAGTTTTAGATGAAATTAAACTCTACCAAATTCAAAGCAGCCAAGGAGGATATGCTTGGATAAGGGTTTATATAAAGATTTAAGATCAGACAAGTGGGGGTTCAGGCCCTGATTCCTCACTTACTTGATGAGTGACTTTGACCAATGTAACTCCTCTGAGACTCACTTTGTGTCTTTGGTTTGGTTTCACATACAATTTGGCAACATATAACACTCACAGAATTTGGCGAGTAGTGTTTAATTTATTATGCGTATTCTTGGTTCTGGTGTGGTTTGATTGCGGACTGTCTCCCGTGGACTCGTGTGTTTGAACACTTGGTCTCTAGTGCTGTTTTGAAGGTCTTGGATCCTTTAGGAAACGGAGCCTGGATAGAGGAAGTGGGTCACTGGAGTCAGGCCTTGAAATTTTATAGCCCTGCTCCACTTCCTGTCTGCTCGATGCTTCCTGGCTGCTGTGACCAGCTGCTCCAGCTCTTGGCACCATGCCTTCCTTACCATGATGGACGACATCCCCTGCCATGCTTTCCCACCACGATAGACCGCATCCCTTCTTAATGCATGTGCCAAAATAAACCCTTCCTTCCTTGAGTTGCTTTTGTCAGGTATTTTATCACAGCAATGAGAAAAGTCACTAGTACAGGAACCCAGGCTTGAACTGAAGGAGAGCTTATCAGTTTCAAATAGGAGCTATGGAGACAATTTTTTTGGTTCTAACATAGTCCTATGTTACTGTGGTGGTGGAAATGTGTCATTAGGTGGTTTGGTGGTTATGCGAACATCATAAACTGATACGAGCTAGGCCAACTGTCACATCACTAGACAAAACAGTCTCACAGAATCTCCATCATATATGTGGTCTATCATTGGCCAAAATGTCATTCTGTGACACTGTCATATATGTGGTCCATTGTCAAACCAAGATGTCATTCTATGACACATAGGTTCCAAGTCTATGTGTGCCCTGGCTGAAGGAATTTATTATCTGAGGACCAGTTGTTTGAGATGCGACTAAATATAGAAGACACTATGTAAATAGTCCCTCACTACCAGACATTTTTCTGTTTCCTAGATTCCTTGTTATGTGTGTGTGTGTATGTGTGTGTGTGTGTGTGTGTGTGTGTGTGTGTGTCTAGGCTCTGCCAAACTTCCTGTTGAGTAGTTCCAGTCATCTTTCCTAGCAGTCTGAAAGTTATGAAGCCAGGGATCATAGACTATCCTGATACTCCAAGAAACAGAAGAAGAAGGAAGAAGAAAGCTCCTCACGTTCATTACCTGAACATTGGTTACTAGCTCTTCCTTTCATCTTTAATAATGATTTTCTTATTTTATGCCCATAGACATTTAATTGCCATTGAAAATAAATGTAATCATGATACTTTGTCACCTAAAAAAGGAAGCCATTTATTCAAGCCTTCACCTCCTCCTTTGACATGATATTCAGTTCCTACTACATGTGTGGGACATAGCCATGGACATGCCGGTTGTGTGACCTGTGTGGAACTTGAACTCCAACAGACCTGTTGCAAACTTGTGTTTCCTCAGTTGCAAAGGATTTCTCTTGCCCAGGCTAGCTCTGAGTCAGTTCCTTCTCTGCCTCCCTATCTCGGCCATGAACTCACCTGTTTGAGTCCAGGAAGCCCAGAATCATTTTCTTTTCCTCCTTTCACCCTCTGCTGAATGTCTAGTCAGTCTGCCTGGGATGCATCATTTAATTCCTACATCTCAAATCTGTCATTTTTAACTCATTCAACAAATACTCACCGAGAGCCCGTTTTGTTACAGGCCTTCTGTTGTTGGCACAGGGCACCTGTCCCCAAGGAATAACCCGACTGGTCAGGTGTAGTTGTAAACATACAAGTCTCCAATAGCAAATGGGTGTAAGGATGATACAAGCCTATTTTTGTTGCATGCTTTAATTACAACCTGACATGGTATGAAGTGCTTTATATGCATTGACTCATTCAATCCTTACCAATAAGATAAGGAGAGAGGTACTTTTTTTTTTTTTTTTTACTATCTCTACTTCCTAGATAAGGAAATGAAGGCACATCATGACTAGACTAGGCATGTTGAACCCAGTGAACAGTGGAGGTAGGAATGACTTAAAATGCTAGCTTCAATG
Organism: Rhizomys pruinosus; assembly: GCA_009823505.1. Taxonomy (NCBI): domain Eukaryota; kingdom Metazoa; phylum Chordata; class Mammalia; order Rodentia; family Spalacidae; genus Rhizomys; species Rhizomys pruinosus. The sequence continues at coordinate 612,307 of VZQC01006901.1, forward strand.
CTGCACCTGTTTTTCACTGTGGAACTCAACCTTTATTTCTAGGGCATGGAAGAGGACTCCCTAGTTTCAGAGGAGGTGCTTCTAACCATAATTAAGGCTTCTTCTTGAGTGTCTGGCTGTGCTGGCTTGTGGGGAAGCCAGAACAATCTATTACAGGCCCACCACCCTCGCACTGTGTGGGCTTTCACCTTGGCTAGCCTCTTGATGGTCTTTCCTGCTAGTCCTTTCTTGTATAGCTTTGAAACGTGAACTTGACCTACATATGGGTCCATATGGAGTCACATAACTGAGAGGATCACAAAACCTGGCAACAATAAAAGCTTTCTGACTGTGATGACTCGAAATGCATGGCATTTTTGGTATTTCTGGCAGCTCTTGTGTCTTCTGCATCATGTGACTTCACTATATTCTTGGTTTTGAACACACAACATGCATGCTTCACACTATGCAAGCCGCCATGCCACACAATGCAATCAAATGCTATCTGAAGCACCTGGATTCAGATTTGACAGAACTGTATGTTCCAACTTACAGGATTCTGATGGTATGAAGTTTTCTGCTCTTATAGAAGCACAAAGGCTTAACTCTAAAAAAATAAAAACTGAATATTCTCCTAATTTCCTCAGCATGCAAGTTTCACATTAATATAACTTTTAATTATATTAAGTTGAAGTGTTTGATTTTAAAATTCCTGACTTGAGTTTCATAAAAAAAGTCATTCATTGACCTTTGGCTTGGATTTGGGATAAAATTTCCAACAGTTTCTGAGATGGCCCTAAACGACTTCTATCATTTCGTGATTATGTATTTATGTGATGTACCATTCTTAGAACTGACGATTATAAAAATCTAAGTATTCATCAAATCTGAAGCATGTTTAAAATGTTCTGTATACTGAAGTTTCAAATATTCAATCAAGAATTTGCTCCTTTTAATATTTTATTTATTAATTTAATTTTTCATTTTTAACATTTTTATTGAGTTTTTATGCATTTTATGCATAACCCACCCAATCAGATTTCATGTATTTAATGTCAGAGTCCTATCCAGGGACATACACTTTGAAGTGTCATTCTCTAAAACTTAGCCAGTTGGGACCTTCTGTGTGCATCACACTCTGTTGTATGAGGAGGCTTCACTGGTGAGAGTTGAGGGATGGGTTAGTATTCTCTCTTCCCCCTGTTCCCAGGACTATGTTCCATGAGTCTTAGGTGTAGATATTCCACTGTAGATGTGTCACTAAGGACTGGGCATCTCTCAGACATCTATTTTTTGCATGTGACCAGTTGTGGAACTCTGCCACACCATCCACCTGTTACAAAAAGAAGCTTCTTTGATTAGTGGTATACAGTACATTTGTCTGTGAGTATAAGGACCCATATTTAGCATATGATAAGAAATTTCATTTGTCTAGAGATATGACATAGGGTTTTGTCTAGGATCTATGACCTCTCTAGCCATGGGTATTTAGGCGTATTTACAGAGCCATGCATGAGTTGCCTCCCATTTAAAGAGCTCCAAGTCCAATTGGATAGCTATTGATTACTCCCTAGATAATAGTGCTACTACTGCACCATAAAGGTAGTTTGTTGTAGCAGTCATTCCGGTTACCAGGCTTTAAAGATGGGCTGGATCATTGATAGGTTTTGTCCCTTAGCAGCTTACATAGTATCCTCCATAACTATGAGAGTTAGTCTTCAGGGAGAAGGCTTCCAGGTCAGTCCTAGAACTGCTCCAAGTCCTGTGTCCAAAGTATGTCCTGTCTTCCTCAGTAGGATCTTACCTTCAAGCTCTGGAAGGTAATCAAGGGCTGTGGCAATAACCTGGGTTATTTTGGGAGTCTCTTGGCCTGCCCTGACCAACAGCTTGAAGGAAGCTTTCTCCTGTCTGGTGCTGTTTCTTGTTATTTAGTCTCCAGGTATACATACACACTAATGTTCAGATGTTGTATGTGTATTTTTCAGGTTTTTGAGTTCATATGTTTTCTCCTGGCTTTTTTTTTTTTTTTCATATTATCTTGAGTTTAGAAATTTGTCACCTGAAAGTTTCATCCACTGTTCGTTCCACTGGCAATTCTTGTCCCTCTGGCTCTCTACACCACCTAAACTTTATTTCTCTCTCCCTTCCTCCACCCTCCCCATTTTCCTTTTGATAATCCCTGTCTTCTCTTACCCCCCTCTTTTGAGTTCTTTCCCCCCCTTTACTCCCAAGGTTCCTTTTGTCTTCCCCTTCCCTTCCCAGTTGCATATCCCCCCCCATCCATTCCTCCTCTCCCAGTCTTTTGGCTGCTTTCTCTCCCTTTCTCTCTGTGTTTTCTTTCCATTTTCCTGGCTCCTGCTCTTATATCAGGATATATACTCACATATAAGGGATTGGGGCTACAATCTGCAAATGAGGGAGAATACACATTACTTGCTTTTCTGAGTCTATGCTACTTCACTTAGTGTAACAGTTTATAGTTCTATCCACTTATCTGCAATTGATTCTCTATGTAAAAATAAACAAGCACAAAGGCCGGGTGTGGTGGTGCACACCTTTAATCCTAGCACTTGGGAGGCAGAGGCAGAGGCAGACTGGTCTTTGTGAATTCAAGGCCAGCCTGGTCTACAGAGAAAATTCCAGGCCAGCTGGGGCTACAGGGAGACCCTGTCTCAAAAAGACAATAAATAAATAAATAAATAAATAAATAAATAAATAAATAACATATATATCTTTTAGTATGTGAATTAATTTTATCCTTAATAAATGGTATATTTATGTGTATACCCCAAACTATAGGTATAACTCCACCCGTGTCCACATCAGATCCCATACCTTCAGCTCCTGTGGCTCTATCCGCGCCTGGATTCTTTTTTGGGGACACTCTCCTGGGTCCCACAGGTAAAGGGAAGGGATGTCAGGAGTAATCCCATCATACCCCACACAATCTTATTTTAGTCTTTTTTCCCTATGGAATCAGATTAGCTGATACTTGGGTCTCTTTTCTTCATCACATCATAAACCCTTTAAGAAGTATCTCACAGTTCCAAATAGAGCTTAGAGTCTAGTGAACTTCAATGAATGAATAAGAATCAAAGAGCAGCCTTAAGTTACACTGGTTACAGGTCATATCGTAGTGCTGAGAACATGCAGCATCCAGTCAAATAACATTTTTCCTCTTATAATCTCTAGAGTACAATCATGCCCCCCCAAACTGTGTAAAGGCAAGTATGATCTGTGAAGTCAATATCATATTATGAGAAAAGTACTAGACAAATTGTTGGGAGGTCTGAGTCTTTGTCCAGGCCCTGCCACCAAATGGCTGTGTGACCTTGAATGAGACATTAACCTCTCTGAGAAACCATTTCTTCATCTGTTGAGAAAAGTAGAAGAGGTCGTGGAGCTGAATAACTTTGCAAACTGTAAAGTGCTGAATAGACCAGAGGTGTCCGTGACGTGATTCCTCCACGTGATCCCCAGGATCAGCTGAGCTCGATGTGCTGGGCACTACTGCAGGCCACAGGAGGAGCCTTTTGCATACTTTCTTCTTCTTGGCCCGAGTCCAGGAAGGTTTCCATTTGTACCTTGTCTGTAAGCCAAGCTGTGAACCTACAGTTTGGAAAAAGGGCAGTTATATGCCTCCAGGTGTGTCCTGCCTGTGTGCAGAGCTGTGAGGCCACTGTGTTTCCAGAATAAAGTGAGTACACACGTACTCCCCTCTCTCTGCCTTCTCATTAATATGGCAGGATTCACATGAATAAAGGTAGCTGTTGAGTGGCAGTAACTCTGAACTTGGCATCATTTCAGTCTTAACTTTGTCACTGTCATATGTGTGCCAGGTAGACTTTGGTTATATGCCTATCCTCCTACAATCCTGCCTCTGTCCCTCAAATGAGACAGTGAATTTGCCATAGATTTGTGAAAATTAAGGGAAATAAAAATATAAGGCAAGTAGCACAGTGCTGATGTGTGGTTGTACTGCATGGATCTCTGTCAACTTGAATTTTTATTAATAATAACTATAACTTTATATAATACATTTTATGAATTATACTTTATAATGAACATTTTCTATAACATTTAAGTCTTATAATTTTAAAAGATAAAATCTGTTACCTCATTTTATAGACTAGGAAACTTACCAAGGCCGCTGCTTCCCAGAGTCATGTTCTTGAGACTTACAATTGCAAATACACCTGCTTAAATGGCCATTTCCCATCTTTTCCTACCAGGAACTTATACCATACACCAAATATGAATTGAGGAAAATTACAGAAGACTCAAAAGCAGGGTAGCCTCAGTACATAAGTATCTAGATAGACCTACATACCAGGGAAGATACTGACTGAAATTGGCTTGTTAAGAAGAGAAAGAAGAGGAGGATGCTGGGCATGGTGGTGCATACCTTTAATCCCAGCATCTCTGAGAGTTCAAGGCCAGCCTGGTCTACATAATATTTTCTAGGTTAGGTGGGGCTACAGAGAGACCTTGTCTCAAAAAAAAAAAGAGACCAAAACAGAGAGAGAGAGAGAGAGAGAGAGAGAGAGAGCAAAGAGAAGCACATTCATTGTTTCATTACTTCTAATACTGAGTTATTTGTTCACAAAGTACAGAGATAAGGATATTATATAAAGATAAAATTAAATACATAACTACTAGAATACATACAAACATTCTAAATATCAGAAAACTACAAACACAACAAAAGAGAGTAGTTAATGTAATGAATGAGACACACAACATATCACACACACACACACACACACACACACACACACACACTTACATAATCTATAGATATACACATAGATACAGTTAGCTTAAATTCTGATTCCAGCCAAGATTCAGAAGGGAGAATGGATTTTTAATTAAAAAAATAGAAGATAAATTATTTTAAGACACCAGACATCAGGTGACCAAGGACAATAATCCTTGAAAGACATGAAGCAAAGGAGACGTGTCCTGCACCTGTTGTAGTTTAATGGCAGAGTTTCCAGGCTGTGCACCAAGGAAAGAGCCCAGACAGTCTTAGCAGGGTGGAATAGGGTTCAAAGAGAACTTCAAGACAGAGGGCTGGACAGGCCAGGGACACACAGATGGAGAACTCTAAAGACCTGCAGAAGGTTCTGGTCAGCACACATGGGGGCAGAAGCTAATCATGATGGGGAAATGCTCTACTCCACAAAGGATCAGACCAAGTGTAGTGGGCACTATCACATTTGTAGCTCAAGGGGCAAAGAAGAAATCAAATGGAAATTATGAAATATTTTTACTGGATAATAATAAACTACCATAAATTAAACATGTGGGTTTTGACTAAAGTAGTACTGACAGAAAAATCTAAAGTGCCAAGATACTGGTAAAGAGAGATCTATTGAAAACCTGCAGCTAACGTCATGCTTAATGACAAAAGACTGAATGGTTCTATCTTATGTTGGATAAAAGACAATGGTATTCATTCAGAGGACTTATATACACCCAGACATACACACAGAGGTATAGTAGACAGAACAGTGCAGCCCTGGTATAAAGACAGACAAAAATTGTAATTCATGGATTAACATATCCAAACATGTGTCTATGCTAAAGTAACCTACCATAACTATTAGTGCTGCTTAAATACCTATATATCTAATTGCTTGTTCTTCATTAGTAGGATCGAAAGGTTATTCCTGGACAAACTGTCAGCCCATGAAAGGAAACAGCCAGAATTGACCAGAGTCCAAGTCAACAGCTCCAGAGAGAGTGGACTGTTTTACCTCTCATCCACCTGTGCCCCTTTTCTAAGCCTAGGGAACAACCTGCGGAAGAGGGGGCGTGGTAGAATGTAAGGGCTGCGATTGGGGTGAATGGTGAAACTACAGCAATGTAGTCTGGACACTCATTTGATCAACTTGATTGAACAAACAACCTGTCACCCCCCACTGGATGGTGGGGCTGTAGGTGTTTGGGCACAACAGCCTGCAGATAGGTTTTGCATGAAGGATGCTTGTACTCATGGATTATCACTTATAGCTAAAAATGAAAAAAAAAAAATCTAAGAGAAAGAGCATAGACAAGTTATGGCAGAATGCATGATCTGGGAATGGGTGTGGGGTGGGGGGGGAGGGAAAGGGGGGGGGGGAATGGGTATAAATTTTATTAACAAATGTATGAAATGCACAAAGCCATCAATAAAAAACTAATTAAAAAAAAAAAAAGACAGACAAAAAGACCAATGAACAGAATGCAGAATCAAAAAGTAGACCTACACACATACGATTTTTAAAAGATTTATTTTAAAGTGTTTATTTATTTATTTATTATATGGTATATGCAAGAAAATGTTTGTAGCTGTAGAGGACATTGGATCCACTAAACCTGTGTTTGCAAGTGGTTGTAAGCTGCCTAGTGTGGATGTTGGGAACTAAACTCCAGTCCTCTGCAAGAGCAGCAAGTGTTCTTAATGACTGGGTCATTTCTCCAGCCTTAGCAACTGAATTTTAATGAAAGTATTTTTCAAGGCTATTTAGAGGATAAAGGAAAATTGGTTTCAACAAATTATATTACGGTAATTCAATAATTTGTATGTGAAATTTATCTATCTATCTAAATATCTATCATCTACATCTATCTATCTATCTATCTTTCTATCTCTCTATCTATCTATCTATATTTTGAGACAGGGTCTCTTTATAACCCCAGATGTCCTGGAACTCATTATGTAGACCAGGCTGGCCCTACCTTCACAGAAATCTTCCTGCCTCTGCCTCCCCAGTGCTGGGATTAAAGACATGTCTCACCACACCTTGGTTTTGTATGTGAAAATATTTAATTTTGATCCATGCTTTACATCTTATTTAATCATTAACTCAAAATGAATCATACATCTGAATTTGAAAGTAAAACTATGGGGCTGGAGAGATGGCCTAGGGGTTAAGAGCACTGACTGCTCTTGCAGAGGACCTGGGTTCAATCCCCAGCACCCACATGGCAGCTGAGAGCTTCTTTAACTACAGTTCCAGGGGGAATCTGACACTCTCTTCTGACCCCCACAGCATTGCATGACACGGGTGCACAGACCTACATGCAGACAGTACATTCATACACATAAAGAATAAGTAAAATTAAAAAAAATAATAAAATAGGGCTGGAGAGATGGCCTAGCGGTTAAGAGCGCTGACCGCTCTTGCAGAGGACCCGGGTTCGATCCCCAGCACCCACATGGCGGCCGAGAGCCGTCTGAAACTCCAATTCCAGGAGAACTCCAGTTCCAGGGGAGTCCGATACCCTCTTCTGACCTCCGCGGCATTGCACGACACGGGTGCACAGACCTGCATGCAGACAATACATTCATACACATACGGAAATAAATTTAAAAAAATAAATAAATAAAATAAAATAAATAAAATTTTAAAAAAGAAAGTAAAACTATAAACCTTCTAGAAAAAATTAGGAGAAAAGTTATTTCTTAGATATAATACCAAAAACATTACTGAAATAACAAATTGATGTTTGACCTCTTAGAAAATTTTCACTTCTTATCTTTTAAATATACTATTAAGAAAAAGACAAAACAAGCTGCAGATTGAAAGAAAAGTATGTGTGGAGAAGCATCTATCTGATAAAGGACCTTTATGGAGATTAAAAAGTAACTCCTAAAACTCCCTAATAAGAACATGATCCCAAAGCTCTGAACAGGCACCCATCTAAAGACATAGGTAGGTGTCAAATAAGCCCATGAAAAGTTGTTTAACATCCTTGGTGAAATTCAAACTAAAACAAAATATACCCACATGGATATTAGAATTGACTACTATCACAGAGACTGAGTATTTTACATCTAAGAACATGGAGCTTTCCCCAAACTAAAAAAGGACAAACCCATACAAATACAAGAAGCACATAGAACTCCAAACAGACAAGATCAGAAAAGAAAATCCTCACGCCATATCATAGTTAAAATCCTAGATGCCCAAAACAAAGACAAAATTCTGAAAGTCACAAGAGAAAATCAACAAGTTACATATAAAGGGAAACCCATCAGAATTACAACTGACTTCTCAGTGCAAACTATGAAATCAAGAAGAACGCAGAGCAAAGCATTCCCAGTGTTAAAGGACTATAGATTCTAACCCAGGTTACTATACCCAGCAAAAATGTCGTTATAGTTGAAGGAGAGAGAAAAATCTTCCATGACATAAATGAGATGATAGAATACATGTCTGGAAAACCAACCCTTCAGAGAATACTTGAAGCAATTCAAAGGACAGAAGAGAGGAGCAACTATCCCCAGGCACATAGAAAGAGAAATTAATAAAGCATAACTACAGAAGTAGAAACCTAGATCAAAAATGCAAATGGAAGCATCACTCATCTTTCAATTATAACCTTAAATATATTAATGGACTGAACTCCCCAATCAAAAGACATAGACTGGGAGAATGAATTAGGAAACAGAACCCATCTATGTTCTGTCTACAAGAAACCCATCTCACTCTCAAGGATAGGCGCCAACTTAAGGCGAAGGGATAGAGAAAAAAATTTCCAGGCAAATGGTACCAAAATGAAAGCAGGAGTTGCTATTTTAATATCAGACAAAATAGACTTTAAAGTAAAAGAAATCAGAAGAGACAAAGAGGGCCATTACATCTTTATCAAAGGAAAATTGACCATGAAGATTTCACAATCATGAATATATATATGCACCAAACTCTGGTACACCAAACTTTATAAAGACAATTCTCCAGGACCTCAATGCACAGGTTAACCCCAGTACGCTCATAGTAGGGGACTTCAATACTCCACTGAGCACTTTGGACAGGTCAACCAGATAAAGAATAAACAGAGAGACATCTAAAGTGAATGATACAATACGCCAAATGGACCTCACAGACATCTACTGAATATTCCACCCAAATACCAGAGAATACACTTTCTACTCAGCATTCCACAGAACATTCTCCAAAATTGACCACATACTGGGACACAGAAAAACAACTCAACAAATACAAAAAGATTGAAATAAATGTCATGCATTCTATCAGACCACAGTGCAATAAAGCTCAATATCAACACCAGGATAAGCCCTACTATCTACAAGAACACATGGAAACTAAACAACAAAATCCTGAATAATGAATGGGTCAAGGAAGAGGTAAAGAAAGAAAGAAAAGCATTCCTGGAACTCAATAACAATGATAATACAACACAACAAAACCTATGGGATACTTTAAAAGCAGTCTTAAGAGGGAAACTTATAGCCCTGGGTGACTACATTAGAAAAACAGAAAGAGCACAAGTGAATGATCTAACACTGCAGCTAAAAACACTTGAGAGACTACAACAAATGAACCCTAAATGCAACTGACAGGAAGAAATAACAAAAATCAGAGCAGAAGTCAATGAAATAGAAATAAGGAAAACAATACAAAAAAAATCAATGAATCCAAAAGTCGGTTCTTTGAGAGAATAAACAAGATAGATAGATCTCTAGCCCAGTTAACCAAAAGAAAGAAAGAGCAACTCCAAACCAATAGAAGTCATGATGAAAGGGGAAATATCACAACAGACAATGAAAAGATCCAGACAATCATACAGGAATACTTCAAAAACCTATACTCTACTAAGTTTGAAAACCTAGGAGAAATGAATGAATATATGAAATCCTGGGAATCACCAAAGCTTAACCAAGAAGAGATTGACAGCTTAAACAAACCCATAATACATGAAGAAATTGAAAATGTAATAAGAAACCTCCCATCTAAAAAAAGCCCAGGCCCAGATGGTTTCATGGCAGAATTCTATAAAACATTTTTTTTAATTTTTTAATTTTTATTTATTTTTGTATGTGCATGAATGTACTGAATGCATGCAGGTTGGTGTCGTGCAATGCCATGGAGGCCAGAAGAGGGCATCGAACCTCCCCCCCCCCGAACTGGAGTCAAAGACGCCCACCACCATGTGCCACACATATGTGACTCGAAAAGTGCCGGGGACCGAACCCGGGTCTATAAAACATTTAAAACAGACTTACAACCATTAATTACTCAAATTGTTCAGAAGGGTACAAGCAGAGGGAAATCTACCCCATATTCCTTCTATGAACCAGCATCACTGTAATACCAAAACCAGAGCAAAGATGCAACCAAAAAAGGAGAAGACTGTAGACCCATCTCATTAATGAACAAGATGCAAAAATTCTCAACAAAATAACTTGACAAACTGCATACAGACCCCATCAAAGGATATCATCTCTGAGCTGTTTGAGCAAGTTGATATACCAGAGATGCAGGGATGGTCAACATACAAAAATCAAAATATCATAAAACACATAAATGGAATGAAAGACAAAACACGACAATCATCTCAACTGATGCAAGAAAAAGCCTTTGGGGACAATCCTAGCATCCTTCATGCATAAGACCTAGAAGGAAAATGGAATTGGAGGGCGTATTCCTCAATATAATCAAAGCCATATACAGGAAAATACACAGCCAATATCCTAAAGGGAGAAATGATAGAAGCTAGCCCCTTAAAGATGGGACTCAGCAAAGGCTGCCCTGTCACCAATATAGTGCCTGACAAACACTTGCTAGCAATAAAAAGAAAGAAAAAAGGAAATTAAAGGAAATACTAGTTGGAAAAGAGGAAAGTAAGCTATCCCTTTTTGCAGGTTCTAATTATATACCTAAGGGATGCTAAAAACTCCCCTAAACTCCTAGAAATGATTAAGAGTTTCAGTAAAGTGGCAGGATACAAAATTAACCTAGAAAAATCAGTAGCCTTTCTTTTTTTTTTTTTTTTTTTTTTTTTGGCTTTTCGAGACAGGGTCTCCCTGTGTCCCAGCTGTCCTGGAACTCACTCGTGTAGACCAGGCTGGCCTTGAACTCACAAAGATCTGCCTGCCTCTGCCTCCCAAGTGCTAGGATTAAAGGCGAACAACAAGCAACATGAAGAAGGAATTCAAGGAGACTTTCCACATCATAATAGCCTCAAAAATAATAAAATACCTAGGAAAAACCTAACCAAAGACACCAAAGATCTCTACAACAATTTTAAACCCTAAAGGAAGAATGGAGAAGAGATCAGAAGATGGAAAAACCTCCCATGCTCATGACTGGAAAATTAATATAGTAAAACTGTCCATTCTACCCAAACAATAATACAGATTCAATGCAATCCCAATTAAAATCCCCAAGAGTTTCTTCACAGGCTTAAAAAAAAATCCTTAATTTCATATGGAAAACAAAAGACTCTGAATAGCCAAAGCAACCCTGAGTTAAAAGAGCAATACAGGGGGATCTCTATACCAGACTTCAAACTGTATTATGGGGCTATAGTCATAAAATCAGTTTGGTACTGGCACAAAACAGACACTGACTAACTGGGAACAAAACTGAAAATACAAACTGAAACATACAATTTCAGACCCTTCATATTTGACAAGGGGGCAAGAAGGACACAATGGAGGAAAGACAGCATCTTCAGCAAGTGGTGTTGGCAAAACTGGATCCCACTTGTAGAAGAATAAAGTTAAACCCCTACCTCTCACCCTGTACAAAAATCAACTCCAAATGGATCAAAGACTCAATGTGAAACCCAAAACTCTGAAGGTGATAGAAGAAAAAGTTGGGCAGCAGCCTATAAGTCATAGGCGTCAAAAAGACTTCCTAAATACAGACAGCAACTGCACAGAGTAAAGTAACGACAGTGACAAATGGAACTCATAAATAAAAGCTTTCTTTACAACAAAGAAAATAAGGAAGTGAAGAGAACCACAGAGTGGGAGGAAACTTCGCCACAAAGATCATCTGACAAAGCATGATTTCCAGAATATATAAACTACTCAAAAAACAAAGAAAAAAGAAAACAAATGACCCACTAAAAAATGGAGGAAAGAGCTGAACAGAGACTTCAAAAATGAGGAATTAGAGGTGGCTGAGAAACACCCTAAAAAGTGTTCATTGTCACTAATAATTAAGAAATGGCAAAATTAAAACTACTTTAAGATATCATCTCACTCTGATAAGACTGGCTATGATCAAGAAAACAAATGATACCAAGTGCTGGAGAGGTTGTGGGGAAAAGGGAATACTCATCCACTGCTGGTGGGAATGTAAACTTCTACAACCACTATGGAAAGCAGTATGGAGAACCCTTGGAAGACTCAAAATGAGCTTCCCACCTGACCTAGTCATACCACTCCTGGGTATATATCCACAAGAGTTATCTTACTGCAGAGATACATGCACATCCATGTTTATTGCAGCTCTGTTCATAATAGTGAAGAGCTGGAACCAACCCAAGTGCCCCTTCTTAGTATTTCATATACAAGACTTAGTATTTCTTATAAAAGGCTGCTTGAGCTTTTGTACAAGCTTTTCTAAAATATTTACAGTAGTTAAACGTATCAGCTGGTGTAAACTTAGCCTTTCTGGATGCTTTAACGACCATACTTAATGCCCATACTAATTTGGGCGAGGGTCTAAGGATAACTTTTTCCTTGCCTCAGAGGTCAACCAATCCGAGGGACTTGCATGAGGGGCATCTCTTTGAAGATGTACTGCAAATGTGAGTCACCAGTCTTCCTGTGCGGGAGGTCTTGGAGATCCACTAATGGGACTTCAGCCATGTCCAGTCATAATAGAGGAAAGTCTGCTCATGCTTCAAAAAGGGAAGCCTGATCTAGAAGACCTGACTTTGTCCTCGACGTGGGGATGGAACTTGGGTAATTGAAAAGCCAAAAGGAGCCAGGGGCTCCCCTCCCAAAACCTGAGTGACCCTTGAGGACCAGATCCTCAAGTGACCTTGAAAAAACAAAAACCGGGGCTGGAGAGATGGCCAAGCGGTTAAGAGCGCCGACCGCTCTTGCAGAGGACCCGGGTTCGATCCCCAGCACCCACATGGCGGCCGAGAACCGTCTGAAACTCCAATTCCAGGAGAACTCCAGTTCCAGGGGAATCCGACACCCTCTTCTCACCTCCGCGGCATTGCACGACACGGGTGCACAAACTTGCATGCAGACAGTACATTCATACACATACAGAAATAAATAAAATTAATAAAAAAAAACAAAAAACAAAAACAAAAACCTTGGTTAATCTGGGCTAACTGTGTGCCCTTAAACATCTAAAAGGAAAGAAGAAAGAGAAATAAATAAATAAATAAATAGTAAGGCCTGAGAAATTGTACATATTTTGGAGTGATGCATATTGGAAGGAACAATAACAACAACAAATAGACTGGGTCAAAGAACTGACTAAAATGGTGAACTTCTGCTTGAAACAGTAATCTGCATTGAGAGTTTTGAGACTGAGAAAAAGATGAAAAACATGTTTGGCAGAATGCATGACCTCTGGTGGGGGGTGCAGGGAGGGGGGCATGGGTCTAGATTTGATTAGAAATTTTGTATGAAATGCACAAAGCTTCAATAAAAAATTGGCTTTGGAAAAATAAAAGAACATGGAGCAATGAGAGCTCTCAGACACTGGTGGTGGGAGTCTGGGACAGCACAGTAAATCTGAAAACAGTTTTTCAGTGTCATAAGATATAAAATATGCATCTATCACCCACGTTGTTCCACTGTCAGATATTGTCCAAGAGCAAAATAACTGTCTACAAAGATACTTGTGTCAGAATATTTATCAATTTGTAATGGTTAAATGGAAACAGCATAAATGTTCATCAAGAGGAGAATGGATAAATAAGTTGTGGTATGTTGATACAATAGAATACTACTGAATACTCAGCTATTAAAAAGGAATCATATTTATGCACACAGTAATATGGATTAATCTCAAGATCATGCTGAGTGAAAAGAAAGAAAAAGACATTTATGAAAATCTAGAAAGAACAAATAAATTTCTAGTGATAGAAAGCAGATCTGTGGTTTGTTGGGAAATCAAAATGAGAAGAATTTTAGGCATGATAGATGTGTTGATGAACCAGATTATCGTGGTGATGGTATAGAAACACACTGTTTCTGTTCTCTAGAGGAACAGAACCAAGAGAATGAATATGTATTACAAAGAGGACTTCTTAGACTGGCTTACATGAAATGGGTTGGGAATCTACCAGTGGCTGTCTGAATATTGGACAGGCTGAGAACCCAGGAGGTGTTTCATCCATGAGGCTGGGTGCTTCAATGGCTTGGGTCTGGCATTGAAGTCCTGGAGGATTCCTGGAGAGCTTCTTGTTTTCAGTGCATGTTGTGAGGCCTACGAAGCTGGGTTCCAGTGTCAGCACAGGATGGCAGCGACAGCAGCGACAGCAGCAACAGCAACAAAGTAGATGTTCTCACCATCAGGGAATGAAGGCAGGCAGGTAAAAACAGCCCTGATTTCCCACAGACCTCTTTATCTTCTGGCTTCCCTGTGGGAGGTGCTGCCTACCCAGGGGAGGGTCTTCCCCCTCAGTTAATCATTCCAGGAAATATTCTCAGAGACCTGCCCAAAGGATGTGTCTCTAAGTTGACAATAGATCTCATCAGATAGACAAACTAGAATTTACCGTCACAAACATACACACTTGGCCTAATGGACAAAATGCACATTTTTATTTTTTTTTAACTTAAAAAAATTTTATTTATTTTTTATGTGTATGAATGTACTGTCTGCATGTAGGTTTGTGCATCCATGTCATGCAATGCCGCGGAGGTCAGAAGAGGGTGTCAGATTCCCCTGGAACTGGAGTTAAAGACGGTTCTCAGCAGCCATGTGGGTGCTAGGGATCAAACCTGGGTCCTCTGCAAGAGCAGTTGGCGCTCTTAATCACTAGGCCATCTCTCCAGCCCCCAAAATGCACATTTTAAATATGTTCACTTTATCACAAATAAATTCTATCTTAGTAAAGTTATTATAAAATGCAATTAAAAAAAATAAAATGTACAATGGAGTATGCTCTACCTACCAAAGGCCATACCTTTAAAGAAAACCAGCTCTTCCTTAGATGCCCTCAGCTGTCAAAAGCTTCCTCCTGCTCAGTGCTGGAATGCTGATTGGCTTGATTTGTGCAAGTCTTGTACAAGCAACCACAGTGCTGAGTTCATGAGTACGACAGTCCTGTCATGTCCAGAACACACTGCTTTGCTCTGGTCCACACTGACCTCTGGCTATTACAATCCTCTGCCCCTTTTCCTCCATGGTGCCTGAGCCTCGGGGAGGGGTTGTGATAGAGAAGCTCCGTTTGTGGCTGATCACTCCAGTCTCTGTGCTTTGATCGGTTGTGTTTGTGCATTAACCACCATCTACTGTACAAAGAAACTTCTCTGATGAGGCCTGAGAGCTGCACTAATCTGTGAAGACAGAGATAGGAATATAGATGGCAGTTTGATACTCTATCCATTTAGCAGAATATTAGTAATAGGTTCACCCCCGTGGCCTATGAGTTCCCCAACCATGGGTTCTTGGCCATATTTACAGTACCAGGCATGTGTTTCTTCCGTGGAGTAGGCCTTACATATAACCAGAAAATGGTTGCTCACCCCCATAACACTGTGTCATTATTGAATCCCTGCTTATATCTTGTCCCGCTGGTCATTAATACAGTTCACAGGGTTCACAGATGGGACTGTTCACAAAAGACTGATAATGACTTTTACCCTCAGTAGCACCTTCTGGTACAAGGAAAGCTAGCTTGCAAGGAGGAAGCTTCCTGGTGAACACCAACTTGATTCCTCCATGTCCTGTGTCCAAAGTGTGTGGTGTCACCAGCAGTAGGGTCCTACCATCAAGTTCTGGAGGGCAACTGAAAGCAGTGGCAATAGGCTGCATCGTTTGGGGGTGTCTGGGACATGTCTGACCAACAGCTTGAGGGTTGATGTTTCACACTTGGCACTGGGTTTTTGGTTTCTAGGAGGAGCGTCATGCCCTGTACATGGTAACTCCACTTAAACTCTTTTATATGAGTGTGTTTGTGTACATATATATTTAGGAAGGTTATAAAATAGGTTTCCATATGGCTTTTGGAAACATCCTTAGTGTTAGTTATTCCTCCTCTACCCCTTCCTCTCCCATCCCCCTTCCCACTGAACCCTCCCTACCTATAATTCCCCTTTTCTCCTTCATATTCAGATAAATAGCTTTTGAACTTTAAAACAATACAAAGAATAAAACAAACTAAAATAATATAAATAATAAAAACACATTAGGCGTGGTGGCACATATTTTTAATTCCAGCATTTGAGAGGCAGAGGCAGAGGCAGAGGGAGACGGATCTCTGTGAGATCAAGGCCAGCCTGGTCTACGTAGTGAGTTCCAGGCCAGCTGGGGCTACAGGGAGACCCTGTCTCAAAAAGATCAAAACAGATAAATAAATACAAAATAAAACAATAACAATATAATTTATAAAAATATAAATATATTAAAACTATGAACTACTGTAAAAGCAGTCTCTGAGAAAACATTAATAAGAAACAAATAGACCAAAATATGTCAAATGCTAACCACCCCCAAGCATAAAAGCAGTTGGAAAGCAAAACAAATAAGTTAATAAAGAAAAAAATGAGAAAATGTATGCATATGAATGATGCATATTATTCTGACTGCTAAGCGGGTCATCCACAAATGGGAAAAAGACACAGGGGCATAGAGAAAAGACATTTACTTGTAATAAGAAACTCGTGAGTGAAACAAGGAAACATGAAAGCAGAATAACACGAGGCTTCTTTGCAAAGAGACTTTTCCAAAACCCTAGATGAAAAATATTTTTAGGAAAATACAACAGAACCCTCAACACATGTCTTCTGTTTGAGCCACCGAGTCTGTGGCATTTTCATTATGAAACAAACCAATATAACCACTACAGGGGTGTTATATGGCAGTTTCCTCTGAGAGGAAACACTCCCTCTAGGAGGGAGTGTGGAACTTAGAAGACTCTGGAGGTAAACAAAAGGTCATGTTTCTCTACAGAGCAGATTCTCTGACCATCCAGGTCTGGGAACTCTGTGCAGAAAGCTCTATGGTTCAGCTTTCCTGCTTGTCACTCACCCCTGTTGGGTGGGCTTTTTGGTGCTTCAGCTTCTTTTAAGATATTAATGTTCCTTGGAAGTAATCCCTCACACACATTCCTGTTAGTAACCCAGATCAGAACTCATTGGCTCACCAAGGTGGGATCACAGTCAGTTGTGGATTGTCTCTCTACAGTGAGTAGACATGTATGTGTTGTGTCTCCCCAGGAAATGTCTATCACATGATGAAGGGGGTGATTTTGATAAATTTTGATAAATAATCCAACTAGGATTATTTATCAAAATTACAAATGAGATCCAGCTGGGTATTATCTTACCAATGAGATATGAAGTGGCCCATGTATATAGTTCCACATTAGGGTAAATGTTCACCAAGATCAGTTACAGGTCATTCATATAATAGATACTTCATTTGTATAATAGAATACTTTGCAGCTGTAAAAGGGGATGAGAAAGCTCAAGTACTAATGTAAAAGAAAATCTCTAGATTCTCTTGTTAGGAAAAAGCAGCAGGGGCTGAGTGAGCAGTGTTTAAATCCTGTGGAACAATACTTACAAAAAAATAACAGTATGTATTTGTACTTGTTATGACACATAAACAAGTGTGCACAGAAAAACTGCCATACCAGGGACCATTCCTGGAGCTGCGGATGCAAGAGCAAGTTCAAACTGACCAAAGTCCCAGCCTGACAAAGGATGCAGAGAATGAATCACTGTGATGTGCGGATGAACACACACACACACACACACACACACACACACACACACACGACTGTGTAGGAAAATAAGGCTTGTTGAGAACACAGAGATCACAGGGCCACTGTTGAAGTGTTCTCTATGGTGAGGCTACAGGAATAAAACCTGAGTGAAAGGAGCTAGCAAGCCAAGGAAACATGTGGGTGGAGACTGATGTTTCAACCTGTTGTCGATGCTCTTTCCTGCGAAGGCACTGTCTTCTCCCTGTCCAATCCAGCAGCCTCAGCGTATGTGGTTGCTGTTTAGTTGCTGTTTCCAGAGACTCTGTATTGTGTCCAGCATCTTACACAGAGAAATGGATCAAGAAGCCAGGGGCACTTTCCCCAGGCCACAGGGCTGTGAACTCTGCGCCACCAAGCGTGTCCTTCATGCCCACCCCCCCCCCCCCCCCCCCCCCCCCCGAGCATACTTCACAGAGCCTAGCGTTCATCCCACTACCTGACATCGAGCCTTTCATTGCCATTCTCGTCCTTTGCCCTCTGACCTGAAGCTACCTCCCACCACATTTCCATGACATTTTCTTTCCTTGGAGAATTAATCACGTTCATTTCTATCTTTGCCCTTCTCCAGCTCACCTAGAGGACTTTCTGAAACAGAGGGCCTCTGTCCTGTTCATCGACTTCTCCTACCCAGTCCACAGAGGTGGCTCTAGTCTAGCTATGGATCTAAGTCGACTGAAGATGGCTTGTGTTTTCCAGAGTTGAATCCCTGGTCTTACTGTGTGGTTCCCCATCTCAGGCCAGTGTCCTGCCCTTAAAGAGGACTTTGTTTCTGAATTGATGAACTCAGCAACAGAGAGCCAGACCTGAACTGAGAGCTAGGTGCTAGAACAGGAGGGACTTTATAAGCATGGGCTACCATGGCGTCTAGTCATTCTGTTCCATCAATCCTTCTGTTGTTAGGTTCAGATGGCCTTGGTCCTGGTTTGTCTGTGAGGAAGTGTCCTCTACTTCTGGTGGGGTTGTGGAAGTCGTTATCTTAGTGAAGTACACGAGCCCTCTATCTGCTGGGGCTCATTTGTTGCTCAGCTGGTTGTGGTGGGGGTGCTCCTTCCTCCAGTGCTCCCTCCTTGTCCTCCTTGTTTCTCTGCTTATCCAACAAAAAAATATATTTAGTATCCCCCCACCCCCACCCCCAACCCCCACCCCCCATCTCTTGGTTGCGCCATCATGGAGCCTGTCCACTGAGCAGAAGAAAGGGGAACCCAGGAATCATGGCATCTGTAAGCCTCTCTCATGTGTTGGGAGGCACGTGACAAGGTGAGACAATGGCTGTGGAAGAAGATATGAGGTAGTATGTCAGAGTCTAGCAGGGCCCCTGAACAGGGACTCAGGGGGACAGGGATGCATCTGTGGGAAGGTGACAGTTAAGCTGAGACTTGGAAGATGAGGAGTGGGGATGGGTTGAGTGGGCAGAGCAGAGGAAAGAGCAAATGCCAACCATGAGGCACAGGAAGAACGCCCACAGGGCTGGAGCAGAGGACATGCAGGACAGCACCAAGGAAGTGAGGTAGGAGGGTGTGTGGGAACATGGGTCCCAGGGAGTGTGGAGTCTCTCCTACTTGCCCAAGGGCATAGTGACCATTAATAGAATTTATACAGTGGAGCTACAGAAGTGCTTTGCTGGGGCTGGAGAGATGACCTAGTGGTTAAGAGCGCTGACTGCTCTTGCAGAGGACCCAGGTTCGATTCCCAGCACCCACATGGCTGTTGAGAACTATCTTTAACTCCAGTTCCAGGGGAATCCGACACCCTCTTCTGACCTCCGGGGCATTGCACGCATTACACGACATGGGTGCGCAGACCTGCATGCAGACAGTACATAAAAAAAAAAAAAAAAGAAGTGCTTTGCCTTTAGGGCTGGGGAGACAGAGGGGCAACAAGCATTCGGGAAGGTATCACCAGGACCGGAGTTTTCCCAGGACCCCTTTCCAAATGCTCACAGCTCAACCAGGCTTCTAGAACTGAGTTCCATTGTGTTCCAGGAGAGGCACTTTCAGGAAGCTGGCAGCAAATTTGAGGTTCCTGAGATAAAACATGGGCTCACCAGGGCATCAGAGAATTGCAGATCAGGTGCCGGTGAAGACCAAGAAACCTGAGATGTTTGGTGTGTGGATGAGGGAAGTGGAAATCGTCTTCGCTTCTCTCACAGAGTGAGCTGTGTCACGGAGGGCAGACCATCTCCAGAGCAGCCCCAAGATCAAAGCAAAGAGCAAGGTGTGCAGGCTGAAGGTTTCTGGGCTTTCCCATGGAGATTAAACACATTTCTTCTGAAGAAGTGCAGAATCCCCTCCCCCACTTCTTTTTTTAAAGCCATCAGTCGTTTGAGTCACTTGGGAATAAGACTGTTTTCGCAGAGATTTCTGTGGGAGCCGGAGTAGGAGTTGGGATAGCTGCCGTCAGGGAACAGGGAAACATATGGTGGTCTGTTGTTAATGTGATCTGTTTTTTGTGTTGTTGTTAAACTTCCTCTTGTTAGCACTGGGCCCATTATGTAAGAGCTTGAGGGTCCATATGGTTTGTTGCATAAGACACCAAAGAAGATCACGATTTTCTGTTGCCCTGAAGCTACTCCAACTGTGTTTGGAAAACTTGTGGCCACTATGTTACCTTCAGGCAATGGTGCTGAGTAGTCCTGGACTCCAATCTCCAGTGTCTGTCCACCATGGCTTACTTGGATGATTTTGGGCAAGCTGTCTCTATGATTTGCATTCTCCAAGACCCCTATTTCCTTCTGTGTCAATGAGAAAAAAAAATACTAACTTCATAGAATTGTTAGAGAAATCAG
Organism: Rhizomys pruinosus; assembly: GCA_009823505.1. Classification (NCBI taxonomy): domain Eukaryota; kingdom Metazoa; phylum Chordata; class Mammalia; order Rodentia; family Spalacidae; genus Rhizomys; species Rhizomys pruinosus. The sequence continues at coordinate 632,777 of VZQC01006901.1, forward strand.
AAGTATTTATTTACAATGTGTTGAGTATCCAAAATTTTAGTATTGCATGCTTTGTGACTCTTTTGTTTAAGCCTCATGGGGACTTTTGGAAGGTATTACTATTATCTTCAGATGGGGAAAGGAGACAGAAAGCTCTGAATGGCTTTCCTCATCTGAGAAGAAGCCACAGAACTAAGAATTAAAGCACAAGCTCTTCCAAGGTCACTAAGAACCACTGATAATCTCCTCACTGCCCCCAATGCTGGTAAAACACTAGGTATGCAACAGGTGCCCAACAATTAGACTTTTGCTGGCCGAGGGAAACAATTTAAAAGGAGCAATTCCTTTGGGCTCACGCTTCCAGGGGCTTCAGTTCATGGTTGGCATTTACTGTTGTTGTGGGTTAGGGAGGAGGCAGAGCATCACCGGGGGGTGGGGGGGGCAGCAGTGTGGATGTGAAAAAAATTACTTATCTCACAGGGGTCAGAAGAGAAGAGAGAGAGGATCAGGGGCAGGTATGACCTTCCAAGGCAGGCTCCCCGTGACCTACTTCCTCTAGGACGGTCCCTTCTAAAGTTTCCATCTCCAAAAACTGTGGCACCAGCTGAAGACCCCATCTTCAACACCTGAGCCTGTGGTGGGAGGGTGTTTCTAATTCAAGCCTTAACAGTGATCCTAGTCTGTACGTTCTGTGAGGGAAGGGGATTGGACAATTCTACCCACACTATCACATTCTTAGCATGGCAATTAGGACCTGGGGTGGTGTCGGCATTCAATAACCCCTGTTGAAGCAAATAAATCAGGTTTGTATTTATGACACAACTCTGAGATCTGGAGGTGGGCCTGCTTGTGTGTAATCTTAGCTTGGCCATTTATTGCTTGTGGTCAGAGCCAAGACCCTTACTTGGTTCATTTCCCTGCACAGTATTCTCATTACTCTCATTTATATATTGGGGTTAAAGGTAATCCCCGCACTACCTGTCCCTTTTCTTTCTGTCTTCTGGATCTGCAGATCAACCTGGATCCCAGGCTTCTACATTATCCCATTTGAGGTAAAACAGACCAAACACCCAAACAAAGCAAGACAATTGCACCTGTGCTTTCAGGTCCCAGGGATCCCTGAAGAATGGTAAGAATGTTCCCTTAGTGATTACCAAACTTAATCAGTTTTCTTTGTCAGAGGCTTTATATCTCAGCAAGTACATCCCTGAGACATGGTAATCATGGCATAATTGCCGGCCACTGAATCTCACCGAAACTATAGGAAATCTGCACCAAGAACAGCTCTCAGTTGTGGTTCTGGCTAAGTTGGAAAGAAGGTCATGATCAATTGGTAATCAATAGGTGAGGCTGCATAGAAGGGGCAGGGGTCTTAGTGCTGTCCTAAACTTCCCAGATTTTAGAGTGGAGAATAGGCACTAAACAGGAAAAGTGACTTCCAATTAGTCTGATCTGGAATTCAGTGTGCTTTCTCTGATCTGCTAGCCTAAGGCTTTGCTAAATCTCCAAAAGAAAAGAGAATAAGAATTTCTTTCTTTCTTTCTTTCTTTCTTTCTTTCTTTCTTTCTTTCTTTCTTTCCTTCCTTCCTTCCTTCCTTCCTTGCTTTCTTTCTTTCTTTCTTTCTTTCTTTCTTTCTTTCCTTCCTTCCTTCCTTCCTTCCTTCCTTTCTTTCTTTCTTTCTTTCTTTCTCCCCCCCGACACACACACACACACACACACACACACTCACGCGACTGATCACTTACATTATGCTTTCTTATTTGATGATGTAGATGGGCTACATCACTCCCATTTTACAGATAGAGAAACTGATTTCAGGTGATACAATTTACTCTGGTCCCAGAGTCAGAGAGAGAAGCCTAACATCTCTTAGATTATCTGAGCCCGCACTCCAGGCCTAAGGTGTGGCCTACTAAGACTCAGCTGGGCACTGCTCTCCCTCCTACAGAAGTAGCTGTGAAGCCTGGGCCAGTGTCTGCCTCTTTGGGCCTTATTTTCTTCATCCTTCAGTAAAGACAAGTGGCACGCATCTCCTACAGAATGGTGTGAGGGAGAAAGAAATCCAAGTAAACAAAAGGATGAAATGGAGCCTACCCTACAGCAGGGCAATAAGCAGAAAGACCCAATGCACATAGCAGAGGAGCTGGCAAGCCCCACAGGGAGGGCCCACGGGGGCTGCAGCCAGGCCCAGCCTCCCGGCGTCTCTGCTCCATGTCCTGGCACGAGGCCCAGGACTGCCGAGTCCGCTCCTCTCTCCTGTCAACTCTGCAGAACACGCTGTTTCAAGACAAGGTGGTTCCCCTTGAGAAAATGTTCCCGCTGCACGTCGCAGCAATCAGCCTGGACAGAGCCTGGCCCCACCCTGCACAGCCATTCTTCCCAGTCTCTGCTTCCCAATCATAGAAGGTAATGTGTGATCTGAACAGCCACCTTCTTGCAGAGCAGTCCCTTTTTTCTCTGTGTTGGCTTGAAACCAATTTCATCTGAGCCTCAGCTTTGGGCCCTTTAGAATGGAAAGTGAACCTCCCACCATTTGGAAGAAAAACTGGGAGAAATCACTGGAGATGCTGCCCTCTCTCCCTCACTCACCATGCCTGCTTCAAGCGCTAACATTTTGATCTCTGTCCCTTCCATTTCCAAGGAAGCCATCCTGGCCAAGGCAAGGTTATAAATGCAGATTTAAGCCTCTCGGCAGCACCCAGCATCGTGTCTCCCTGATCCCCTATGTCTGGTTCTTCTCCATCTCTGGCCTCTCCTCAGGCTCCTTTCTGGGGTCCTTAGGTTTCTCGGTGTTTCCTCGAGTCTTCCTCCCCCCTCACTTACTCTCTGTGTGACTTCCCCTTTAGCTTCTGGGCATTTAGCTCCTTGAGATCAATCTCTGTTCTGCAATGCCTTCCCTCCTGCCCCCCGGCCATCTCTCAGTCAGGACCCTAGGACCCAGGCATCTGACTCCTCCCTCAAACCCAACTCATTTCAAGCTGCTTCATGCTCCTCACCACCACCCTGGGATCTCTCATCAAACCCGAGATCTGAATCTCAGAGAACTGCACTGCCGTTCGGACGTCGAGGTGCCAAGGGGCAGAGCAAAGGCCTGGCCTTCCTGTTACCCAGCAAGATGACCTCAGACCTGCTGTCATCACCATCCTCTTCTTCCTCATACGACTGCATGCCCCGCCTTCTTTCATATTGTCCCTCGAATCAGCTGTACACCAGGCCGTCCCCATTGCTGGGAGTGAGTCTAGGAACTTTCCTGCCTGGTCCACCAGGCTCTAGTCTTGACTCTTTCAGGCTTCTGGACACAGCAGCCCAAGGTATTCTCTAACAACACAAATTCAATTCCCCTACTCCTTTGCCTAAACTTTCCCTGTCTCCAGCCCCTTACGTTAAGATGAAGTCTTGCTGCTTATGCAGGTAGATGTGTATCAGTTAGGCAGGGGACACCAGAGTAATAATATGTCTTATGGACATTAGAAGCATGTATTGGGACTGGAGAAATGGCTTAGTGGTTAAGAGCTCCGACTGCTCTTGCAGAGGGCCGGGGTTCAATTCCCAGCACCCATATGGCGGCTAAGAACTGTCTTTAACTCCTGTCCAGGGGAATCACACACCCTCTTCTAACCTCCACAGCATTGCATGACACAGGTGCACCTACATACATGCAGACAGTACACTCATACACATTAAAAAAAGTATGTATGTATGTATGTATGTATGTGTGTGTGTATGAATGTATGTATGTATGGACCTTCATATGACCAGTGTAGGAAGCTTCTCTTTTTATGCCGAGCAGGGACCATTCGGCCCTGCTAAGGGGGATAGGGACACACCACCCGATTTGCGGACACTGTGGGGAGCTGGCCCCTCGGCACAGAGACCAGCTGGCTACTTCCCACAGCCCAACCTAAGCGTAACTCCAACTTAGGCTCTTAGCCTTGACCCACGAGACACGTGTTCCACTCTTGGCTGTGACTTCCCACCTGCCCAGAGCCGGGACAGGAATTTCACTCACAACACCAGCTACCCAGGTTGGTGGTCCGCAAAGGGAACCTCTTCCCAGCCCACTGGCCACCCGAACGAAATTCAGGCTTACCTTAGCCTGTACGAGTGCAATAATTAATAAAAATATCGGTCAGGAACTCCGTGATGTTAACTGGAATTCAATTTACTGGTTGCTACAGCTTGCTTTTATAAACCAAATTAGGTCAGTTCCCAGGACCGATCATGAGCCCCCGCAACTCCGCGCCACCGCACACCTTGCTCCACCCACCATCGCGCACCCAGGTCATACTGCTTGCTCCTCCTTGGGGCGGAGCCCACCATGCGGTGCTAGTTGGAAATCCAGCCCGCAATTCAAGCTGGATTTCCCACAGACCAGTCCTTGGTCCTCTCTCTACTGAGGATAAATACAATGGAGCAAAACCCACTCGGAGAATGCTACAGAGGGCCAAACTCTAAACTCTATTTTCCAGTACAGGATATACAGGAAGCTTCTACCAATCAGCACAGAGAACATCAGAATGCATCCAATCATCGAAAAGGTCAACTTAATCACACAGTTACATAGTCCTCAGCCTGTACATGCTTCTATAGATGTTTACATGCTGTTTATAAGCTCAGCGCAGGAGGCAACTAATCACGGCGAGGGGGCTGCATGCAGCTGTTGCCAGGAAGGGCGCCATGTTGATGGCACAGCAAGAAATTCAGCAACGTGGCTTACTAATCAGGCCTGGGAGTGGCATATATCTATCATCTATCTATCTATCTATCTATCTATCTATCTATCTATCTATCATCTATCTATCTATCTAATCTATCTATCCATCCATCCAGCTATCATCTACCAATCAAAAACTTATTTCAAGGACTTTGCTTTGGTGACTGTGGGAACTAGCTAGGCAAGTCTGGAGCCTGCAAGGCAAGCTGGCAAGCTGGAAGACACTGGGCCAGAGCTGCAGCTGCAGCTGCAGGCCACAGCTAGAACTGCTCTCCCAGGGAAGCCTGCTACCAACTGGTTGGGGATAATCTCCTCACAGTCAACTGGCTGTGGATGCTAACCCTATCTGCAGAGGACCTTCCCAGGCTTACCTCACTTCATGTTCCTGAGTAGCTGGGCAATACAGCGTAGCCAAGTTGGCATGTAAGACTAACCGTCCCAACATGGTGCTTTTGGACATGTGCCACAGTCATCTCCTTCCCCTTTTTTCCTCCTGTCACCTCACACATTGGGCTCTGTCACCTGACCCCTGCCAGCTGGCCTCTGACCTCCTGCCTTTCCACAGGTGTGAAGTCTTCCACTGCTTTCCTAGGTAACTCCTATGTGTCTTTAGAGGAACCGAGGAGCTGACTCCTCCCGGTGGGCCTACACACACTCCTGAAGCCCTCCATTCGCGTGCACTGAACCTGAGCTTGCAAAGCCCAGGTGAGCTGAAAATGTCTTGGTGGGTTATGAGTATGTGAGCAGTTCTGAGACAGGAAATGTCGGTCCTATCACTGTTAAGTCCCACATGCCACCATTCCTGGTCAGCAAGGGTCTCATGTTCTGGTCTGCCAGTCTCTCACCTTCCTGTGGAGTGAAAGCTCTGTGGAGGCACACACCACACCTGTCTGGGTCACTGCAGTATCCCTCAGGCCTCACCGTGCTTGGCACCCAGAGGGTGCTCAATCAGTGTTTACTGAGTGAATAAATGAATATTTGTTTGAATGAATTCAGCAATAGTATCAGTCAAATACCTCCTAAGTTCCAGGTGTTGTTTTGGGGGTCTGGAAATATAATCAGCAAGAGAGATAAGGCCCTGTTGTATCAAGTTTACACCCCGAGGTCTGTCCGAGACAGAAAATGAATGCATGTACAGAAATAACAATAGGAAAACAGAGTATGGATTATAAGGGTGTTCACACTGTGAAGGGCTGGGAAGTGGAGGAATAATTAATTACTGGCTGTGCAGAAGAGTCAGTAAGTTCTGCTCTTCACCATTGATTCACACCCAGGCAAACAGCCCAGCCTCTACGTCTCTCCCTCCTCTGAGATAAGGAGTATAGTAACTGCTTGCTTATCTCACAAGGCTATCATAGCACAGGAGACAGCAATTGTAAAAGAGCTTACTCTCTGTCGCTGCAAACAGTGCATGTTGGTTCTGTCAGTTAATCGTATGGAAAAGAATCTTGGCACGAAGTCACCTAATGGTGATCATCCTGACACCAAACATGAGTTCTGTCACCTTTGTGGGTCTCAGCTTCCTGATCTGTGGAAATGGGGAGAGCACTCATATCTAAGTCTTTTGCCAGGTTAAAAGTAGGTAATCCATGCTAAGTGCTTGGTGAAGCCCATTCCAAGAGCTCTGCTAATATTAGCCCCTAATAGTCGTCCTGTCAGTCACGGGTGAGTATCCATAAATGGAGCTATTCACGGGTTCTCCAGCTTCACATTTCTGCCAGGAGTCTTTATGCACTGACACCTGCGATTATGCAAAACCACAATCGACATTTATATGCAGAACCTGAACAAATGGAGAATTTGCTATTCGATTCCTTCTCTTCCAGCTCTTCAAAAAATATTTTCTGGGACATACAGAGAGATGCACTCTTCATTTGTATAGAAAACAAGTGTTCCTGGTGTTATGAACATAAAACTCTGAAACCGTTTGGGTTTTTTTTTTTTTTTTTTAATGTAATACATTTTAGAAATCCCATAAAGGAGTCCTTGTCAAGAGAAAACACAGCTGGTGCCCAATTAGAGAGGTGATTGAGACTAATGGACTGGCAGAGCTCTTAATTAAACTGGATCACAAACTGTCGGTGGAGGGGGGCGGCAACTGGGGAACGGAGGGGCTCGCACAGTCACCAGCGGGCGATGGCTAAGAAGAGCAGATTTTGTTCAGGAGACAAAAAACTGGTCATTTTGATCACATATGAATTTAAAGCTTTGAAAAACCAGTTCTTTGGAGGCAAGATATACCTTATTTGGCTCACCCCCCCCCCAATCCAAGTTCTTTGACTTCTATTCAGGAACCAGATCTTATTGCCCTTCTTGGTTCCTGGGAAGATTCCTCTAGGAACCTCCTGCCTGCAGTTTTCTTCTGACTGCTGCTGGCTTCAGACCACTGTTGCCCTCCTGACCAACACCAGCTCTAGAGATACTTGCCCTTGGCTGCCATCTTCTTCCCTCCATTCCTTCATGCCCTGTGGAAGCCCTGAATTGTACCAAATACACTCCTCCCTCAAACCTATCACTGTGTGCTCCTTGTGTGGCAACACACACACACACACACACACACACACACACACACACACACCTCTCCTTGAAGTCTCCTATGGTATATTTTGATGTCTGAGCATTAAAAATCATCATGTCTGTGGGGCTGGAAAGATGGCTCAGCAGTTAGGAACTATTGCAGAGGACTGGGCTTAGTTCCTAGCACCTACATGGCAGCTAACAACTGAACTGCATGTAACTCCATCTCCAGGGGGAATCTGATGCTGTCTTCTGGTCTCCATTGACATTGTACATGGTGCACTTTCATGTAGAGAAAGGACTCACACACATAGAATAAAAATACATAAAAATTAAGAAAAATCAACATGTCAAATCTCTTCTGGTAAGACACGTACACTCACCCCAGGAAGCTTAGCCACAGGCTGCTTGTGTCTTTCCCCAGATCCTTTTGCTCCAAGGAAGAGCATCTTAGCTCCACGTGTTTGACCTCCGGGGACTTTATCTTTGCTGAGCTCCATCCACTCACGCTCAGCCACACCTGGCTCTTATCTTGGCTGGCTGCACTCCACCCCAGAATCTCCAATAGCAGGGTCCCAGTCACTGACTCTCCTTAGGCCGTCTCCCTAGACCTTCTTCTGCATTCCAGACCCTGGCCCCACCCTCCTTTTCCCTTCTAGATCTTCTAGGCTTCATAGACTTGCAGATCATCATAGCTTTCCCCACCAGCACTAAAAGTGTGACTATGCAAGGAAGAAAGTATGTAAATGAGCCTCTTTTGGCGTCTCTGCAGCGTGGCCTGGCTCATCTCAACCTCGGCACCTGCTCCCAGGTACACATGAAGGCGAAAGAGGCTGCGTAAATGTTCTTGGTCCTTGGACCACAGAAATTGCTTCAGAAACGCTAGCTCTTATTCTCATTACCAAATTATCAGTGGGCCACATGCTACCTCGTAACATCTTTGCAAATCTCCCGTCTGAGCACTTTTCCTCTGGTCCACCTCAATTCCAAACGCCATCTTCATGGTACTTCAGCTCCCTCAATCATTTCTGTCTAAGTTTCTCTGATGAATTTTCCTGCCTGTTTTAGAACCAGTTAGGTTCTTTTTCCCGACCATGGGAATTAGAGGGCAGATGCAAGAGACTAGCAAAGGTTGAACATTTATCCACACGTTCGCCACATTCATCCCTTACTAATAAGAAGGGGTCTTTAACCTAGAGAAAAGGTGACTTGAAAATTGAGACCTGAAAGGCCAGCTGGGTAGAGTTAGTTTTCTTTCTCTCCCTCTCACTCTGTGTTATCTTTTGTTCACCTTATTCAGGTACATCCCAGCAACGAAAGCTGAGAAAATAGATTTGACGGAAGCTGATGAATCAGGCCTTCCTGTCACTATCTTTAGTTATGTGGAAAACAATGAGAGGTTGACTCAGTGAGATAGTCTTCTGAAGGAGAGGATCACATAAGGAGTGTCCTTCTAGAAAGCCCCTTCACTCTCCCTTTCTCTCTCTTTCCTTCCCTTCCTCCCTTCCCTTCTTCACACATGTCCAGGAAGTTTACCCTGGAGCTACAGACAGACAGACGGTGGTGATGTTTCTTTTCTCCAGACAGCCTCCTCAGCAGCTGCTGCTGACTCAACCTCCCCACCCTCCTCATAGGTGGGGCAAGCAAGTAGCCCGGCCCTGGGTGTTAAGTTGTAGTTGGTATCAGGGGAAAAGTCATGATATCTGCAGAGAGGGATGCGTGATTTTTCTCCTGAACACTGGGATGTTTGCAGTGCTCCTTCAGTCAGTTAGTCCCTGGGACTTCTGCAGACCCAAAGAGCCATCAGTTCTCTCCCTGGGAAACTGTCTTATAGAGACCCCACAGACTCCTGCTGACAGGGATGTGAGGAGGAAAAGGACTGTCTGCCTATTCTAGGTGCCCAAGGAGTTCTGGCTTGAGATCTGAAAACTGAGTGACCCATATCTAGGTGACTTGTCTATTAGGTACGGTAAGGGACAGTGCCCAGGCCCCTCAGTCTTCAGGAGGAAGAAAGTGGGTTAGTGTATAGCATGTCTGCCTTTTTACTAACACAGTTGTAGAATATAATTTTCTATATTTGCTTTTCTGGAAGAAAGGAATTTATAACACCAGAAATGTTGAGGACCCTGAAATCAGAGGTTCACTCCTGCAGGTCTCCTTTCCCACCTGTGGAACAGAGATCCTGCGCCTTCCTCACTACTCCATGACCAGTGTCATGGGGCTTCTTCCGGGACCATCCCTGGCTTCCTCTTCTAGTCACAGGAGGCTGCTCCTGTGTTCAGTGACGAGCACTTAGAATTCCTAGAGCTGCATTTGACATCCACTGGGTTCTGTTGGTCACTGTGGCTTCCATTCACTGTTCCTGGGACAGGACAAGCCTTGCACACCCAGGCAGGGCCCTTCTAATTCAAAAGTACCATCCCTTCCCTGCCAGCGCCCCATTATCTACAACAAGGTCACCTGATTGGAGAGGGCCATGTGCGGGGGTGGGCCTTGTTCAGTATTGTTAGGATGACTGGGCGTAGCATCCCACCAAGTGTGGGCTCTTGTGAGATCAAGTCACATGTCACTGAGCCTGGGGGCCAGGGCTTGCCAGTCTTTCTACTTCGACTCAAATATCACCTACCTTTCTCCCAGAAACAAATGAAAGCAAATCACAAAACCAAGCATTTCTTGAGTCTTAGGCATTGAGCCAAACACTGTTCGGCCAGGGTCGTGTTTCTCAGAGCCACCTCACGATGTGGCTGGTGTAACCATCCCTATTTTGCAGATGGGGAATGGAGGCAAGCAGGTGGCAGAACTTGTATTTGAAGCAGGTCTTTGGGTGCACAGCTTGTGCTCTCGCTGCCTGGCTGAGCCCAGCTGAGCCTGCAGCCTTTCAATCTTGCCTCTGCCCCAGGCTCTGTCCCTACTTCCCAGGCTCTGTCCCTGCTTCCCAGGCTCTGTCCCTACTTCCCAGGCTCTGTCCCTACTCCCCAGGCTCTGTCCCTACTCCCCAGGCTCTATCCCGACATTTGTCCCTCCAATAATTATTTCTGGTTCTCAATATCCTAAGAGGCTAGTGGCTTCTTCTAGCCCAGAGTAGCTTTGTAGGTCCTTGGAGACTCCTGACTGAAACGCTTTCCCCCTCATATACCTGAGAATTATGAGCCATTACTCCCTCATATTCCATACCCTGAGAGGCCAAATCTAGTCACTCTGATATCAGTACTTTGCTGGCTCCCTGTGCTCCCTTTGCCAGCCCCCCCTTCCTCTCTAATGCCTTTCAGAAATGGCAGGGTAGACCCCGTTATCTCTGCTCAAGAGTCTTCTGTGACTACTATTGCCCCCGTACCTTTAGCCTGGGAACCAAAACCCTTCCGACTACTTGCCTAGAACCCTTCTAGGTTACCACAGCAATTAGCTACCTATAATTCCCAGGATGAGCCAGGCTTTCTCATGCCCCTGTGACCGTGACTGTACACGTTCTCCACCCGGAATCTGGCATCCCTTCCTGGAACTCAGGGGAAACTCCTCCTAGTGCAACTGCACAAGTCCAGCATCCTCTCCCACAGGAAGCCTTCTATACTTCTGACCCTTGTTCCAAAGATGGAGCTGAGATGTTCTCACCTGGCATACCCACCCCTCCCCCCACCACTGCAAGGGCACTTCTGGCCCAATCTATACCTTTCTTTATCTCCCTGGACACAGAGTGCCCTGAAGGGAGGGAGGAGGCTTCTAATGCCTCCATCTCCCCAGCCTCTGAGATCCAGAAGAACACAGCAGGCATTTCTGGATGACACAGGATATACTGCTGGACCTGCCCATCTGCAGGCATTAAAGACTCTACAGAGACATCCTAGAATCTCTGGAGCCGATAGAAGACAAGGGTCCAGATTAGGCCCTCAGAGGAACAGGGCTGACCCAGAAGACTGTGAGGAACCTGATTTCAGCCACATTGACAGAGGGTATTCTTAGCAAAGGAAATATGGATTAGAAAAATGATATGGGTTTCAGCAAAAAGAATAGACAGAACCAGCACAAAACTTGATTCACAATACCATAAGGCTCATCTGTGATATTTTTCATGGTGTCAACACTATAAACACTAATTGAACAAAAAGTTATGTTTTTTAAAAAATATTTTATTTATTTATTTGTATTGTCTGCATGTATATAAGTGCACCTGTGTCATGCAGTGCCCTCAGAGGAAAGAAGAGGGTGTCAGGTTCCCTGGAACTGGAGTTATGGATGGTTGTTAACCACCATGTGGGTGCTGGCAACTTAACCCCTCTCCTCTGCAAGAAAAAAAAAAATCAATGCTTTTAACTGCTGAGCCACTACTCCAGCCCCCAAGAATTATGNATTGAGATGGACAAGCTTTTCCAGCACTGTTCACTGGGTTCTGGGCCATGCCTTGGGTTTTCTCAGGACCCTTCCCGTCCTGTGGGATATCCAGTTGTGATTTGTAGGATGGGCATGGCCCTCAGCTCTGTGATGCTGTCAGAGTTTGCACAGCATGGAAGGAAGGTAGGCCAGTGTTCTTATCAGTCTTCATGCCAATGCATATTATGTGTACAGTTAGTATACTGTGGAGGAAGAAAAATCTAGATTGAGGCAGAACGACTGTTGTTTTCTTTTTTTTTTTTTTTGTCTTTTTTTTTTTGTTGGTTTTTGGTTTGGTTTTTTTTTGTTTTTTGTTTTTTTTTGTTTTTGGTCTTTTTGACACAAGTAGCTCTGGCTGTAGCTCTGGCTGTTCTGGAACTCACTCTGTAGACCAGGCTGGCCTTGAACTCACAGAGATCTGCCTCCCTCTGCCTCCCAAGTGCTGGGATTAAAGGCGTGCTTTTAACTAGACTGGAAAGGCAGGGGTGGTGCTGGGATGGCAGCACAGATTCATCCTAGGGTTAGTTGATAATTGAAGGAAAGATGTTTAAGCATATTATTTAGAAATATGGAGTCGGGGCTGGAGAGATAGATGGCTCAGTGGTTAAGAACACTGTCTGGTCTTGCAACCGGGGTTCGATTCCCAGCACCCACAAGGCAGCTAAGAATCATCTTTAAGCCGGGTGAGGTGGCGCACGCCTTTAATCCTAGCACTGAGGAGGCATAGACAGGCAGATCTCTGTGAGTTCAAGGCCAGTCTGGTCTACAGAGTGAGTTCCAGGCAGGTGAGGCTATAGGGAGACCCTGTCTCAAAAAACAAAACAAAACAAAACAAAACAAAAAATATATATATGTGGAATCAAATATGGGAAGAAATATCAGATACTGGCTGTCTGGGTGGTGAAATTTCAGAGTAGGGAATAAACCTGGTAACTGGGCTTTAGAGAGTCACCTGGCCTGTTGAACTATACCTGATATTGGGAGACAGTGTGGGAAGGCACACCTCTGTCCAATCAGTCTGACTAATGCTTTGAAATGCCATCTGGGGCAGCTCCCAGAGCCCTCCCAGAGCCCTCCCAGACCCAGGGTCCAGGCTGGGCCTGGCATCCTCTTAACCCAGCTCTACCGGCCCATGTCCTCATAGACTGCTTTGTCTTCCTCCTCTAGGCCCTTTCAGGCTGTCACTGGCTGGGCCCCTGGCCTCTGCAGCTCCATCCCCTGTGCTGAGGCCATTTGGACTTGCATTTTCTTTTGCCCAGGATGGCCCTGGAGACTGTCTTCTTGGTCACTTTCCCAGGGCCCTGTTCAGTAGATCTGGATAAAAAGCTGTAAACAGCCTTGCCCTGGCCTGCCAGCACTGTGCCACAGCTGGAGAGCCTCTGAGTTGATTTCCTTCTCTGAATACCATAAGCAGGTGGTCTCCATTTTCCAGGACCTTCTGTCAGCTCACAGGGCTTCGCAGCAGCAGCAGCAGCAGCAGCAGCAGCAGCGGCAGCAACAGCAGCAGCAGCAGCCAGTCTTTGTATGGTTACAGCAGCCAAGAGCCAGAGGGATGCAGGTGCCACTAGCAGAGGAGAGGGTGAACGGAACAGTCACACAGAAGACAATGTGACAGTCTGGATGAGCCTTGAGGCCATGCTGCTACAAGAAATGCCAGTCACCAAAGCACAAATGCCATTTACACGTGGAGATACCTGCCAGGGGCTGAGGGTGGCAGGGAACCAGGAGTTAGTGTTTAGTGGTCCCAAAATATCACAATGGGAGAATGAAAACATTCCCGCGATGGACAGTGACTGCTTTACATTCATGCGGTATGCACAGACAGATAGTGTCTGCTGTACAACAGTGTGACATGCCGAGATGGCTGGTGAGCATCGCATGTCAGTGTGACATACACGTTGTCACTGAACTGTGCGCTTAAAATTGTTCAGAGTCATGTGTTTATTTTATGACAACAAAAGTTCTTTCAATGGAGGTAAAGAGAGGGTACAACAGAGCTCCCCAGGAGTAGGGGTGTGCGGACCCTGTGCAAATGGGTGAGTTAAGGTTTGACAGGCACAGTTTCTGCTGGGAGTAATGGAGCCCTTTGGGTAGAGGGAGTGTTGCTGGCGCCTAAATGTAAGTGCGTTGAATGCTACTGTATGGGAACTTATGGATGGCTAAAATGATAATCATGACAGTGCTCCACCAGAACAAGGAGAAGGAGACAGGGAAGGCCTGAGTAGCTTTGCTTTCTCAGGAGCCAGAGTCTCCAGCGAGCCAGGTTAGCAGGTGCTCACGAGGGTTGAACACACACAGAAAGTGCTCATGAGCTCTTGCTGACCTGATCCACTTCTTCAAGAAAGTTGTCCGCAACATGGGATAGAGGACTTTAGCCCTGGAACATGTAGAGATACAGTTGGAGTTCTGTGACCAGTTCTAGCATCTTTGTGGCCAGAAATTCCATAGCAAGATCCCCCAAGCCAGGGACTTGGCAACGGTAACAGAGGACAGCCCAGAGAATAGTGTCACTGTGAGGCTTTCATCCACACACCACAACAGCTAGCAATTACTACTTACTCCGTGCTTGTTCTAAGCATTTCCTGTAATAACAACATTGCTAAGATTTCTACTATTATAGTCTCTATTTTGTGCCACTGAGACCCAGTGATTGAGTAACATATCAAAAGTCACATGGCCAAACAACGGGGAACTCAGGCTTGCTCCCAGGTGATCTGATCTGCTTAACAATGATGGTATTGAGGCTGGAGAGATGGCTTAGCAGTTAAGAGCACAGACTGCTCTTGCAGAGGACAGGGGTTGGATTCCCAGCACTGACATGGTGTCTTTAACTCCAGTTCCAGGGGAATCTGACGCCCTCTTCTGACCTCTACGGCATTGCACAACGCAAGTGCACCAACCTACATGCAGACAGTACACTCATACACATTAAAAAAATAAATTATGGGGGCTGGAGAGATGGCCTAGCGGTTAAGAGCACCGACCGCTCTTACAGAGGACCCGGGTTCGATCCCCAGCACCCACATGGCGGCTGAGAACCGTCTGTAACTCCAATTCCAGGAGAACTCCAGTTCCAGGGGAATCCAAGACCCTCTTCTGAACTCCGCGGCGTTGCACGACACGGGTGCACAAACCTGCATGCAGACAGTACATTCATACACATACAGAAATAAATAAAATTAATAAAAAAAAATTAAAAAAAAATTATAAAAATTAAAAAAGAAATAATGGTATGTAAGGCAGCAACCAGCTCTTCCGTTCTAGGTCTCTCTGCATTTCCTCAGCTCCATCCAAAAGGCAAGGAGAAGCACTGGAAAGGAGGACGTCAGAAGGGAGCTCCTGAGACAGGAGTGTAGGTGCAGTGGGTACAGGCACAGGCTTGGGTATGGATTGCACCCACTTGGCTCAAGCTGGCTGTTGATGGTTTGCACAGCCCTGGACAGGCTTTTTTGGTTCTGTAAGGTCCTGCATTCTCTTCTGCAGCCAGGAGATCTACGGGGATCCATACATGAGTAAGCGCAAACTTGCTGGGGACTGGGGCCTGGGCCCAGTGAATGCCCATGGGGTGGGAGGGAGGACTGAGGCTGTCCTTCCAGAATGATGGGGACAACTTGTCTCTCTAGAGCCCACTCCTGTTATGAAACACTTACTAAAACCAGTCCCACAGGTTTGTTGTGAGGATTAAACAAAGACTGCACTTCGAGCTGACATCTATTTATAACTCCAACTTGTTTTCCAACAGTATCAAACAGCTAACAATACAAGCATTTTTAATTTGGAAGAGAAAATGTGGGGTTCAGAGAAAGGAGGGTCAAGAAAAAGAAGAGCTAGTGGGGCTGTGTTTGGAAAGGCCTGGCTGCCTGGCGTGGGCCGGGCACTCTGCAGATGCCCACTCTGTTGTAGTTGTGATAGCCTGCCCCAGTGCCTCTAGACAGTCAGCATGGAGTTAATATAGGCCCACTCTGTGCTGGAGAGGAGAGGGGCTGTGAAGGACACCAAACTGTGCTCTTTTGGAGGAAGGGTGAGTGGATTACAAGTGCACTCCATTGTGCCCCATTCAGCATTTTAATCTCTAATAAATGTTTGGAGAACTAAGAAGAAATGACATGCTGTCCCCTCCTCGTTGGCTGAGAAGGGGACCGTGGCTCTATATGCAGAGCGCCATTTTGTCCTCAGATCCTCTGAGTGGGTGCTGGTTCTCCTACCCAGAGGCTCACAGACATTGCTGACTTGCTGATGACCACTAAAGAGCAGCACATCTGATCTTTACAGGCAGATCCTTTTAACAATGGGTCTCTCACCTGCTGGGTTCATACTCTGCTCAAAACCCCCACCCAAACCATCTTTTTTTTTTTTTTTTAATTTTATATGTGTATGAATGTGCTGTCTGCATGTAGGCCAAACCATCTTTTCAGTGACTCCTTTGGAATCTTGTTTCTGTCCCCTGATGTCGCACTGTAGAAAGATCCCAAGTCTGGGCGTGAGAACACTGAGAGTTCAGAAGGGGCAAGCCTTCTCTCCTCTCTAGACCATGAACTATGATTCTGGCCTAGGTGTGGGGCTTCCCACAGGCCTGTTGTTCGGCTAGGGGCAAGCCTTCTCTCCTCTCTAGACCAGACCGTGAACTATGATTCTGGCCTAGGTGTGGGGCTTCCCACAGGCCTGTTGTTCGGCTAGGGGCAAGCCTTCTCTCCTCTCTAGACCGTGAACTATGATTCTGGCCTAGGTGTGGGGGTTCCCACAGGCCTGTTGTTTGGCTAGGGGCAAGCCTTCTCTCCTCTCTAGACCAGACCATGAACTATGATCCTGGCCTAGGTGTGGGGCTTCTCACGGGCCTGGTTGGCTAGGGGCAAGCCTTCTCTCCTCTCTAGACCATGAACTATGATCCTGGCCTAGGTTGGGGCTTCCCACAGGCCTGTTGTTCGGCTAGGGGCAAGCCTTCTCTCCTCTCTAGACCGTGAACTATGATCTTGGCCTAAGTGTGGGGCTTCCCACAGGCCTGTTGTTCGGCTAGGGGCAAGTCTTCTCTCCTCTCTAGACCGTGAACTATGATCCTGGCCTAGGTGTGGGGCTTCCCACAGGCCTGTTGGACTGCCTGCTATGACGTCCTAAGGAAGCTACCGTGGCAAGCAGGTGCAGCCTTGTCCTCATCCCTAGCTGTGGCTTCCAGCTGGTACACTCAGCCTCTTCTCCCTTCA
Organism: Rhizomys pruinosus; assembly: GCA_009823505.1. Classification (NCBI taxonomy): domain Eukaryota; kingdom Metazoa; phylum Chordata; class Mammalia; order Rodentia; family Spalacidae; genus Rhizomys; species Rhizomys pruinosus. The sequence continues at coordinate 649,551 of VZQC01006901.1, forward strand.
GGCCCGGGGCTAGGGCCCGCTTCCCAGGAGGGGGCCTTGGGTGGGGCCCCTGTTTCTCTTGGGTCGATCTACTTGCAGAGATAGTGGGCAGTACCTGCTATGGGGGAAAACCAAAAGCACAAATGAACTCCCCCAAATGACAACGTGACTGGCCTCGAAAGCCACTTATTGAGGTCTCTGTAGAGAGGAAACCAGTGTTCATCCAGGGCCATGGCACACAGGAGACAACCAGAAACTTGAAAACCCCAGACCTTACTCTTACTGGCAGAGCGGGGGCAGAGGTTAAGGTTGTGGGTTCAGAAGCCAGATGCCCCTGGGTTCCTGCCCCTACTCTGCCATCTAATAGCTATGTGACCCTGGTCAGGTCATTGGATGACTACTAGTTTCCTAGCTATACAGTATATATTATAATAATATTGCCTGCCTCAGGATGATGCAAGGAGGAGGAAAAGAAGGAAAAGGAGAAGGAGGAGGAGGAGGAGGAGGAAGATAAAAAGAACAGCCTGTGCCATTTACTGGACAAAAAGCATGCGCAAACTCAGTGCATCTGGCCGCAGTGTCCAGCTTTCATAACAACACTCGGGATATATAGGAATATTCCAGTAATGAGGAACTGAAGCTGGAGGACCGAGAGTGGTTAAGGTACTTGCCAAGGGTTCTACAGCCTGGAAGAGGGGCAGCTGGGATCCCAGCCCAGCTCCTCAAGATTCTAGGGGAGCATGTCTTTCCCAAGCAGCCCTTATCTGGGTTCAATGCTTTGCAGGCAGGCTGACATTTCTGAAGGCTAAGGTCACATTTAGTCCCCCAAATCACCCACAAAAGGCAGGGGCCTTTATGATCAGATTCATTTCCAAAGAAAAGGGTGGAGAGCAGGTGAACTAATCTGCTACTTGTGGCTCCTCTGGCAAGGGTTGTGGAGACACCATCTCTTAAGACGGAATGAAAGGCAGCTCAGAGGCTGTTGAGTGGCAAGGAGCCCTCTGCAGAGGCGAGAAATATGTGCAAACAAAACCAACAGCTTTCTTTCTGCTCCCCTAAGTTGCTAAAAATGCCTGCGGGTTTGCACACAGGCAGAAGCTGCGCTCACAATGCTGGGTGGCTTCCTGCTTCTTGGCTCCAGCAAGAAAAGACCTGGCAGGTATTTCACAGGTCTTTGTTAAACACATAGCAGACAGGGAAGGAGTTCCAAGGTAGTCTCAGTGCATGGATTTCTGCCAGATCTCCTTAAGTTGGGGAAAATGAAAGAAAAGAAAAAGACTCCTCGTGGAGAGCCCACCTTCCTTGCAGTGCTTGCTGCTGAGAGATGCAGATTCTTTTTTTCCAAATTCTTTTTTTTTTACTTTTAATTTCTTTTTATTACCCATTATTTTTTAAAAAATTTTATATGTGTGTTTTATACATCAATTTTCAGTTCTGTTCAGGCATATTTCCCTATCCCTTCCCCCCACCCCACCCCATCCCATCCCAGATCATGCATTCTGCCATAACTGTCCTGCATCTTTCTCTCAGTCTTTTTTTATGCTTAGGAATTCACATTTTCCTCTGTTAATTTCATATTACTGTAAAATATGGATACATACCTCCACCTATATACAGTAATTACAGAGTCTGAAAATAATTGGTGGGTGGATTCTAGAACCCATTGAGAGATTCACATTATAAAAACATAGTTGCTTTCAGATAAACAAAAATATAACCATACTGTCATTCAGCTTGCCTTTCGTTTGGGGGATTTGGTGTTAGCATCCACAAATGAGGGAGACCATTCTCCATTTGTCTTTCTGGGATTGTGTCACCTCACTCAGCATAATGGCTTCAAGCTCCATCCATTTACCTGTGAAGTTCACAACAACAACCTACAAGACATAGGTGTAGGAGGAGACTTTCTTTTTTTCTTTTTGGTCTTTTCGAGACTCTCCCTGTAGCCCCACAAAGATCTGCCTGCCTCTGCCTCCCGAGTGCTAGGATTAAAGGCGTGCGCCACAACGCCCAGCAGGAGGAGACTTTCTAAGTCAGACAGCAGCCACACGGGAAGTAAGGTCAACAGTTGACAAGTGGGACCTCATAAAACTCAAAAGCTTCTGTACAGCAAAAGAAACAATCAAGGAGGTGAAGAGAAAACCCACAAAGTGGGAAGAAATCTTTACCAGTGACACATCTGACAGAGCATTAACGTCAAGAATATATAAACTACTCAAAAAACAAAGCAGTAAGAAGAGAAATGACCTACTCAAAAGATGGAGTAAAGAGCTGAATAGAGACTTCACCAGTGAGGAATTAAAGATGGCTGAGAAACATCTTAAAAAGTGTTCATCATCATTAATAATTAAGGAAATACAAATTAAAACCACTCGCAGATATCATCTCACTCCAGTATGGCTAGCTAAGATCAAGAAAACAAAAGACAACAGATGCTGGAGGGGTTCTGGGGAAAGGGGAACACTCCACTGCTGGTGGGAATGTAAACTTGTACAACCACTATGGAAAGCAGTGTGGAGAACCCTTAAAAGACTCCGAATGAGTTTACCATCTGACCCAATCATACCATTCCTGGGTATATAGCCCAAAGACTCATCCTACCGCAAAGATATGTGCACATCCATGTTTATTGCAGCTCTCTTCACAATATCGAAGAACTGGAACCAACCCATATGCCCCTCGCCAGACGAGTGGATGACAAAAATGTGGTACATCTACACAATGGAGTACTATTCAGCAGTAAATAAGGATGGCGTTATGAACCTTGCAGATTCTTTTTTTTTTTTTAATTTTATTTATATCTGTATGTGTATGAATGTACTGTCTGCATGCAGGTTTGTGCACCCGTGTCGTGCAATGCTGCGGAGGTCAGAAGAGGGCCTCAGATTCCCCTGGAACTGGAGTTCTCCTGGAATTGGAGTTTCAGACGGTTCTCGGCCGCCATGTGGGTGCTGGGGATCGAACCCGGGTCCTCTGCAAGAGCGGTCGGCACTCTCAACCGCTAGGCCATCTCTCCAGCTCCTGCAGATTCTTTTTTTAAAAAAATATTTTATTATTTTTATGTGTATGGGTGTATTGCCTGTGTGTTTATAAGTACACCCATGTGGTGCAATGCCCTTAGAGTCAGAAGAAAGCATCAGGTTCCCCTGAAGCTGAAGTTATAGCCAGTTGTTAGCTGCCATGTGGGTGCTGGGAATCGAACCCAGGTCCTCTGCAAGAGCATATGAGGCCATCTCTCCAGCCCTGGAAAGCAGATTCTTGACCTTGGAGTTGGGCAGCCCTGTATCATGGTTTGGTTTCTTTTATTCTCAAGTCCTGTGATCCTTGCCAGTCTGATTAGACTCTCTGCGTCAGTTGGCCTATTTATAAAATGGGCAGGGCAACACCTTCTGCAGAAACATGAGTTACACAAAGGCAGAGTTTTGTCCATTGTTTTCCTGCTTTCTGATGCTGACAGTACTTGACAGTGTAAGCATCATGCTTAGCTGACTGACTGAAAGGGCAAATGGATCGATCGTGGAGGGTTGTTGAAACTTTGAAATAAGACACTGACTGTGACATCATCCCTGTAATTTGCTGTACAAACTGAGGATTTCTGAGGATCACGGAGTGTGATGTGTCTTCTATTAATGCCAGCAGCCAATTGCCGACTGGGCTCCTCTTGGTCTGACATTGAGGTGTAAAGACACAAGACCCAGCTCTTCACATGTTCATAGACATTGCTGGTGCTGGGGGACAGGCAGGAGAGGGCAACTAACCTATGCTGCAAAGGAGTGGGGTAGGGCACTTTCTGGAATTGCTGTTTCAGGACAGTCCCAATTTCAAGGCCATCATCAGACTTTTCCCAACACATTTCCATCCTGGGCCCCTGGGGCCCTGTTATGCTCCTTGTAGCTTGTTTTGCCATTTTCTCATGATCACTCCCTGACATACAATCTCTTTCATTCCCACTTGGCCAGTTAGTTACAAGGCTTGGCAAACCGTTACCCGGGTTAAGGGTGTCTGTCCATCTCTTCTACTGTAGTGCCTTTTCGGATGACCACGGCCCTGAGAAAGCTTCTAGACCCAAACTTCCCCTGGCAGGCTGCAGCACTTTTCCTTCTCCATCCCCTCTCCCATTCTTCACTGTTTCAGACCTCTCCCTCTCCCTTGCAAACCTCAGCACCTCCATCCCCAATCATCACTTCCAGCCCCAGGCTTTGCTTCCTACCCACAGAGGGAAAGCCAGAAGAGAAACTGCATGGGGTTGGGCTACCATCCACCGTGATGGTTCCCTGAGGAGGGGCCAGGCAACAGGAGAAAGACCACTCTTTATAGAGTGTCCTGTGAGAGAGCGCACACAACACAGAAGAGCCAAGTGTGTCCACGCTGCTGATTCTCTGGCTTATGGTGGCTGAAGCTAGAGAAGGAGCAGTTCCTCAGAGTCAGAAACACCCTGAGGGAGGGCTGGGAACTGTCTGGAAAGGCCTGTGGAGGAGAAAGCATTTTGGGTGAACAATGAGAAAAAGCTTGGGAAGAGGGAAGTCACAACTCATGAAGCAAATGTCACACCTGTGGCTGATGCAGAAGGCCATCCCTGCTCAGGACATGGAGAAGGACAGCCTTCCTGGAGTTGTGCAGCCCATGCTGTAGGCTGCTCTGACAGAACTCCTATGCTCCGTTTGCTTTCCTTTGTATGTGCATCTGACAGGTATACGTGAGAAGCTGTGGAAGGGTCCCCGTGAGCCCGGAGGACAAAGCACACACAGGAAAGAGGCATCTTCTTCCCGTACCACCGACAGAGGAAGACAAAGCCTGCAGAAATCCACTCATTAAAGTTGTCTTAGTGCTGAAAAAGTTCTCCGTACAGCCGGCAGTGAATAGACCTGTCTAATACCCCGCTGGCACGGAGCTCAGATTCTTGAAAGGACTGACAGGGACACAGATGAGGAAAGCACCAGTGTCTCACGGTGGGGGGAGAGCTGTAGGGGAGGACGTGCACGCAGGCAGGGAGGGAATCAGGAGGCTGTTCCTCCCAGGGCCAGAGCTGAGACTTGTGAGAGGCCGGGAGCCTGCGCTTCGCCTCTGAGCTGAGACAGCACCTGTCTCAGAAGCAGATGGAGATATCTTGAAGGGGGCAAAAGTATGGGTCCCGAGGAAGGGGAGGTGGGCCTCGCAGGGGCCTTAGCCATGCGGTGATTCTAGCTTTCATTATTCTAACTGTAAAGGCAGCTATGGAGAATTTTAAGCAGAGGACTTGATCTGATTCATGTTTGTTGTTATTATTGTTTGGGTTCTTTTTTAGTTTTGTTTTGTTTTGTTTTGTTTTGTTTTTGAGACAAAAACCAGGTCCAGCTGGCCTGAAACTCACTCTGTAGAACATCTCGGGATACCCTCACTCTCGCAGTAATCTGCCTTGCCTCTGCCTCCCAAATGCTGGAATTAAAGCTGTGTGCCACTCCGCCCACCCTGGTGCATGTTTTAACAGGACTTTTCTGGTGACGCTACTGCGAAGACAGTAAAGGGGGGACAAAGGTGAAGACATGAAAGCAATCTGGGTAAGAGGTGACGGCACTTAGACCTGAGAGGTAGACATGTTCAAGGAAGAACCAACAGTGCTTGCTGACAGATTTGATATTATCGATGGACTAAGAACCTTATGAGGTTTTTTTTTTTTAATCTCCATTTGACTGACACAGACACTGAAGCTCAAAGTGAGAAATGCCATGCACACTGCACTACAGAGGGGTTGCCTGTACTCTCAGCAAACCTTAGAACCATTGAATGGGGCAGCCTCCATACCTTTCTGTCCCCTCCTCTCCTTTACATAAATGCTTCCCCTGTCTTCATGTAGAATCATATAAGAATCATATGTGTGTTCTATACCATCAATTTATATGGCAAATGTTATTAAAGATTATTTTTTGTCTTAAACAAAATCATATATATCTATATATTTATTTAGTTAAAAATAAATGGATAAAATCCTGCCTGTCCTCCTGAGTCGTTAGCAGTTGATCACTCCTCTACATTGCATTATAGTTGAGATCAGGCAATGAAGACCAGAAAGACCAAGCAACTCAGGCAAGTTGCCCACTTGGGCATAAAGAAGTAGGGACAGGACTTACTCTCAGTGTCATAGTGCAATGTCTGGGACATTTTCATAGGAAAGACAGGATACACTACTGACATACTGAGTGGAGACCAGGGGTCTGTTAATCATGTGACCATGCTCATGGCAGCCCTGTAACATGGAGCAAATAGCCAACAGAATTGACATCCAGAGGCTCTAGTCTAGACTTTGAAGCCTGGCTAAAATTAAATAAGCACATAGTGTCTGGGGCTAGAGGACCCAAGCTTGGATTTGGGCTATGCCACTGGCTGGCGACTCGGAAAATCACTGGCTTGTGACCTCCAGTGTCTGAACATTACAAGGGTGTTATCGATACCATGTGGTAGGAAGGCCGTGGCATTGAGGGAGAGACTCTCCACCAAAGATTAATTTTCATCTTGCTCTCCATGGACTAGTCCTTGGTGGCCTCTACTTTTTGTCGAAATAGACATTCTCAGAGTGCCTAGGAAAGAAAGTGAAACCTGCCTAGATTTGGGGTAGGGGCACAGAAGCAGGAGAAATCCTGAAGATCATCCAGTAAGATGGAGTGGTACAAAGATTGGTTTCGGTTACTTGGTAACCTGAGACGGAATCCAGATCAGAGCTGTAGGGGAAGGCGTGTGGAAGAGTCAGCGGTGTCACCAAGCCCTGTCTCCTGTCTGGAACTCTCCTGTGGAAGTTCTTGGGAATCTTTCTCATCTCCTTCTCTATCTCCCTCCCTTCTTCTTTTCCTCCTCCTTTTCTTCCCATTGAACAATCTTCAGACATCGTGACCCAGAAACAACTGGGCCTTGGCCATTATTTTCATGCCATCTCCAGGGTTTCAGTCTCTGGTTTCTGGTCAGGGCTAACTAGTGCACTTCTACCTGGAGCCTCCTTGTAGATATCAATCCTTAGCTCAGCTATGCTTATCTCTAAGGCGGGGATGATCCTTGGGTCATCTCCAGTTTGCAAGGTGGATTAACTGTATTGCATACAGAACATCTGCATTGTGCCTGGAACAGAAAATGCCTGATTAATGCATGGTTGAAAGTGGACTGGAGAGTCAAGCACATGGGCTCTTGGGGGGCTCTGGCACCATTACAAGTCCATTTCCAAGCTAACTAGCTCCCAGAATGGTCTGATATGAGCCCCAGGTCTCTCGTTTTTTCCTCATCTACTAAATAATTGTTATAATAGACCCCTCGTGTAGGGAGTTGTAGAGAAGACTCAAGGCATACCAAAGACACGCAGAACACTTAGAACACTGCCCCTTGCTCTTTGACACTTAAGGCCCAGATCCTGACCAGAAGAGATAGTCCAAGGATTCCTGCTCCAGACTGTTCATAGAAGCAGCATGTTCATGATGGGGAGTTGACTGAGCAGGTTTGGGTAAGCAGAGAAGCAGCATAGCAGCACGCACTGATGCATTCTTTTCTCCGGCACTTCACTGAGTGTTGATTTGTACCATGGTGGCTCTTCAGAAAACTAAAACTATCATACGGTCAGCTACACCACTTTTGAGTATGTACCTGGGGGACTCTAAAGGACTCACAATAGCCAAGACATCAGCTAGGTGTGTAGCAACAGATGAATGGAGAAAGTGGTGTGTATGCGTGTGTGTGTGTGTGTGCGTGTGTGTGTGTGTGTGTGCGCGCAATGGAATTTTATTCAATTATAAAGAAAAATGGAATTAATTCATTTGCTAGAAAATGAATGTAACTGGAGGTTATATTAAATAAGTCAGATGCAGAAAGATAAATATCACTTGTTTTCTCTACCTGTGGGGATTCTTCATAGATAAGTAAAACCACCATATATATATATATATATATGTGTGTATACATACATATATATACATATATACATATATATATATACATATATATACATATATACGTATATATATATATATATATGACATAACATTAAGGAGACTTTGAAAAAGCAATATGTAACCTACCTAAAAATGTAGGTTGGCACAATGGTCTCCTTGGCTACTGTCTGCTCTTGTCTCTGAGAATGCCTCCTACTAATTTTTAAATAAACCCTGTCTATCTCATTTTAATTCATTTGATGGAGATCTATCTCATTTTAATTCATTTGAGGGAGCTGAGGGGAGGCTAGAGCTAGACTGAGTCACAGGAGGCTCAGCATGTGATAAGTGTTGTTACTGACTGTGGTGGGTTTGATACTTGGTCCTTGTTCTCATGAGTCCCAGGATAATACTGTGATCAGTCTGCACACAGAAGACAGGGGTTCGGTCTGTTCTGGCACTTACTGAATGGCTGTCCCTATCACTCTCTGAGCACACTGTTCCCCCATGGACAGATCCTTTGGCCACTGAGGGGCTCAGGGTGGCCTGCACTCTCAGGTCCGAGGTGAGGAGGCACTAAGGAGACAGCTCACTCCAGGGACACATGGCTCAGCCTTCTCTTATCCTCCTTCATGTAGTACTGACATAATGCATAGATGACCAGATGTCCCTCCCTCAGTGACCAGGGCTACTGTATGCAGAAGGGTCAACAAGATCTCTGGGTGACACCACAGGCCACTGAGGGAAGGTTGGCAAGCCTGTCCTACCATGAAGCCATCGTGCTTTCTCCACTTGCTCAGGGCACACCCTGCTCAGTTGTTCCAATGTCCCTTCATCTCGTGTCCAGCACCCTCTGCTTTCCCGTCATGCTCTGGGCTCCTCCCTTGAAGCCATACTCCTCTTGTCCTTCTTCACCTCTCCAGGCTAGTCTTCCTGCTCAAAACTCTCCTTGCTTCCTTTCTGCCCCACACCCTTCCTGAGCAACTTCTCTGTTTCCTTGGTACCATTCCTTCCCTTGGGTGGCCAGTAGGGTGCCCAATGCAAAGCCCACTGGGTTGTCCTAGCAAAAATCATCTCCCAAAGCCAGAGTGGGCAGCACGGCACAAGGTGCTTCTGGGTATTTGCCATGCACTGGATAGGGCTTCTCATTTTCAGTCGTTATCCCATTTCACATGGAAGAAACAGGCTTAGGAAAGTTACCAGGAAACAGCAAATCCTTTTAAGCCTGTGTTCCTTCCTACCCTGTGTCCCATTGTTCCTTGTCCCAGGCCCAACTCCTCACCTGCCTCCCACAATTCCATGGTTCTTCCGGTCATTCGTTCCCTATAACCCAGTAAGGATCTTCGTCCTTGGGCCCTTTCTGCGTGCTACTCAGGAGTACATTTTGTTTTGTGTGCTCCTGTGAGGGTTCAGCAAGGTTTCAGTAGTTCTTGCTCTGAGAATTCAGCAGGTCTTTTCTCCTCGTGGTAGCAGCTACTCTTTACCCCCCATCATTGGAGGGCATCTCTTTGCCCCCCATCATTGGAGGGGGTCTCTTTGGTCTTTGTTCTACAGCATTAGTCATGGCTCTCAGGGTGTGTCAGCCAAGTCTGTGCCAGGATCACCTGCCTTCTCCACATGTTCATCGCGCACCTATTGGGTGTCAGACAGTGGACTGGGCTCCAGGGACAAGCGGTGAGACAGGTGTGTCCAAGGGACAAGCAGTAAGTGAGACAGGTGTGTCCAAGTCTTCTCAGGAGGGCAGCTAAGGCCCAGTACCATAAAAAGGACATATAAAGGACATGGAGGGCATCGTCAGGGGCTGTCAGTGCTCCAAGAAGGAGCATCTTTACAGAACCCCAGATATCCACAGGACTCTGTGGAGCAAGTGATACTCAACTACAGTGGAGTTGGTCCAATGATGGGAGAATTTAGTGGGAAGGCAATGGACTAGGCAAAGGAAACATCCTGTGCAAATGTCCAGGGGTGAGAAGAGGCAGGATGTGCTCAGGGCACCAAAGAGATTAGCATGGCTGGAAAACAGAGTGTTCAGGGTCATGTTGCAAGATCACTCCAGAGAGGCAGATGTTGACCCTTTGACCATGAAGCATTGCATAAGCCATGGACAGGACTCTTGTCACTCTTGTCTGTGGACTCCAGCTGGCTTTGAGGACAGTCTGGACTGGTGGCCAGTGGCCTGCCTTCACAGCCAGCAGACACAGCCTGATCCTTCCTTCCATGCGCTCAGAACGTTCTCAGAGGCTGCTCACCTGAGGGTCAATACTATCCGAACTCTCTTACTTTACCGTCAGCTCTGAGCCATCCCTGCCTCTCTAACAGTGGCTCAGAAGAATTGGCCTTCCCAGACCTTGGTGCTAGGAAGATGGTTGTTTCAGACGTGTTGAACAACCCCTTTGCCCTCCACAATTGTGCAAGAGCCAGAGTATGAGATGTCTACGGCCCTGTGGAACATTCTGGCAGATGCATCTGACATAGGACCCAGACGCTATGCAAACACTCCAGCTTGGCTGGGAAAACAGAAACTGCCTGTCAATCGGGATCACTCTGCCCCATAAATGGCATGCTCTTTCTTGGGGAAGGTCCACCACGGGTCAGTTGTTTCTACTCTGTCCTCAGGGTGTTGAGAGGTCTCCTGTGGCAGTGATTGTTGAGTGTGGCTCCTTCCATCCAGTGCCTGCTCTGTCCGGTCTGCTCTGTGCTCTTAGAATGCTAAGCCCCAGCCCTGCATCCCCCAGGCACCCAGATCCCATAAATCCTCTTTGCTATAGTCCCTGAACAAGCTGCAACTCTATGAACGTAAAAGTTTTTTTTTAAACATTTAAAAAATTTTTATTTATTTTTTATGTGTATGAATGTACTGTCTGCATGTAGGTTGGTGCACCCGTGTCGTGCAATGCCGTGGAGGTCAGATTCCCCTGGAACTGGAGTTAAAGATGGTTCTCAGCTGCCATGTGGGTGCTGGGGATCGAACCCAGGTCCTCTGCAAGAGCAGTTGGCGCTCTTAACAGCTAGGCCATCTCTCCAGCCCAGACATAAAACTCTTAGGGAAGGGGAACAGGTGTCTCTTTCAACTATGGCCTAGTGTGGCTCCCCCTGTTGTTAACCTCGGCTACTCTACTTCTGTTGATGGTTTGGTTTGTTTGTTTTTTTTAAACCTGGCTCTCACATGCCAACACAAGCCTGTCATTGCTTCTTTTTAATAAAGCTTTGTTCCATCCTCTGCTTTCTGCCAGAACTACAGAGTTAATCAGGGAGACTCAACCAAGAGTAGACATTGTTGGCAACTCTCCTCACCCTTTGGTGACCTTGGTGACTTCTGAGAGGACAGGTAGAGGTGCCACGTGGGAGCCCCCAAGAGGAATTGGTGCTGCTGGCTCTCAGAGGCCCCACCTGTCTGAGTGTGGGCCCCACCTGTCTGAGTGCGGGACCCATCACGAGGGAGGGCCTCCCCTGCAGAACAAAGGTAAATCATTGCAGGCTTGAAGACAGATTTCTAAATTTGGGAAGATCTTTCTACCTCTCCAAGGAAAAGCAGGCTCTAGGGACAGAGTACAGACCCAGAGGAAGTTCTCGGGAACCCGTGGCAGCACCACTTTCGCCATTAGAGCTGTCCAACTCTTTTGCTCTGAGTGCGTGAAACGTGTCACAGGGCTGAACAACGAACTCTCAGGCCTTCTCCTCCCCTCCGGTAGGCTCAGCATTCACTCCCTTCTGGGATGAGCCTTTCCAGGGCCTGGCGTATCACTAAACTTCCTGGAACTGTGGTTCCGATGCAAATCTTTGGAAAGGATAACAAAATTCGACATCAACTGCTAAGAGGGAGGTATTGGATCAGCCAGCACGACCTTGCCAAACAAGGACAGAAAGTAAACCTCGGCCACATACATGCCAGGGCCCGGGTCACTTCCTAGGACCCCTCACAGCAGCCCAGGAAGGAGTCCATGCTGTCCCCATCCATACTGTTGAAATGGATGTGCCGAGAAGCGCGAACGTAGCCAGCGTCTGGCTCAGACCTGGCTTCAGCTGTCTTTTGTCTGTGTACCTGTGTCTGCCGCAACCCTACGTTTTCTGCCTGTTGTGATGTTAGTGGGGTTAATATGCTGTCAGAACCCAGCAAGGGCTGCAGAGGAAATGGCCCAGAGGTTCGTTTTTAACAAGAAAGTGCTGAAAATTTGACAATGACAACAGGCTGACTCAAATGCTTGACAGATGTCACCTGCCACCCTTTGCTGTAGTGACAAAGACCTGTACTTGAATCTCAGTTCTGACACTATTGGCCAGAGGTCTTCACACAACCATTTCACTGCTTCTACTTTTCACTTCCTCTAAGAAGCCTTCCTGGGCCTTCCAAGTCTTAGGTGACACCTGTGATGTGTCCTTAAATACTCTCTTATAGTTGCCTGTACATATAAACTCTAAACCTACAGAAGATGAAGATTCATCTAAAAGGGGGACATATTTGTATAACCTCTGATATCTTTTAAATAATCTCTTGGTTTCTTATAATACTTAGTACAATGTAAAAGCTATGCAAATATTTATGTGCTATTGTTTAGGAAATAATCATGAGAAAAAAGTCTGTACATGTTCAGTATAGATGTAGTTTTTTTCTCTAGCAAAGGGATGAATGTATCTTTTCTTCATACTAGAATAGCTGTATGTAGAAATCCAACTAAAGTCTCAAGAATCTGTGGTTCCCAATGGGACAGATAAGAGTTGTCTTTGTCCCTGTAGAGGGTTGCCTTTGGGATAAGGGAGTAGACTGGTTTATGGTCACTGTGAGTCGGAAGGGGATCAAAATGTGAAAACTCTGTAGAGACCACTTTCTCAACTAAAGGAAGAACTTTCTATCAGGGACAGCAAAGGAGATCGATGGAGCAGCCCTTTAGGTGGAGTCAGGAGATCTCCAAGGGGCTTTTCCACCGAGATGGAAGGTTCTGTCACCACAACAAAAGTCCCCCATACACAGGAACCCATCCAAAACCCACGTCAGTCTGGCAAGGGAGGTGTCACCCAGCTCATGGGAGAGGAGTGAGGCTCAGAGAAGCGAAAGCCCAGCTTGGAGACACCAGATCTGTCTGCCCATAAAGTGCCGTCTCATGTACCTCGGTTTTCCCTGCATTGTCTCTCCTCTTTGATCTTGGGAGTTGTCGGGCAGGCCAGGCCATCAGACACAGTCTGCTTTGAGGACTAGGAAGCCTGGCCTGGATCCCGTTTACACTGTGTTCCTCTGAGTTTCCTCCTGTCTTCTAGAAGGAATCTGCTCTTTGACAACTTGTTACTGAGCCTCTGGACACATTTATGGATCCCCAGGACCTTGGGAACAGGTGACAAGAAAAAGCCAGCTTTGGCTGAGACAGGGTTTCAGAAATTTCTGTGGCTTCAGTTTTAGGGATGATAAAAAAAAAAAAAAGAAAGAAAGAAAGAAAGAAAGAAAGAAAGAAAGAAAGAAAGAAAGAAACTCAAATCCAAGCAGACAGCCTGTCCAGAGCCCATGAAATATAGTATACAGTTTGGGCCTGAGGCAGCCTTAGTTACGAGGGAAATTATAGTCCTTGAATGGGAAGCAAGTCTCTGAAAGCTTCCTAGAGCGTCCTTCGGCATGTTTGTTGGCATATGTGTTTATGTGGATGAGGTTTTCAATGTGTATTTTTCAAAAAATATGTATTTAGTCCTGAACTCCCCTCTTTAAAACAATATATAAACAGGCAACTGAAATGCTCATTTGCCTGATTTAGTGGGAGGCCCTGCGCGGAGAATAAAGGGACCACGGGGTCTCAGGCAGACACTTCAAATCCGAGTCATCCTTTACCTACTTCAAAGCCTAGTGCAGTTCTCTTACGTGCTCACCCTCAGGGTTGTTATGATTACTATTTCCTGGCCTCAGTCACTGAGCGCTTCCAACATCCCAGCTGCTCAGCTTAGTTGCTTAAGAACCAGTGCCTTCCATACAGCAGATAGGCAGCAAGTTGCTCCATTTAACTGAGACTAATGAGAGTAAGTGACTGGCCTGTATTGTAGTTCTGGAGTTCATGGCAATATTCAGTTTACAAGCTAGTCTGTGCCACCCCTAATTAATCTAAATAAGCTGGAGACTTTGCCTGTTCATGTAATTTTTTTTTTTTTCTCTTTTCTTCTTAAAGGGTCCTGGCAGCTCTGAAGAGAGTGGGATTTGACTTTCAGAGGAACCTCACCCAAGGGATAAACCAGCTGATACGGGACTGGCTGCCACCGTGAGTTTCAAGGTTCATTATTGTTTCAAGAAAAGCAGAGTAAGTTCTATTATTAGCAGCGATCAGAGGGCAATCGCACTTCCCAGTCACAAGTCTGAGAGGAAGGACATTTGAAGCAATGCCTGGATGGCACAGGTGGTGCAATGTGTTTGGGGTGGAGGCAAGTTTCATAATAACATATGTCAGGTGCTGCTGAGCTCTGCCCTCCCATATATCTCCAGTCCAGTCCGGGGGCAGCTGCTCTGGCATCCCTGGAGAAGGACAGCTGGAAACTTCTTTTCCAAGACTTGAGTCACGCTGTATGGAAAAACTAGTAAGGGCAAAGCTCTGGACCACAGAGCTGACCTGAATCAGGGCCAGTTTGACCCCCTAGGGGGTCTTAATCCTCTGCAAGGCTGTTTCATTTGGGACTAAGCCTGTGTTCTAAGTGTCACTTCACCCACAGGACATTCCTGACCCTCTCTCTGGAGCTAGCACTAGATACCCCCAGGTCTTGCACTCACGCTATCTTGCTGGCTTAATTGGTTCTCTGCTACTAGGATGGTTGCTGTGTACAGCAGCCTGGATCCTCCTCTGCCCACGGCAGGGCCAGTACAGACTGGCCTCGGGAGCTCTCCTATCTCCCACAGAGAGAAAGCACACTGCTGCCTTATCATCCTGTGGTGGGCCTGGTGCTTTGGAACAACCGAGGCAAATGGCTATAACTCCTTGTTGCTCAAAGAAAGGGTGTGGATGAACCCCATCACTGCAGAGCTTGTAGGAAATGTGGGATCACAGGCTCACCCAGAGCCACTCCGAATATGCACTGCCCCCAGATCCCAGATCATGTGCACATTAAAAGCTTAAAGCGCGCTTCTCCAAACAACTCAAGGCTGTTTTTAGACATCAAGTTTCACTGTGGACTCTTGCCTGGAATCCTGCAAACTTCTTTGACTCCTGACTACAGCTTCTGTGGGCTGGAGTCACTCAGAAGTTTTAAGCTTGCAGGTCCTAAAGGGTCTACCCTGGTAGGCCTGCCACTTACGTTGATGGACTAGCCATAAGCTACTTGTTAGAAATCAGTTACCTAAACCCTCCTAGGGACAAGCTTCAAGAGCGTGCTGGGGAGCTTATGGTCCCTAGGGCAACTGTTCATGAGCTCCCTAACAGAGACAAGGGGACAGGTCTCCTCTTTAAGCCTATAAGGCAGGTATTATGACCTTCACCGTGCATGTGAAGAGTCTACGGTCCACAGAGGTTAGATCATCTCCGCAGAGTCATGGAGGAGAGAGCAGGCCAGCTGTTTTTCTAAAGCAGCACCTCTATTTTCCCCACGTTCTGTCCCTAAATTCTCTTCCGTCCCTGGAGCAGGTGAACCGGGCTTTGCAGGCCTCTAGACCTCATTTTTCCTGCATATGGCCCATGGCTCTTTCTGTTCACTCATGCCTGAATTCTGTGCATGGAACACACAATCTGGTGCTGGCTCCACAACCTCTGTGCTTCCTTCTGTGTGTAGCGTGGCCTCCCAGATCTCCCGATATTTGCTTACTGCTTGTTATTCAAGGCTCACCCATATATTACCTCTTCATAGATCCTCCCCAACCAGGGTAAGTAGTCCTCTCTCCCTTCTTCCCACTGTCATCCAGTGCTCACTTCTCTTCTCATTTAAATCTGGTTCACTCAAGTCACCATAGGTACTTTCCTTATGCCTTTTCTCCTCTCTATTAGAGTGCAGCTCAGTGAGGGCAAAGCTCGGGTATGCTTTGTTGTTTTACCCTAGGCTAGAAGAGAACCGGGCATATAGCACAGCTCAAGTATTGGTGAAAGACAGAAAAGATGAATCATGGGTGACAAGGAACAACACAAAGAAC
Organism: Rhizomys pruinosus; assembly: GCA_009823505.1. Lineage (NCBI taxonomy): Eukaryota > Metazoa > Chordata > Mammalia > Rodentia > Spalacidae > Rhizomys > Rhizomys pruinosus. The sequence goes on from VZQC01006901.1 coordinate 665,499, forward strand.
CAGCAGACCTGGAGCCAAACTCCTAACTCAGTAGTGGGACCTGGACCTGGTCCCCTGACAAACCTAGGGCCGAGCATCTAAGTCAGTGGCATTCAGCCATCCCAACACCTGGTTTTTTCATCCATAAAATAAGAGTTAGTAACAATTAATAGGAGGTGCTGGAGTCACACAGAATAACATCAGGGACACAGTTGGTTATAATTAGGGTCCTCAGAATGCTAGCAAACATCTCATCTTCTTCCCTCTTCTTCTGAGCCATTGCTCTGTGGAACATCTGTCTGCCATTCCTCAGGGAGGGTGTGACAGCTGGCCCTTACCTTGAGGCCCCTGATCATGATGTAGCCTTTGTCTGCAGAGCTCCTCTGCCTTTGACTGCCTGCAAAGTGCCTGTGCATCCTGTAAAGCTTCAAGTAGGCTTTCCTGATCCTAGGAAGTTCCCCTCCACCTCCAGCACTCTGGTAGGATAACACCCAAGCTTCTGTCAGAGCCCTGTGACATCTGAGGGGTGATTTGACAGGTGCGTAGGGGTCTCAGTTGTCACTCTCCTGACAGGTGGAATGCCGACTCCAGGTATGACATGAACCACCTGGCTGGTGATCATCTCAGGAGAGAAACCTGACAGAGGTTCCTACAGAAGTCATTTGTGTGAAGTAGTATCTGTCATCATGAGTCGCTTGTCTGGCCACTGGAAAGCAGTATGCAATGGCATGCTTCTCCAGTGATCAATCAGTGTTGCAGATGAAAGTGGTACTAATGGCAAGCATGTTTTCTGAATTTATTTTTGCTCTTCTCTATAAGAAGGAAAAAAAAAATGGGCACAGGGGAAAGGGGTATAGGAAGCCCAGCTCTTCCTTTTGTTTGGTGCAAAGATACTGGATTTAGCATCTGATTCTGACTCATTTTTAAAGATTTCTTTTATTTTTAGTTACATGTATATGGGTGTGTCTGTGTGGGGGTATGTGCATACACAAGTGCAGTTGCTGGTGGAGTCCAGAAGAGGGCACTGGATGCTGAGGAGCTAGAGTTCCCGTAGTTGTGAGCTATCTGATGAGGGTGCTGGGAACTAAACTTAGGTCCTCTGAAAGAACCAAGCATGCTCTTAACCACTGAGCTGTCTTTCCAGCCCTTGATTTTTCACTTTTACAGTCTCAAAGGCCACTGCGAGCTTGCTGCATTCTCATTACATCTGTACGTAGCCTTCTGTGGGAGGGAAGGGGCACTGGGTTGATCCTGTAATCAGGGGACCTGTGGCATGCAGATGCCTTCTGTATGCTCTTTAGTTCTCTTAAGGACCATCATGCCCTGCATTTTACAGATAAGGAAGTTGTGCAGGGAAGTTAAGTGACACAGTCCGATTCACACTTAGAGCTGAAGAACTCTTAGATGCCAAGTGCCTTGGCCAAAAGGATGAGTTTCACATACTCTGATGAGAGGCAGAACCGAGACTCAAACTCAGGTATCCTCACCCCTAAGTTCTACACTGCCAGTCTTCCCTACCCAGCCCCAGTGCCTTCTTGGTGATACTCTGAGACTCCTTTCTGCCAGGGTTTCCAGACCGTTAGCTTTCTCACAGTTTGAGTCGTAGGTCATCGGTTGCTCTAATCATGAGACCATGGCCTGGCCCTGCTGTACATTGCCTTTTCCTCCTTGTAGCCATGTAACTGGGGCATATCCACAATAATTCTGACTCCTTAGAATCCCGTGACTTTGACATGAGAGAATGTATCTGATATACCTGCCCACAGAAGACCAGCTTGGATAGCCACATGCACAGGTGTCTTTCTTCTCATCTCTTTGTTTTACAGACAAAGAAATGAGCTGGGACCAAAGTAGGACACACAGATAGACACATGGGAGTTACCAGCAGAAGAGGGATCGTTTCTCCAGCCTCACCAGCCAGGGGCCTTATTTTATATTAAAATAATAAGAATGTAACTTGGCTAACCATGTCCTTACACTCTGGGCCTCAGACAGCTTAAAGTGAAATTGTTTTTCAAACGTATTGCATCCAGAAAGTTCTTTGAAATAGCATTTATGTTATGTTTGTTTGGTTGGGGCCTGTGGCCAGACACGGTCCTTTCTACATAAGGTCAAGTTCAATCCATCATTGCCCCTGAACTTTCCTCCACTCGTGAAGGGCCCAGCTGGGTGCGATCCAGGAGAAAGTCACGAGCTGATGCAGGCACGTAGTGCGCCTGCCCAGGAGCCAGCTGGGACCAGCTTTATCTAGGTGATAAGGCCAGTGAGTGCACCTTGTGAACCAAAGATTAACTTCAGAAGTCTTATTCTTATCGCGAAGGAATGTTTCAGAAATTACTTTATCCTTCTCGGTACACAACCTTTTCACTGGTACCTGAGATGACTTTAGAAATGCGTTCTTAGGCCCGAGCCATGACCCAGAGCCATGACCCGCGGTAACCAGCGTGAGCTCGCCTGCCAGAAGAACGTGAAAAAGCAGAGCAACTGGGTTAAGGGAAAGCGCCGAGATGATGGGCTTTCTGCTGCCGCCCGCAAGCAGAGGGACGGAGACCATGCAGCAGAAGCAGAAAAAGGCAAACGAGAAGAAGGGGGAACCCAAGTAGCTTTGTGGCATCGTGTCCAACCCTCTTGCCCTTCGCCCGTGTGCCTGGAGCCAGTCCCACCATGCTCGAGTTCCTTCCTGCAGTGCTCACAGGTCCCAGCACCCATGGCGTTCCCTTTGCCTGCGTCTGCAGCGGGTCCCTTTTGTGCTTCCTTCCCCTCAGATAGCCTCTCTCCCCCTGGGCCACTCCTGGGGGTGAAGGGGTTACCTCTTCCCAGTGTTTTTTATTCCTGTGGGGCACACCCCAAAGTATTAAAAGTAGCTTTGTAATTCCAAAAAAAAAAAAAAATGCATTCTTGCCAGTCATTAATAAGACATCAAAAAGCAGTGAGGGGTCGTTTTCTTAACTGTACCCCTACAGTGGCAATTGGAAAGCTGTTGACATTCCTAGCACAGCCAGGCAGAGGTGAGTTCTCCACCTACCAAGCCATCAACACAAGGCTCAAAGGCAGCTCCTGTCACCACTGAACTTCAGATAACACCTGTTCCAGGTCTCCTCCCTCCCAGCTCCCATCAAGAGTCTCTTTGCACAGCATCATGGAGAGTACCGAGTATCTGACTTACTTCTGTTACCTGTGTTTCTACAGGGTTTATGTAATGGTCTTCATAGGTTCTAACTGCTTGATGACCATCAGTCCATTCAACCTTGAGAACAACTATAAAGAGAGCACTGACATTTGTCTCTCTATACAGAGGAGGAAACTCAAGCACAAAGAGGCCAGACAATGTGTCCGAAGTCTCACAGCTCACAAGTCGTGGACTCAGGATGTCATCCTAAGAGTCTTCCTCCTAAGTCCTCAAGCCCAAACCTTATTTTGCTTCCGAAATGTGAATTGTACAAGGTCCAGGGTTTGCTTGCCTGATCTGAGCCTAGAGTAAGCCAGGCATGCAATAAGCAATAAGCAAATGAATGAATGAATGAATGAATGTATGAATGGTTAAGTAGTTTATTCTATCAACTCTGTTAAAGCCCTTCATTCATAATATCCACAGGTACTTCCCACTAACGAAGTCTTTGGATAGCTCTGAGCCATTAAGACAAAGGAAAGGAGGATGGACTATGGGGTTAGGAAAACGTGGGGCTCGCATCCTGACCTGTGTTCCACACATGATATTACTCGAAGTCTGTGATCTTAGCAGTCAGCTCATTTATGAGCCTTGTTGCTTTGTATTTAAAATAAAGAAAATAGTTGTCTTCTCATAGAGTCATGTACTATAGTGGCTGTTAAATGTGTAGGCAAGCAAGGTACTCGGGAATCCAAGCCCCCTGCCCCCACCCCATATACATTAAGCTGGACGGAGGACAAACATGAAACTTCTCCCTCTTGCTGAGCAAGCGAGGGAAGCCAAGGGGTTGGAATCTTTCATTTCTCCCCTCTACTACAATTAAGACTGGAATGACTTCAGAAGAATCGACGATATATTTCTTTTGATTATTGGTTAAGCCATATTGACGTCACTTTTTTTCTCTTCGGCTACCTTATTAAATTTGGTTGTCTATAACATAAAACATTGGCTCTTCAGAAGTGGTTTCTACCATATTATTGAGTAGGCGGGGGGATGTCAATCTATCTTCCACCAGAAAACAAAGTCTGCTTTACATTAGGGAGAACAAAGTTGCACATCTGACATTCCTCTTTCCCATGTCTCTGAATTTGTAGGCTTAGCTTTTAAAACTCTAAATATTTGTCTTAGCTTTAAGACTGTTTTCTTCAAGTCTTAGTCAGAAATTCTGCTGTGGATCTAAAAGTCTCAGGTTCAAGAGAAAATGCGCTGGGGTCTTAGAAGTTGTTTCTGCTTTCGGGGTTCGGAGAGGCCCTTAGCATCAGGTGGCTTTGGGGGATGCCACAGATGTCTGCTGGAGAGGGGAGGCTCTTTCTATAAGGGGGGTGCTCAAGGTCCAGGGTCTGTGGGCTCTGACCTTTGTTCCCGTATGAACCTCACCCTGCGGCCATGTTGGATCTTGCTGTCTCCAGCAGTTCTTATTCTTGGAACACTTTTCCTTCACCCTCTCTAACCTAAGAGATGTAGTCTTTTTTTTTTTTTTTGGTCTTTTTGAGATAGGGTCTCCCTGTAGCCCCAGCTGTCCTGGAACTCACCCTGTAGACCAGGCTGTCTTGAACTCACAAAGATCCACCTGCCTCTGCCTCCCCAGTGCCAGGATTAAAGGCGTGTGCCACCATGCCTGGCTTAATTTTTTTAATTTATTATTTTTTATGTGTATGAGTGTAGTGTACTGTCTGCATGTAGGTTGGTGCACCCGTGTTGTGCAATGCCTCAGAGGTCAGAAGAGGGCATCGGATTCCTCTGGAACTGGAGTTAAAGACAGTTCTTAGCCGCCATGTGGGTGCTGGGAATTGAACCCGGGTCCTTTGCAAGAGTAGTCGGTGCTCTTAACCGCTAGGCCATCTCTCCAGCCCCTGTACTTAGTCTTTTAAACTCACTGTGAGTATGCACACCTCTGGGGCAGAGCTCCTGAGTGCCTGCATTTCTTCCTTAGCATTTATGGCCTTTTTCAGGATTTTCATCTGTGTGTTCCCTGGAAGTACTGTGTGGTTTATTTATATCATATGTATGCATGTTGATGTATGTTGATGTGTATGCATGTATATGAGGATCTGAAGGTGGCCTCAGTTGTCCTTTCTCAGATATTGTCAACCTTGTTAGAATAAGGATCTCTCTCACTGGCCTGAGATTTACCAAATAAGCTTGGCTTGGTTGACCAGCGAGCCCCAGGGACCTCTGCCTCTCCAGCACTATGATTAGCATGCCAAAATGTTTTTAAAACGTGGGTTCTGTGGATTGAACTTAGGCCCTCATGCTTACAAAGAAGACACTTTACCAACTGAGCTAACCCTGCGCACCCACACCCCCACCCCCACACACACCCTGTGCTATTTATTTAATATATTTAGGATGTTACATAAGGCATGGTCAGTACAAAGGCTCCTTGGAAGATGGACTTAAAGAGAATGGAATCCCTCATGAGTAAGACCATTAGCATGGAGACTCCTTGTGAGACTCTGGGCTGTTTGGCCCAAATTCTGCTACTTTGAACCTGGAGACACGGGAGCAGAGGGCTGTCCCAGGGCACTGTGAGTGCACATACTGCTGGTAGGTTGAGAACTTCTGTCTCCGCACCCAGCACCCTGAAATCAAGAAGCTATAGTCATCAGCAGAAGAGTAGAGTAGGTACCGCCATCCAGGGCACAGGATACGGTAGACACATGTTAGTTGAGTATGGCCGCTAGGCTGCCTGTGGGTGGGAGGATACTATCAGGATGGGCACAGACGATCAGAGGGAGGAACTAAAGGCTTTTCCAGCTAGATTCGGTGCCCTGAGTCAGCATGGGGACAACAGAGAGTGCCACAGAACCCCCGCTGGTCAAAGGAGACTGAGTCTTCACAACTGGCTAGACATTAAGAAGAGCTGATATTGTGCCAAGTGTGGTGGCACACGCCTTTAATCCCAGGCAGAGGCAGGTGGATCTCTGTGAGTTCAAGGCCAGCCTGGTCTAACATAGTGAGTCCCAGGGAGACCCTATCTCAAGGAGGAGGTGGTTCCATCCTCCTTGCAGGAGAATGCTCATTTAAATATAATCCAGGAGAATTAAGTGACAGGGCAAGCACCCAGCCCTGCACTTGGGCCTTAAAATCAGCCTCTGCAAAGAAGAAGGAATCTTAAGTGGCTTCCCAGGGGACCGGGAGGGGGTTTTACTGAAGGCTCACACCAGGGTGGAAACAGGGAGGCCAGGCACATTTCCACCTGTGGCCTGTGTGCTGTGCTGTGCTCATCTCAGTCCTTGTCATGTTTCCCTAAATCCCAGTAGGAACTCAGGTCCCCAGAGGGCAAATGGACTGCTGAGGAATACACAGCCAGGCCCTCAGAGTACTCTCAGATATACGTTACCAGACTACATTACCAGACATGGCATCCATAGCCAGCTGGCAGTCCCAGGACCCAGAAAGTCTCTGTCCAAGTGAGCCTGTTGCCCTGATTTGTTTGCACGGCTCAGTTTTGAATAGTCAGTCCCCTGGAGTAGACCAGAGGCAGGCCAGGCCAGAGCAGCTGGTGGATGGGGGCTGGTTTGATTGGTCTTCCTCTTCCCAGTGCCAGCCAATGGCTGGACACTCAGGAAATACTAGAGCTCCCGTGCCAGGACCTTTCTGTGTGCTTGCTCATCTAACCAGTGAGGTGGGCTTCTATCTCCCTGTGTGAGGCAGGGAAATTGAGACTCAGAAGGGAGACTTTGGTTTATATTGTTCGGTGGCCTTTTAAAACTAAAGTAATCTCCTGAATATGGGGTTAGCAGAATGTTTTATGCCCTTCTATGCAATATGTCTGTTTGGAAGCATAAATAAAATGACAGATGCAACTTGCCACACCTCCAGTTACACAGGAAATTCCATCTCAGTTATATGGCGGGGACTTACTTATAAGGAATGGCGTTTAGATAAGGATCTGTCTTTCTCTTGTTTCAGAGTTAATTTCAAAGATGCTGTCAAAGAACGTAGGCTTCAGAGCCCCTCTGCAAAAGTCCTTTCTGAGATGGGTGCTAGCAAAATGTCTACATAGCCAGATGTTAATGTGAAGTTAGGAAAACATATAATATTATTTGTTATTTTTATATTTATGTGTATGGGTGTATTGCCTACATGTATGTAAGTGCACCTGTGTCATGCAATGCCCATGGAGGTCAGAAGAGGGCATCAGCCTCCCCTGGAACTAGAGTTATGAATGGTTGTCAGCTGCTGTGTGGGTGTGGGGAGCCACGGGGCGGGGGGGGGGGGGCGTCCTCTGCAAGAGCAGCCAGTTCTCTTAGCTGTCGCTCTGTTTCTCCAGTTCCCAAAGTATGGTATTATAACTCCAGATGAGCAATGCTTGTTGTTGTCTTCCATTCCCACCTGCCCTCTTGATTGGTAAGTTGCCGTGGGGATTTTCTTAAAGAAAACTCTGCCGTTTTCTGGGCTTTAGGCCCCAGCCATGTCCCGAGGCAGCAGTCTCCCTCCGCGCTGGCCGGGGTGGCTCCCTGGCAGGACAGCCCTGACTCTTTCCAGCAGGCCTCCTGGCTTTTCCCTTGCTCGCTCAGAAGTCCTGTTCTCGGGGGTTGTGGTGCCGTGTCTGCTGTTGGACGCAGCAGTCACCAACCTTTGACTTGCCGTGTTGCCGTGTTGGAGCGTCCCTGACAATGTCGGGCCATCCCCGTTTTTGACTTGAGCCGCAGTGCCTGATCCACCTTCCCCTCTGGAATCATCAATCCCCCGCTTTAAAGATGCAGGCTGAGGATGGGAAAGAACTGCTGGGACTTTTGCAAGGACAGAAGTGGCCTCCCTCTTCGTGGGGACATGGAAATGGCACCACATCTCAGCATACCTGCAAGCAGCCCACAGCGTAGACAACTGAAACACCCTCCAAGCTCCACTTCCTGATACAACACTGTGGGGAGCTTTGGAAGGCACCGCCCCATTGGTGGGTGTGGAGGGGCTGGGGCTGGGGTCCTGGCTTCATCCTTGGACTTAATTGAGGATGAAAGGATAGAGGGGTTGTGACTAGAGAGAAGCTGACTGCAGCTCTGCCTGAGCCTGCTGTCACTGTCACGGTCCCCTCCTAAATGGGATACGATTTTGAAGGGGCACTGACTAACTCCAGTTTCTTGATCTAAGGCAAAGAATGAAAGGTTTCTGCTGGTAATGAGGTGAATGGGAAAGCTGAGACCAAAAAGGTCTGGAATTGTGGGTCCTTTTGTGTCCACAGTGCTGCAGGAAGACACAGGGAAGAGGCATCCAGGAAGGACGGGCATGGGGCGTGGGGTTGCGTGTATTCTCACGGATGAAGTTCAAAGCTCAAACACTTTGTATTCTCTGGAGTGAGCATCCAGACTGTGTTCTTGCACAGACCTCAGTAAACAGGAACCAGTGCTGGCCTCTGCGGTACAAGGGCCACAGGCCGGCTGGTGCTAGGAGATGAGACAGTAGTGAAGTAGCCAGATTAGGACTCAGCCTGGCTTCTGGACTCCAGGTGCTGAGGAAACACTTCTGTCAGGACACTCTGTCTTGGACACCTGGAAACTGTATCTCAGCTCAGAAAAATCAGCGTAGCCTTTGACCTAATAATTCCACCTCTAGGAAAGCAATGGGGTACAAAGTCTGATGTGTCTGAGAATATATGTTCCAGGACGGCCAACATGATGGGGAAATGTTGAAGCAATTTCAGTAGCTTACAGTGGGAGCAAATCAGCAAACATATTTCTCAGACAAAAAAACATTACCCATTAATAATCAGATACTGAAGAATATATTGATATAGAAGGCTTAGGATATTATACCAAGTAGGAAAAGGCTACAAGATAGGATGAATTATCTGCTCCCAATGATATAACTATATGTTACTCTGACATTTATTGGACACTTATTATGTGTCGAGCATGGCTCTAAGCATTTGGAATATAATAGTACATGTACTCACGCATCGAGCATATGAAGATGTTTTATTGTGTCTATTTTCTCATAAGGAGGTTGAAGCAGCTTCCATGCAGTTGTGTAAGATTACACAGCTGTGCCTGGCAGATCTGTGTATGAACAAGGCCGTGTGGCCTTTATGCCATCCACTAAACCACTGAGCCAGCCACCTTCCCTCCTCTCATTGTGTTGGTTAGTTTTTGTCAATTTGACAGAGACTAGAATCACCTGGAAGAGGGAACCTCAGATGAGGAATCTCTCCATCAGACTGCCCTGTGGCCATGTCTGGGAGGCATCTTCTTGATTGCTAAGTGACGTAGGAAAGACCAGCCCACCGTGGGCAGTGCCATCCCTGGCCAGGTGAACTATATGAAGGAAGTGGCTGGGTAAGCCAGGGGAGAGCGAGCCAGTGAGCAGCATTCCTCTGTGTTCTCTGCTTTACTTGCTGGCTCCAGGTTCCTGCTTGAGTTCCTGCCCTGACGTCCCTCAGTGATGCACTGTAACGTGGACATTTAAGCCCAATAAATCCTTTCCTCCCCCAAATTGTTTTTGGTCATGGTGTTTATCACAGCAACAGAAAGCAAAGTAGAATACCCGTGTTTGTGTAGTGTTCTCTGTCTTTGAGGAATCATATCCAAATGTTATACCCAAAGGTGTTTTAAGTAATCCCCTTCTTGAGCAAAGGAAGGCAATCTGTCTATAAGAGTGACTGTTTCTGCCAGTGTGGACTCTGGAGGACATGTGTACCTTGTAGAGACCACATTGTGCCTCTCAAGATGCTCCCTGGCCAGAGGCAGGGATGCCTTGGCCAGTTCTCATAGCCCTGGCTCAGGACCAATGCTGTGCAGGCCTGTTCTGTGTCCTGAGGATTATGCAGTGAACAAAGCAAGGCACTCAAGGCCAATTCCCTTCTAAGACTCCCTCCACAGTGGGAGAGGCAGGGAGGGAACTGGGAACAAAGAGCCAAGGAAAACATCAGTAGAGTTCAGAGCTGGGCAGGGACTGCAGCTGGGATGGTACCATGGGGCTGGGAAGGCAACCTTTGAGATGAGACCTTAAAGCTGGAATTTAAATGGAGAGAGGAAGGAGGGCAGAGAGAGAGAGAGAGAGAGAGAGAGAGAGAGAGAGAGAGAGAGAGAGGAGAGGAAGCAAGTCCAGTAAAATGCTTTAACATTTGGGAAATCTAATGAATGGTCCATTGCGGCTTTTGCGTAACAGTTGTGACATTTCTGTAAATCAAGATTATTTTAAAATACAATATTAAGCCGGGCGTGGTGGCACACGCCTTTAATCCTAGTACTCAGGAGGCAGAGGCAGGTGGATCTTTGTGAGTTCAAGGCCAGCCTGATCTACAGAGTGAGTTCCAGGTCAGCTGGGGCTACAGGAAGAACCTGTCTCGAAAAGATCAAAAAATAAAAATACAATATTAAAACATTGAAATAAATATGATATAATAAATATGACTGCCATGCACCTAAGGAGGTAGAGTTAGGGATTTGGGGAGGGGCATGTGGCGGGTGAGGAAAAAGCTGTGTAGCCGAGGCTGGGCTTCTGATTGAAGTCAGGGAAGCTGAGGTTTAGGTTTGTAAATAAACACTCTTTTTTTTTTTGGTCTTTTTGAGACAGGGTCTCCCTGTAGCCCCTGGAACTTGCTCTGTAGACCAGGCTGGCCTTGAACTCACAAAGATCCACCTGCCTCTGCCTCCCCAGTGCTAGGATTAAAGGTGTGCACCACCACCACCACCACCACCACCACACCCGGCCTAATAAGCAGTCTTTATCAGCTCCACAAGGCTGATGCTTTGTCACCACAGTTTACATACTGCCCTTCTCAGAGGGCCTCCCCTCCCTGACTTAGTTAACACTGGAATGCTATGTCTGTCTCACGGATGAATAAGCCAAAGCCAGGTGGGGGAAATGACTGCACAGTGTGCAGATATTCTGTCCACGGAGCTCAGCATTGCCCAAGGCCGCAGCTCAGGGACTATGCCAGCATGGTTTCTGCTGCTCTAGGAAGTGGAGATGCAGAACAGGTGGGGAAATGGGGGCTTATGGGAAGCCAGGTTTAGTAAATTATAGGAGCCTGAGTAAGACAGTGTGTGTGTGTGTGTGTGTGTGTGTGTGTGTGTGTGTGTGTGTGTATGTGTTTAAGAAACTGCCGAAGCTCCCCATGACCTAGGAACCAATTTAATTCCCAAGAGGTGCAGTGCCCTGGACTACAGCTTGACTTCCATTGGTGCCAGCTTACTGCTCCATTCTTATTATGATTATTACTAATACGCAGTTAAATGACTTGCCTGGTCGAAAGGCAGTAATGAGAATCAGCATCTCAGGAGACAGAGCAAGGGAAGAAAGGGTCTTGTCGATCAAAGCTCCTCCCTGGGGCTGGGGCTGGCCTCACTAATTCTAAGCAGATGACACAGGGCCTTCTGCACACCTTTGTGACTTGGTCAACTTCTGCCAATTTGGAGTCCAATTTAACATTCCAAAACATAAAAACAAAATCTTTACAAAGCGAGAAGGAGCTTAGGGAAAAGGGGCTTAATATTTATCTTTTACGTAGCACTTGCCACCTTCTTAGCTCATTTAATCCTGGGCCCCAGCAGCCTTTCCAGGTGGCCCTGCTAACCCAGTTTTAAAGAAGAGGAGACTAAGGCTTAAGGTATTCAGCAGCATGATTCCATGCCAGCTATGATCCCACAGGGTCTAGTGCCAGAAGCTCAGACTCTTCCTGATGCACCCCATGGCCAGGTTGGCCCTCACCGCTCCCAAAGATGAAGACTAACCAGACACAGGGGTGCAAGAATGTATTTCCTTGGAATCCATCTGGCCAGCCAGTCCTTGCCACCCCGAATCAATGGTCTGCGTGATTTCACTGGGATGGTATTCATGCTTGATTTGTGTTGGCACAGAGAAAGTTATAAATTGTGCCCATAGACCCGCTGAAGCCTTTTCTCACATTGAAGATGTTTATAGAAACAGGAAGCATGGCCTCTACATGAATCTACTGGTCCTTTCTATGTCAACATCATCATAAATAAACGTATCCAGGAACCCTGCCTGCACTGTTTTCCATAGATACTCGGCAAGCCCATGAGGTAGTCATTCTTACCACCAAGGAGCTCAAAGGCCCTCCCTCCGTGTACAGATTATCCTGACAAGAGGTCCTCTTGCCTGACTACATCAAAACCTGCCCCACCCACTCCTACCCGCCTCCCATGCTAGCAGCTGTAGAATGTCCCTGTCCTTTGTGACGCTTAGGCTGCAGTCTCTTGTCCTTGAAGGCAGAGTTGCAGCGTTGCATTCTGGTTGGAAAGGCAGGCCCACCCTGGGGACCCCACACACCTGCACTGACACTGCTCTTTCCCGTCTGTAAGCCTCCCACCCTTTTATGGCCTTGCCTAGGGGTCATGTATATGAAAGGGCTTTTGTAGAGTGTCCTGTTTCAAAGATGGAGACAATGACACAGAGAAGGACTTTAATCTCTCACAACATCTAGCACCAATTCTGTCTTGCCAATCAAGGAACTAAATAGTGGCTGCAGATTATCACCATGGCTGCCATGAGAAGACTGCCAGAGGGCATCCAGGATGCTTATAAAGGTTTCACAATAAAGAGAATTTATGAAGGCACCATCGAAGAGGTGTGGAAAGGCTTAAGGATCAGCGTGCAGAGACCTGCAATAATGGGGAGCCATTAGCACCCTCCACAGACTGAGTTACACCCCTCTTCCAGCTCACTGTTGAGGTCTCCTCCTCCAGAGTTTGGAATGTGACTGTATTTGGACACCGGGTCTCAAGGTCATGATAACATTAAAATGAGGTTATGAATGTGGATCTAATGGACTGTGGTGCTCTTATCGGAGGAGGAGGTCTGGATTCACACACAAAGAGAAACTCACAAAGACATGGCTTTAGAGAGGCCATTCAGAAACCACGGAGAAAGACCTCAGAAAAATCTTTGATGGCAAACTTCCATCTTACAGAGCTATGAAAAAAGAAAGCATCTGCTGTTTAAGCTACCCCATCTGCCCTGGCAGTGTACTGTCCGTCTCTAATTTGACAGCCAGGGGAAGGAACTAGTAGTTCATGCTACTCCTAGCCTCTGCTTCACCAGGCCTTTCCATGAGCTGAGCCCAACTAAAAATGTGACCTCAGCAGGAGCTCTGGACCAGGCAGATTCATTCATTATTTTCTTTTTTAAAAAGTTTGTTTATGCCAGGCGTGGTGGCGCACACACGCACGCACGCACGCACGCACGCACGCCTTTAATCCTAGCACTTGGGAGGCAGAGGCAGGTGGTTCTCTGTGAGTTCAAGGCCAACCTGGTCTACAGAGTGAGGTCTAGGCCACCTGGGGCTACAGGGAGACCCTGTCTTGAAAAGACAAAAAAAAAGTTTATTTATTACTTTCATTTTTATTTTCTGTGTATGAATGTATTGCCTGCATGTGTATAAGTGTACCCATGTTGTGCAATGCCCAAGGAGGTCAGAAGAAGGTATCAGATCCCCCAGAATGGGAGTTACAGATGGTTGTTAGCAGCCATGTGGATGTTAGGAACCAAACCCAGGTCCTCTGCAAGAGCAGCCAGTATTCTTAACTGCGGAATGATCTCTCCAGCCCCTATTCATTATTTTCATTCAGCAAATTTCAGTCAAATACCTACAGTGTATAGGAGCTATTGTAAGTGCTGAGGCTAACAGTGACAATGGAGACAGAGTCTCTTGTCCTCACTAGGCCCATACTGCGGCAGAGAAGGCAGCTGGACAGCTATCTGCACACAGATAGGTATTGCAGTAGCAGAGAGAAGGGGCTGCCCACTTGGTCACAACCCTTGACGGCTATGTAAGATTTTTGTGGAGAAACAGGGGAGGCAAAATGGGGCTAAGGGTCATGAAAAGACTGAAAAGTGTACAAGGGCAGGATCCCTTCAGAAGGAAAAGTTGGGCAATGCATGGACAGCCATGCAGCGCCAATCATGTCTTAGGTGCGGTGCCTCCCACATGGTTGTCTATGTTGTGGGTGCTTATTTCTTCCTGTAACCACATAGTACAAATGCAAACACAAGCTTCTCATGACTTGGTCTCTAGCTCCTGTTCCAGCACCCACCCTTCATAGGACTTTGGGCAAGTCACGGGTTCAGAAATCTGCCAACGGTATTGTGTACCTGCACTGTTCCAGGCCCTAGATGTGAGGTGCTGACCTCGAGAGTCAGTAGTAGAGGAGGCAGACTGTCCACTGTCCTGAGTCCCTCCATGTGCTGGAGAAGTCTTCCCCAGCTGTGTTCAGGCTGCTCAGGGAATGGAGAACACAGCTTTACTCACTGTCTTCACACTTCCTAGGAATGTGGAAGGCGCTTGGAGAAAGAGCAGGAGGAATTCTTGTTACTATTATTGGGTGGTGGCTGTGGCTGCCGACAGGTTATGTAATTTAGGTGTTATTGTGCCCCCTGGTCGTCCCTCCCTTCACACCTTGGCCATGTCCTCCTCCGACCTCTCTGTTTAAATCCATCCTTTCCTTCGAGATCAAGTTCAGATATGTCTTCCCCAGGAATCCTGCCTGGAGCACCTCAGGTCACTGCACTATGCTGTCACATTTATGGCTTTGTGAGGTGTTTATTTATTAGTGACGATAGCTTTGCATCATCCCAGGGGTGGTCCTGAGCCGTCTGAATCAGAGAACGGCAGCAGAGCTGGGGGCCTCTAGTTCCAGTCTTCACGGCAGTGAGAGTGACCTTCAGGATCCCCTCCTCCTGGAAACCAGGTGACGCAATAATCCATTGGCAACAGGGACATGTCAGAGGTTAAGGGGAGAGCTGTTAGTATTGTTGCTGGGGTTGTGGGCCACCTGTGCACCTTACCTGTACTCCTGTCGGCTGGAGTTTCCCAGTATGGAGTGAACAGCTTGGAGCTGCCCTAGTGTCTCTCGCTTACTCTGGCTCCTCTGCCCCACACATGCCGGCCACTCTCCTGAAATATTGTCATCCTCATCCGGACTACTTCATCTTTCAGTCTCAGGATGAGAGCTGCTCCCACAGGATGCCCTCTCACTACCTGATGGAGGGAACTGCTTCTCGTTGTTTGCCTGAGCCTCCCAGCATGAGCTGCTATTACCCCGTGAGTCGGGCATCTCCCATTGACTGGCCTTCAACTCTCAGAAGCTGTCTTTATTACCATTGTCTTCCTGTCATCACATTGTCCATGATGTGTCTGTTTGTGTCTGACCCACAGAAAAATATACTTTGTGAAGATTTTCCCAGAGGACATAGGTCATCATCCTTGTGTTGCTCTTCATCGTCACTTCCTTCCTCTGTAATGTAATTTTGGGTGCGTTAGTCAGACATCCCTGTAAAGACTAATGTCTCAAGTCTACCTGTCATGTATATGTCTACCTGTCATGTATATGTCATGTATGAAGGTCAAGGCATGTTCCAGGGAAGTAACAGTGGCATCAGTGCTCTCAGAACTTCAGAACAAAGCCATGGACTTCTGCGTCCCCTAGATGGGCAAGCTCCCATTCCATTTGGGTGCATGTGGCACGAGAAAGCAGCCCAAAGTCATCAGAGCCAAGTGAGGAAGATGAGCAACTCAGAAGAGGTGTTCCAGTCATGCCAATAAAGAATCCAGAGAAAGAAGAGAGAGAGAGGAAGAAAGAACAAGACATCTTTTCTCACTTTGGTCTTTATATAAAGGAATTGTCAAGAATATTAGACAGAAAGACAAGAGAAGGAAAAAGAGCTTTTCCTGAACATTATAATATATTTTATGAACTAGATGTTTTATATGGTTTCATGCTAATGTAATAGAGGGCACCCCACCAGACAAGATATCACCATGTGAGTTTTGCAGATGAGCTAATCAGGGTCTGGAGATCTTAAAACACTTTCCCAAGTTACTACAAGGCCTAAAGGAAATGCAAAAAAAAATCAGACCTAAGTCCAGGTCTATATGACTCGAGTGTCCTGATTCTTCTCCCTTGATTAGTGGGTGTCTAGAGTCTCCCAGTGTGGCCTTTTAGAATAGTCATCCATTGGGTTGCATCTATCTGGAGCATGTTTATAAACGAGGTGCCATTTACATGTACCGCACAGACAGAGGCTATCCATCCTAGGCACCAACACGGTCACAGCAGATCTGCTCCAGGCACAGTCCTTGGCTTTGTGTCATCATCTCACCCCAGCATGCCTACTTCTCAGAGCCTTTGCAGTTCTTCCTTGTCTCTCTGCCCCAGCTTGTCTACTTACTGTCTGCACTCAGTGTCACCTTCAAGATCCCCACAGTCATCCTGTAGCATACTGGGGCTGTCTCAGGATTCTTCCAGGTATTGAATCCTGCGTCAGAGGAATATGCTCCCTGTTGTCCAGCTGTCTCTTCTTGCTCCTCAACTATACCCGGAATTGCAGCCCTAGACACACACTCCTGGCTTCTGCCAATGTAGGCTGATGAGGGCCTCCACTTCTCTGGAGGCTAGTGCCTTCTGTGGAAGCCCAGAAAGCCCTTGGTGGTTACGATGTATTTGGTCTGATAGCTAGAGGAGATGTGGCAGTGCTCGTCCTTGCCAGGCAGAGCCCCCCAGGTCGTCTTTAAGCAGGAGGGAAGAGTAATTCCGTGAGGGGACAGCTGACACTGGCTTCCAGGCTGTCAGGTCCTCAAGTCCTCAGAGCTTCAAACCCAATGTTCCCTCACCCCATCACCCTTCTCAACCAGAGTCCTGACCTGGTAGACCAGTCTTCTACTAAAACCTTATGCTCTGATGATGAAGTCCTTGGCCCAGTCCTTGACTTTTTCTTCTGTCTGCTTGTAGGAAATGAGAAGTTCTTGGTGTGCTACCAAGGGAGCCCTCTGACGTTCACACTTGAAACACCTGAAATTAGTGATGACTTACTGTGCGGCAAGCTCATCTCATTGTGTGGTCTTAGCTTATAGCTTCAGCTTCCGAGACGCTGCGTTTGTGGGTGCCTTTTCTCTTACTACACCCAATCCCCAAGAGGGAAAATCCTTAAGTCTAGGCTCCTGTGTGTCAGACACTGTCAGTCTCTTCTCTCTACCTCAGGGTCAGTCCTCACGGACAGCTAGCTATTGGGGAAGCTAGATTCCAGTGTTAGAGCCACTTCTGGTATCAACTATCTCAGGTCCGGGAAACAGACTGAATGCAGACACTTGCCTGGGGATAGGTTATGGGCAAGTGCAAGAGGCAGAGCTCAAAGGAGAAACTGAAGAGGATGCTGTTGCTAGGGGCTCTCTGGGTTGCTCATACCTTCTGAGTTGTGGCAGATTGAAGCAAATCACCTAGGCCCTTCGCACTGATCCACTGGTAGATACAGACTGCCCTGAAGCACAAGCAGAGTGTCAACCACCTGCCGGGGGAACTGTTGAAATCACAACAAACCCTGCTGCTAGTAAACGGAAGAGCTTTACATGGCCCTGTGGACAGTAACCACAGCATTCCCTGCACTGAATGAGCGAATGAATGAATGAATGAATGAATGAGTGAATGAATGTCTACTTGTCTTCCTAAGTACTTTGGAAATCCATGGAAAAGGGTCTCTGTCTCCCGTGGTCTTTCTAGACCTAGTGACTCACGTGGCCCAGTAATTGTCCTTGCTATCTTAGTAATACAAAGAACCTTTGATATTTAATTTTTGAGATGAAAATCTGGGGTTGTAAAAGTTTAAACAACTTATCTAATGTCTCCCAGTGAATTGAAACTGAGCCCAGACATTTTCAGGATTATATCTGCTTCAGGAACAGAGGCTTAGATGCCCAGGGATTTCCTGTTAGACAGCAGCCGTCTGATTGTCCAGAGCTGTTAGGACGCTCCCTGGTTATCAGCACCCCTGTTCCCCTCTAATATATTACCTCTAGCCTCAAGGACCCCTGTAAGTTCAATATGGCATAAGTGTCACATTTTGTTCTACTTCCACAGCAAAGGGAATCATGAGCCCCAAAGCCCCTCCCCTCCCTGGAGGAACATTCCCTGAGACCCCACTTGGCCCGTTCAGACCATATAGCATTGGAGAGGACTTCGTCCTGTTCCACCTCTGATGATGAAGCACACTGCGGAATGTCTTGATTCCAGATGGATATTTGCCCAGCAGAGAGCAAAAGCTTTGTATCTTGGTACACAGGGCAAAGTTGGTTTTTGATAACCACCTAACAGTCTGTATCATACTGGTTATGGAATTGTGAAAAATTGCATTTTGGGATTATATCTGGATAGGCCTTCTATCTGTGGGAATAGTAACTTAACTTCCAAACCATTAGTTTTTTCATGTGTGAAACAGCCACCAATCTTTAACCCTACAGACTGATCGTACCTGAACTAAAACCGCGCTCTCTCCTCCTAAGACATTGGGTAAGTCGGTTACCACTGAATGGCCTTACATCTCACTGCCCTGCTCAAAAATTCCCCAAACAGCAGACGCTGTGCTATGGGTGTAATGCAGTGTAGAAAAGTCCTGTGTATCCTGCCATTTCTTGTGTAGAGTTTATGAATGTTTTTAATGGCTTTTCCTTGATCTCAGCTAATGGCAGATAGACAATAAACCAAGACAAACCCTGGAGTGTTTTTGAAACACAATTCTTTCTCTTCCATTGTGTCCCATTTATGAGAGCAGATCTAAGCCCAGTTCTGGCCACACACGCTTCCTGATAGTTCTTCAAGAGTGACACAGCCTGAGTCTCCTCTGCTCAGACCACCTCTGCCTTCTGGGCTGGCTGCTTAGTTCCTCACACAGACTTTGTCTATGGAGTTGGGCTGAGGATCTAGAGACACTGAGGGTGGAAATGTTAGTGTTTGCTTCTGGGAAACTGCAGTCTGGTCAAGGTGAGCAATATGTAACAGTAATGTCATTTAGCGATCCCATGACAAAGGAGCTGGGAAACGAATGCCCTCGTCTCAACCTGGAGTGAGGAGGTCACGGAGGACTTTCTGGAGGTGATGATGTGTGAGCTACAGCCTCAAAGGCACAGATAGGCTTTCCAAGTAACTAGAGGAGAAGGAAAGAGAACACTAAGGACAGAGGCTGGTGGAATGGCAAAGGTTGGGGGACCCTGAGAACTGCAAAAGCTTGGTAGGTTAGATTATGAAGAACATGGGGGCTTCATTTCTGGCCATTGGCTCTGATACTTGATCTTGCAGTGCCTTTTCCCGGCCCATGTCGCTTCACGCATTCTGGAAAGCAACAAGCCTCAGGGCCAGCATTCAAGCTTTGCTGGGCACCTGGAACGAGAGCAGTAAACCCAGGAACAACTCCCTGATGGTGGGAGCCCCTTCTCTTCTGGTGTCTGGGTTCTTTGATTCAGCACAGATTTCATTGGTATGTTTTCTGAAAACATCTGGCCTTAAATTTCCTTGTGTCTTTTTTGCAGTACTTGATTATCTTTAAATAGAAAGCACACAAGACTGAAAAGGAGCAGTTTGACACCTCCACCTCCACGGTACTGAGCTGCCACTTCACATTCCATCTCTGTTAAGCCTCACAGGTAAGTAGAAGTAAAAAAGATTGGCCTATTTTCTTAACAGATGAGGAACCGCCCAGAGGAGTCAGGAGCCATGCCCGAAGACACCATGACTGAGAAGGGGCGGAACAGAGACTCCATAGACCGGCAAGCTTTGCTGTGCGGCCACAGGCCCCCACTTTGGCTGGGTGAATCTGCATTTTATTCCCTTCCTCTCCTTTGCCCTGATCCTTTGGGAATTTTCCCTGTAGTCTCACTTTGAACTTGGGACAGTAGCCAGGAGACATCCTGAGCTTGTGGAGGTCAGGTTTTCCCCAGGAGAGTGGGCTTTTGTTTGATGGCTCTTTTTTTTTTTTTCTTGGTCTTTTTTGAGACAGGGTCTCCCTGTAGCTCTGACTGTCCTGGAACTCACTCTGTAGACCAGGCTGGCCTTGAACTCACAAAGATCCGCCTGCCTCTGCCTCCCAAGTGCTAGGATTAAAGGTGTGCGCCACCACGCCCGGCTGATGGCTCAGTTTTTATAGGAGCAAGTTCTTCCTTGGGTCATTCATAATGTCCCATCTCAGAGGTTCTACCTGGAAGGAATCTCCACCCACTTAAATCAACCTTACTGTTATACAAACAGGGAAGTTGAGGCTCAGGGCTGGACATTGAGTGGCTCATGGTTAATCAGGAGTGAATGTGAATTCAATACCATTCCCTGAGAAGGTCAAGTTTGGATTTGCCATCTCCAGGACAAGCTGCAATATGTAAAGTACAAGCTTAGATGTGCACATCTGTCCAGAGGTGAATGCTAGTCCAGAGGCAGGTGGAAAGGACTGTCAGTATTCTTCTGACCTGCAAATCCCCTTCAGAGAGCCACTGCTTTCAGCTGGAAGCCCTGGCTGTCAGGGAAGTGCAGTGCTATGTGGACATGTCAGAGGGTTATCAGGCTTCGGGAGGAACGAGAATGCACAGACCAACGAGTACCATCTCATTTCACAAGGGGAGAAACAGAGACTCAGAATGGAGAGGTGCTTTGTCCAAGATCACAAATTCAGGTAGTGGAACCAGCACTGCCACCTTGTCCTCACACACACACATACATACATACACACACACACACACACACACACACACACACACACACACACACACACACACACACACACGCGCGCGCGGCAGCGGGGGGGGGGGCGGCGGCGGTGGAGCGGCGCCGTGGATCAGTGGTCAGGCCGGCCGCCAAACAAATGAGTTTAATCCCTGTGTCTGCTCTTTGCTACATGCATATCTAGCAAGTCACTCAGCCTCTCAGAATCAGCCTCCTGCCTATAAAACAAGGTCAACAGAGAATCCAGCAAGTTCATAACAAAGGCACAGATGTTCGGGGTTCACAGTAGCTATTAATTTCCAGGCAAAGCCTCCTGTTCTACCTTGAAGCCTTAGAAGCATTACTTTGGAGCCCGGCAGAGAGGGAGTTGCCACTGGTTATTTTAAACTGAAAGGTGAGAGGAGAGGAAGTCAAGGTGTGAAGATGTCTGGTGCTGGGAGAGATGGCACAGCAGCATCTCTGAGCACAGTGTGAGCAGCACCTGGGCTGGGGGGGGGGCAAGCGCTGTGGTCGTGGGCAGGCCTGGTGGGCCATCTTGTTTCTTTATCCTGTTGAGTAGCCGAGAACCCTATGAGTGAAGGGAAATCACTAAGTATTTTTTTTTAGCACAGGGAAATAGCTAGACCTGTGTTCTTATAAATCCCCTACAGGGACTATGCAGGTGACCATGGCTACTAGGGAACGCTTAACCATGTGGTCACTGGGCATGGTGGCACGCACCTTTAATCTCAGCACTCAGGATGCAGAGGCAGGCAGGTGAGGTTGATGCCAGCCTAGTCTACATAGTGAGTTCCAGGCCAGCTGAGGCCACAGGGAGACCCTGTCTCAAAAAATCACCCCTCCCTCCCAAAAAAACCAACAAAACCAAACAAATTATCCTAGAGACCATCATGGAGAGCTTGGAACTGAGTAGGACAGTCACTACGGGATAGCTGATAGGGCAGAAGACAAAAAGGCACTAGAACTTGGAAACTCTAACTTCGTGTGAAGATCAAGAGAAAGCAAAATGCTATAATGTTTCCATTTTATGGCATCAAAACATTGTATTAGTTACTTTCCTATTGCAATGACAAAACACCTCACAGAGCAGCATGGGGGGGGGGCACGGGTGGGATTTACTTCCAGTTCAAGGCTTCAGAGGATTTCAGTTCATCGATGTGGGGAAGGCATGGTGGCAGGCGTCTGTGGGTAAAGGCTGTTCACATCACAGCAGACCAAGAAGCAAAAAGTGAGGATGAGGCCAGGTGTGGTGGCGCATGCCTTTAAACCCAGCACTCAGGAGGCAGAGGCAGGCACATCTTTGTGAGTTCAAAGCTAGCCTGGTATACGTAGTGAGCTCCAAGCCAGTTTGACCTAGTAGTATGCACTCTGGAGAAAGTACACATATTTCTTAGAGAACATACCATATGTTTTCTGACAATAATGACACTAATGCCTGTATACACAGCATGTCCTCTCTGGATACTGCAGGACAGACAGTGAAGTGAACTCAGCCAAGATGGAGTGAGGTTGCTGTAAAGGCCTCTCTTGCTGATTGTAACTAAAATCTCTAGGAAAGATGCCTAAAATGGTAACTGAAGATTGAAAAGTAAAGTACAGGTGAGTTAGAAGATAAAATAAACCCCTAAGTACACTGAGGGGGACATATGACCAGAGTTCTCTAGAACAACAGAACCAACAAGAACAGTATAGAAAAAGAAAGACATTTGAAAAGTAAGGAATTGGCTCAGACCTTTATGGATGCTAAGTTACAAGATCCCAGGAGAGTTGAGGAGAGTTGAGGTTGAGACCTCAAAGACTTGATGCTTCAGTTCCAATGTCCCAACTCAAAACAAGCAGGGAGATTTCCCCTCCCCCCTCACAGGAGAGCCAGCTTCTTTTTCTACTTAGGTCTTCAATTGATAGGCTGAGGTCTGCTCACACTGCAGAGGAAAATCTGCTTTTTTTTCAAATATTAGTGTCATCCAGAAACAGCCTTGCGGACACACCCAGGGTAATGTTTTGTCAGCTGTGAGTGCTTGGTGTCTTGGTCAATTTGATGCATAAAATTAACTATTGGGGAGAATTTTCTCAGTGTTTCCTTTCCTCCTGCTGCATCTTCTAGCTCAGATCCGAGGTCAGCCCGAATCCCTATTCTCCACAGGGGATGTGGACAGGGAAATCTCTAGGATAAACCCCTTCTGACCAGAGGACAAGAAGAGTACGTGTGACTTTCTGGATGAGGATTCAAGCTCTTCCAGCATTGTTTCATTTTCTCTCTCCTCTCTGCACCACGAGCCTCACCTTTGGACTGGTGTTGGAAATAGCGGCTTTTCAGCTTTCTGAAATTCTTAGTGAAAATTCTTTCCTTAACCAAGAGAACTGTGAGATAGGACCCCTGTAGAGAGGAATCCCTATTACTTTTTCTTCCCTTTCCTTCCTCCCACGTCTTCATTTTTAAGGTCATCCAGTTGCTAAAATGCTTAAGAGCAAGACTGAAAATTTACTCCTGTCCAGCATACCAGGACAATGGGACCCTGGTCTGTGAGTCTGTGTATGAACTCTAAGATCACTCTCAGGTTCATGTACCAGGCATTGACCAGAAGGGGTGTAATTCAGGTATTGAGACTCAAGTCCATTGCAGTGCAGACTACTTCCTACATCCCTAACTGGTCCCTGGATAGTGTACACATGGCACGGAGCCTGGATAACAGAGCAAAGGCCCTAAGAACTAACCTGCCATTAAGACTCCAGCCCACAGTGGGGAGCTTAGGACTTGTGATCCAAACCTAACTACGTTGGTTACTTTAAAGATATCATTCATAGATGGGCTCTGTTGCACAGTGGACTTCTAAAGATATAATTCTTAGGACTGGAGAGATGGCTCAGAGGTTAAGAGCATTGGCTGCTCTTGCAGAGGACAGGGGTTAGGTTCCCAGCATCCACATGGCAGCTAACAACTGTCTGTAATTCCAGTTCCAGGGGATCTGATGCCCTCTTCTGACCTCCATGGGCATTGTCTAATACCGGTGCACTTACATACATGCAGGCAATACACTCATACACATAAAGTAAAAATAATATAAAATATTAAAAACTAAAGCATTTTTAAAAATAAAAATATAATTCCTCAGCGAACCCAGAGTTTCAAGATAGAAAATTCAAAATGTGAGGCTACGACTCAGAATTAACCAGTATACAAAGAACAGAGAGCTGGGCAAACTCGGCACCTCTGAAAGGAAGATAGTCAGCAAACGGGCTGACAAGAATGGAAGCCCTTTTCATGCCCTGCTCAGGAGTGAGAGCACACCTTAGTGAAACGAGAGAAAAGCAGGAGGTTTTCAGTTAAGAAATAGATTCCCCCCCTCCAAAAAAAAAGAAACTGATCTTTGGGGCATGGGACAATGGCTGGGATGTGTAAAAGCACATGCTGTACAAGATGGACACCTGAGTTTGAATCCCCGCGGCCCACCTAAAAGCTGGACACAAAGAGTGAATGTCAGTAATCCTAGCACTGGTGCGGTGAACAGAGGACGAAATAGTGGAATCCTGGAAGCCCGTGAGCCAGCTGGCCTGGCATAAGCAGACAAGAGACCTTGCCTCACACAAGGTGGAAGGCATTGAGGGGTGACTGAAGTTCCCTGACCTCCACATGCACCCTGATCATAGAGTGTGCACCCACATCCACATCCACACACACAGACACACACACAGACACACACACACACAGAGAGAGAGAGAGAGAGAGAGAGAGAGAGAGAGAGAACTTTGTATCTGAAAAACACAGTAACAGAAATAATTCACCAGTTATGTAACAGAGATAATGACCTTGAAGGTAGATCAGGGTCTGATGGAGGTCATTTTCTGTGAAGAAACAGTAGGTGTTTTAGACCTAAGTGGTTATAAAGTCTCCTCCCCAGATCCCCAGCTCTGCTGTAGTAACACAAAAAAAGCCGTAGACAAAATGCAACTGAATAGTGGCTGTGCTCCAAAAAAAAGTCTCTATTTACCAAAATAGGCAGACTAGGGGATGGGACATCCTCAGCGCATATTACGTGTTGAGCATTATCCTGATACTCAGACCAGACAAAGACCATGTAAGAAATTCAACAAAATAAAAATTAGCAAATCAAATCCAGAAGTATAGAAAGGACAACAGCTCGCATACGAGAAAGATTAACATGAGAAGCACGAATGTGGTTCATTATTTATAAATAAAAGAATGTAATCCACCTTATCAAAAAGCCAAACTACTTGAAGCCTGGAGAGATGGCCCAGGAGTTAAGAGTACTGGCTGCTCTGCTCTTGCAGAGGACCCAGGTTCAGTCTCCAACGTCCTCGTGGTGGCTGACAAATATCCAATAACCATAACTCCAGTTCTAGGGGATCCAACACCCTCTTCTGACCTCTGTGAGCATTGCACAGCATATGTGCCCTTACACACACACAGACAGACAATCACTCATACACATTCAATGAAAATAATAAAGTCTTAAAAAAGAAAAAAACTACATGACAAATAATATAGAAAGGGCTACCTCTTCCTGTGACAGACTCAGCAAGCTGAATAGAGGGACTTCCTTTTATCTAATAAAGGGCCTCTGTAAAAATCTGGAGCTGCATAATTCTGCATGAACAAATCTCAAAGATGTGCCATTGAATGAGAAAGGATATGTACATTCATTGTGGATATACTGAACATACTATGGTATAATTGACATAAAGTTTATTACCTGAGAAACTACCACATATATCTATGAGCAGTGGATAAGTGCTTTCAAGGGAATAGGAAGCAGAAAACAGAAATCCACTAGAAGCTTCATTGAGGGAGTAAAAAAAGGGAAGACTGTAAGAGCCACAACTTTACTGTAGAGCTTGGACTCTTTTTTAAAAATGCAATTCGGGGGCTGGAGAGTTGACTCAGTGGTTAAGAGCATTGGCTGCTCTGGCAGAGGACCCAAGACTGATTCCCAGTATGCACATGGCAGCTAACTACCATATGTAACTCCAGGTCTAGGGGATCTGACATCCTCTTTTGGCCTACGAGGGCATTTGCATGACACAGGGCATGTATATGCATATATGCAGGCAATACACTCATACACATAAAAATTTTAAAAAGTGTTAAAAATATTAAAGAAGGATCAAACATGACAGACTAATATTTGAAGGGTAGAAAGAGGGCACATGGTTGTTAGAAATGGGTCTGGGGTCTCAAGAAAATGACAACATAATCCAAAGTTTTTCAGCAAGGCAAGACGTTTTATTTCTGCAGAAGGTTGCAAAGTTTCTCTAAATCCAGCTAGCACACATACTCGGCAGGGGTGAGGGGGTGGGGTGGTGAGGAGAGGAGGGTGTTTATTCTTAAAGCTAAGGAGTCCTGTGCTGTACTCTGAGTGCTCACAGCTCAGACTTCCATTCTTACCTGGTTGGTTAATTCAAAATGGTGCAGCTGATCACCAAATGAAGCTGTTTGAAGCAGGATACAACCTTGAATCTCAGAAAAATGCTGACTGGGAAGTTTTGGCAGACAGTGTTTTTATAAATTCCTTCAAGCTGGGACTTCTGTTTTTCTCATTTAACAATCTGATAGAAAAGACAGCGCATATCATTTTCCATTTTCCATGATAACCATGCATAAAATTATCCTCTATACTTCCCAACATGGTCAATATTTTATTATCTAAATATATATATATATATATACCTCTGTTTAACAAATGTGAATACTGTGATAAAAGCTTGCTAGGGGTGTTTGGGGACTGGAGAGACAGCACAGTGGTAAAGAGAACTGGCTGCTTTTCCAAAGGTTCAGTTCCCAGCACTTACGTGGCACCTAACAACTGTCTATAATTCAAGTTCCAGGGAATATGACGCCGTTTACTGGCCTCCATGGGT
>VZQC01006901.1:707940-731030 GCA_009823505.1 Rhizomys pruinosus
ACACACATGCATATATGTCAAAAAATAAATCTCACATTCTAGCAGAAAAAATTGTCTATATCTTTTTTCTTTTTTTTTTTTTGTGGTCTTTTCGAGACAGGGGTCTCCCTGTAGTCCCATCTGTCCAATTGTCTATATCTTTAAAGCCAGGCTCTTCATCTAATGAACTTACTGCTTCTTACAGAAAACCTTTGGCGACATTATCATTGTTATTTTACTCATAGAATTTTTCTGAGCATAATGAAAAGGAATGTGAAAATGATTTGTACATTATATTAATATGTGTCTGCAAAGGTTATCTTTAATCTCAATCAGTGTCACATGGTGTTGCTGAGGAGTGACCTGTGACAGGATCTATAGGAGGTACTGGTTGAAAACACAAGCCGGTGTGTGATTTTCCACCTTGCATGCCTGTAGAGCCTGGACATTAATGACGAGTGGGTAGGGTTTCAAGTCTGTCTAGGGCCAGCTGACATGTCAAATGTAGAGAAAGAAAATCTACCCCTTTACCATGCAGGTGGCTGCTTTTGCTATTTAACTTTAAATTTTCATTAAAACTTGAGTGATCCTCTCCAAAAATAAATTGTCAAGTCAGACACAACCTAGGGTCCCCAGTGCACAGCCTTTCCTAGTGTGAGTGTTGGTGTCATGTGGTTTTTAATGGTCTGCTCATTACAACGTGGACATCTCTTCCTTGTGTCCATTGGACACACCAATCGTGTTACCATTACTGGAGAAGGTGAATTAGCTCCACTTAGGTGATGGAAGGTTGTGCATAAATCCTGCTATCTGCAACAGAACAAAGGACATAACCTCTCTGATCAAACCTCAGTTTCCACTCTATAAACTTAAAATCCACCACCCTGAGATGAAGCGGGGAGTACGCACAGTCGCGTAGTGCTGCTTAACCCGTGGGATACTCAAATACAGTAGCTGCTTTTGACTTCCCACACACTGAACCTTGACGAGGCTGCAGGTCTGTTCTCCTCAGAGTTTCAGGGGTCCTTGATGGCTTCCTGCTGAATGGACGATCTTTGACACTTCCAGATAACTTGTCATATGCACAGGACACACTGTCCCAGTTGTGCATCCAGCTCCCTCTAGGCACTTCTCTTCTCTTGAGTGTAACCCCTTGTACCTTACTGGTTTTAAGGAGGGGATTACTGAAGACTAGACACTCTAATTGGACCAGTGCTCCACAAGGTTGCATAACTATGAAGAAAGAAAGTGAAGGTAGAGTGTTCGGTCACCAAGGGAACTAGGTAAGCTAGTGGGTGATCGAGCAGAGCCGTTTCCACTCTTGGAAAAGTAATTCGGGCTGGAGAGATGGCCTAGCGGTTAAGAGCGCCGACCACTCTTACAGAGGACCTGGGTTCGATCC
Source organism: Rhizomys pruinosus (assembly GCA_009823505.1). Taxonomy (NCBI): domain Eukaryota; kingdom Metazoa; phylum Chordata; class Mammalia; order Rodentia; family Spalacidae; genus Rhizomys; species Rhizomys pruinosus. The sequence continues at coordinate 709,322 of VZQC01006901.1, forward strand.
CCAGCACCCACATGGTGGCTGAGAACCGTCTGAAACTCCAATTCCAGGAGAACTCCAGTTCCAGGGGAATCTGACATCCTCTTCTGACCTCTGTGGCATTGCACGACATGGGTGCACAAACTTGCATGCAGACAGTACATTCATACACATACAAAAATAAATAAATGCCTGGCGTGGTGGTGCACACCTTTAATCCTAGCACTTGGGAGGCAGAGGCGTGCGGATCTCTGTGAGTTTGAGGCCAGCCTGGTCTACAGAGTGAGTTCCAGGACAACCAGAGCTACAGGGAGACCCCGTCTCAAGAAAAAAAAAAAAAAAGAAAAGTAATTCAATATGCCATTTTTGGGGGAAAGAAAGTAGGGTGGGCTAAAAAATGAAACTCAAAGATATCAGATCCTCATCGCTGGAAGGTGTGGGTATCATCATACACAGTACATGTGATCAAATGAAGGATCTTGATTTTTGAACATTGTTTTGGATTACCCAGGCTGGTCCAAACACAATCGTACCGTCCTTGTAAGAGAGAGGCAGAGAGTCAATTGTTCCAGACAGAAGCGAAGGCATCACGTGCATGTGGATGGAATCTGAGGGGGAGATTTGAGCAAGATGGGAAAAGAGAAGGTCATGTGTTGGAGGGAGAAGGAAGCAGGAAGCAGGCTAGGAGAGAGGATGTGTGGTGTTTTAATTTTTGTTTCTTTTTATTTTATTTTTTTTTATTTTGTAATTAAAATTTGTATGGTTGGTAATTATTAAACAGAACTAGAGACAAGACATGCACCTAACGAGGATGTTTGAAATAACCCTGTGGCCACTAGGAAGGCCCTGGTGATTGGCCGGTGACTCCTCCACCTAGCTGTCTCCACAGGGACAAATACTTCCCCCTCTGAGCCAGGATTTCTTCATCTGGAGACTAGGATAACTTCTCGACACCCAAGGATGCTCCATAAAAGCAGCAGCTAATATGTTAATATTGAAGAATGACAAATAGGACAGCTCTGCATGGGGGTGGGTCCTAGCTGAGTTGTCACGGACCATCAGTGCTGAGTGCTGGTGTATTGTACTGATGTGTAGAGACAGGAATCAAAAGATAGAGATGCAGGACTGGGCGATGGCTCAGTCAGGAACGTCTCTGCCTTGCAAGTATGAGAAACTGAATTTGGATTGCTAGTAGCCACATAAAAAGCGAGGTGTACCATTCCACTCCTGGGTATATAACCACAAGACTCATCTTACCACAGAGATACGTGCACGGCCATGTTTATTGTAGCTCTCTTCACAATAGCAAAGAGCTGGAACCAACCCAAGTGCCCCTTAACTGATAGGTGGATAGAGAAAATGTGGTACATCTACACAATGGAGTTCTATGCAGCTATAAAGAAAGATGACATCATGAACTTTGCATGTAAATGAATGGAGCTAGAAGATATCATGCTGAGTGACGTAACACAGTCCCAGAAAAACAAAGGACGAATGGTATCCCTCATCTGTGGATGCTACCACCAATTACCTAGTTGTATGGCAAATTGAGCAATGTCAATGTGATCTGAAAACAACTGTGCTCTTACAGTGTGAATCCCTTAAAAAATAAATAAATAAAGTGAAGTAAACATGTATCTGTCATTCTAGCATTGTGTGGATTTGGGGGGGAGGGGAGGAGAAGAAGGAGATCTCTAGAGCTTACTGGTCAGCCAAATCAATGAGCTCTGGGTTCAGAGACCGTGTCTCAAAAAATTAGGTGGAAGGGGCTGGAGAGATGGCTCAGTGGTTAAGAGCACTCACTCCTCTTGCAAAGGACCTGGGTTCAATTCCCAGCACCCACGTTGCAGCTAACACTGGTCTGTGTTTCCAGTTCCAGGGGAACTGATACCCTCTTTGACCTCTGTGGGCATTGCATCACATGGGTGCACTTACACACATGCAGGTAATACACTCATACACACAAAATAAAAATAATAAATATAATTTTTTTAAAAATTTATTTATTTTTTATGTGTATGAATGTACTGTCTGCATGTAGGTTTGTGCACCCGTGTTGTGCAATGCTGTGGAGATCAGAAGAGGGTGTCGGATTCCCCTGGAACTGGAGTTAAAGACGGTTCTCAGCCGCCATGTGGGTGCTGGGGATTGAACCCAGGTCCTCTGCAAGAGCAGTCGGCACTTTTAACTGCTAGGCCATCTCTCCAGCCTCATAAATAAAATATTTTAAAAACTAGGAGAACAATCAAGAAAGAAATCTATTAACATGGCATCTGATTTAGTACAAAATTATGCATCTAGTCATTTTTAAGTTTTAAAAAGTAAACACAGAAAAGCACTGTTGTTTTGCCTGTCTTCAATTCCTACTGGCAAGTGCAGCTACCCTGTGGCTGCCACTGCTTTTGCCATCCTTCAAAGACATGAGACACAGCTTTTCAACCTTCCAATATGGACTGAAGACTCATGTCTCTCTAAGAATCCTCCAAACCTTCAGTGCCAGATGGGGACTGCTGAGACATCCAACTTGTGGACTGAGCAGCTACTGGGGTTTCAGCCTCTTCAGAGTATAGACTGTCATTGTTGGACTACCCAGGCTGTATCACAGAGACCAGTACAGGAAGATCAAGACAGGATGCATGCTTACTGGACTTCATTTAGTGACCATGGGAAGGGAAGAACCCAGTGTGGAGCACAAGGGCAGGACTGTTTGGGCTTTCCAAAAAGGAGCCTTCAAATAATTCCTTAAGGAAAACATGACATCTTTCAGCCTAATAAAGAAAAAAAAAAATAATTAAAAAAGAAATCATAAGCTGAAGATGCTAAAACCTATGACGTCATAACCTTGATATATGTGTGGCATGCATATATGCATATTTTGGAGTGATGTAAATTGAAAGGAAAAACAACAAAAAAGACTGGGTCAAAGAACTGACTGAAACGGTGAACTTCTATCTGAAACAGTAAACTTCTGCATTGAAAATTTTTAAAAAGACTGAGAAAAAGATGAAAATCATGTTTGGCAGAATACATGAGCTCTGGGGTGGGGATAAAGAAGAGGGAATGGCTCTAGATTTGATTGGGAAATGTATGAAATGCACAAAGCTTCAATAAAAAATTGGCTTTGAAAAAAAAAGAAAACACAGGGCTGGAGAGATGGCTCAGCAGTTAAGAGCACTGTCTGTTCTTGCAGAGGATCTGGGTTCGATTCCTAGCATCCACATGCCAGCTAACAACCATCTGTAATTCCGGTTCCAGGTGATCCAACACCCTTCTGTGCACCTCTTCAGGCACTGTATGACACAAGCACACTTACATACATGCAGGCAATACACTCATACACATAAAAAATAAAAATAATAAAATATTTTTAAATAAAATAAAAAAGAGAACACCCTTCCTACCTTCTACAAAGACTACCACTCTACACAAGAACCCATCTTTAAATGACTGACTCACAGAATGCTCTGCCACCCTGGGGCAGGGTGACCTTTGGGCAGATTTTCACCTCTCTGACTCAGTTCTCTCATTTGTAAAGTGGGGTTACCACCTTCTTCAAGGGTGCTTTTTTTGGGAGTGGCTGAATTAGCATTTATAGGGGGCTTGGCTTGGGGACTTGGTGCTCAGTAACTGGCCACTGCTCAGCACTGGGTCGCTTGTTACTACGACTATCTGCCTCTTAATGCTGCTTATTCATTTAGGTAAAACTTTACCTATTGAAACAACAGAGTTTAGCAGTTAAGAGAAACGGAGATGGGACAGAGTTAAACCTGCGTGGTGGGTGCCACCACTTACTGGCTGCAATACTGAGGCAGCCAGCCATGCAGGGTCTGAGCCTTAGATTCCTCTTTTACTGGAAAAGGACAATGGTATTTGCCTCCATACTATACAGTGTATTACACATTTACAGGGCGAATGTGGCATGGTAGTCAGCAGTATTCAATGAATTTAAATTACTTTTAAATCCATTTAAGGACAGAAATTAAGTGTGCAGGTCTGAGGCCTGGGATGTTATTGAGCCAAGCTGCCAGCTATTGTTGCTCTCTAAGGCTGGATGCCCAGAGAGCAAATTCTCAGCAACCCCTCTCTCTGGAAACCTGAGGTGTCAGCCCGGAGAAAAAATCCCTCCGTGGTGACCTTTCACAGAGGCGGTTTACCAGAAGCCTGCAGCCTGGGGTGGGAAGAGGGGGGGCTCCCCTCTAAGGGCGCAGGGTGAGAATTTCCTGCAGCGCCCTGGCCACACCTCACTGCCTCCTGGGGTTTCTGTTGAGCTGAAGCTGAGCCCCCATATGCAGCTGGAGAAGAGGGAAGTACCATGCTCTGCTCTCCCGTTTTGCAAACGCAACGACCTTCGGACTTGCTTTCAGAAATCTTAAGAGAAACCAAATGCTTTCCTGACAAGGTGACCACGTCGAGGAATACCAGGCACCCTGACTTTGGGAAGCGGGTGACTCTGAGTAGGGGCCAGATTGTTTTAGAAATCCGCCGCAGGTTCACAGGCCTCCTGGGACTGCTGGAATGTGCTTGGTTTTGTTTTCCTCTCTGAATTTATAGGCTGACTCCTCCCTCCGCACCGGCCTCAGCCTTGATTTATGGCTGGACAGACCCAGTGAGTGGCTCTGCCCCAACTTTTATTTCTTTTTTCAGAAATAAACAGGGATTTTACAGCTCCACAACTGCCCCGAAGTTTGTTTGTTCTTCTCTCAGTACAACTCGGGCCACGTTTTTTCCCTGGGAAAGTCTCTTCTCTAATTATTTTCACATTTCAATAGCTTTTGTTTCTTCTTTCTTGGAGGTTTAGAAAAATGCTGATAGTGGATTTGCTTCGGGCTAAATGGTACTGTAAACGTTTTCTCCTGGTCAAGGGGGAGCCTCGGGGACTCTGGGCCCTTTTCGTTTTTTTTTCTTAACTTGTCATGTGCTAAAGGAATCTGAAAACCCTAACACAACTGTACCTCCGATGCTGTCCCAGCTTTGCCCTCCCAGTTAGTGCCAGGTCCACTCAGGGGCTAGGCACTCTGCACACCACACTCTTCCATGTTTCGGGCAGCCACTTCACTTGTGCTGCTCTCTGTGCCTCGTCCAGCTGGCAAACACCTGCTTGGTGTTCGGGGCCTGGTTCATACACCAGCATCTCTATGAACCCTTCCCAAGTTTCTCTAACTGGGGTCCAATGCTCCCAGCTCCCCTGTGAGAATTCCTGAGTTCCCCTAGCTGGAGCCTTCACACATCTTCCTGTTATAGTTTTTTTCCTCTCATATTCTTGTGTCCAGTCATGCCCCCGCCTGTCCTATAAGACCCATAAAGGCTGCATATGAGTTGTTTCCACCTTCATATTCCTGCTGCCTAGCAGAGTCTGGTCTTGGGAGGGGCTGGGAATGGGCATGGGAGACAGCACTGATCCCATTTCAAGCGACGCCCATTCTGAGAAGTGCTGAGGGTGAAACCTGTCTCTTGCTTTGCTTGAAAGACCGTGGACAGAGCTTTGATGGAGGAGATCAAGACTGAACAGAATGGGGCAGAGGGGCTTCAACTGTGTCCCCTTAAAGCATTCCCCATTCAGAATAAAAGGGAAATCTTGAGTCTCATCTAACTTCATTGTCTGGAAACCTGAGCCCATGTACATCTACCATATTGGTCCTACCTGCATCCACGCCTGAGTTTCCATGTTCCTTATGATGGGAGGAATTGAGCTGGTACACCCAGGCTCAGAACCGTGTCTGCTCGATTGGTGGTGTTCCTAACTGGATTCTGTTGCACCAAAGGACATTCCAGCGTGCCTCGGAGATGATCCTGCCTTTTGCCTGGTGACATATTTATCTAGGAATAAGGTGGTAAGAGACTATGGGGTTGTGAGCAGAGTCTCTCTTTGCCAAGACTTTCATGAGACAGTGGATATTCTAGGATCTGAGATATCTAGACCCAAAGCCTATTCATTCATTCGTTCATTCATTCATTCATTCATTCATTCAAATGTCTTCTCAGAGGACCTACTGTGTTCCAAGGATTATGTAGATGCTAAAGATACATAGGTGAGTTCAAGAGCTCTGGACTCTGCAGAGTAAGTGTAGGAGAAAACTAAAAGGTGGGTCTGAGTCCTGCTGGCATCCAGGATCTTTCTCTAGATGACAGCTCCTTGCATGTGTCTCAGCACCTTGCTTATACAATAGGTTCTGTTTGTAGTGCAGGTGTTGTGAGGCCTGTTCTCTGGAGCTTTGGGCCAAGGTTAGAGGTGCCAGCATTAACCTAGCATTGTATCTAGAGCATAATAGGTGCTCAGTAAATACTGGTTGAAGAGGTGACAAGAGATGAATAGTTTCTGCTCTTAGCTTGGCTGGGGAAGGACATGAAGACCTACTCTGCTTTGCCTATACAACAGCATTCCATGTTACATCTGATCACAGCTACCAAGACCATTACTAATAAGACCAATATAGCACATACAACCACAGCTAAGACTGGACTGCATAAAATGAACACTGAGTGTGACAATCTGGAGAGGAAATACTCCAGATCTGTCTAGAAGTACCATCCTGAGTGTTATCTCTTAGAAGTACAAGGACTTGGGATCAGAGAGCCCCAAAGAAGCCTTTGGTGCTACAAAGCAGGTGTCTCTGCCCTTCAAGAGCCAAGAGCCACCTCGTACAGGTCCTAACTGCAACAAGGGACCCTGATGCCAGTCTACCCTGATGGTAATATGAGCCTGCGAAAGTCTCTCACTTGTCTGTGAAATGAAGCTGGTCGGCCAGATATGGCCTCAGGGTGCTGCTGTTCTCAGACTGGTGAAATTACATAAGAGGTGGGCTGGAGATTTGAAAAGGAATTGTTGCCCTCAGAGCAACAACTGTGCTTTTATACTTTCTTTTTTTGGTGGGCAGGGGGAGGGAAGAACTTTATTTGGCTCACATCTCCTGGGTCACACACAGACAGTTTATCATTTAGGAAGCCCAAGATAGGAACTCGGGACAGGAACCTGGAGGCAGGAGCTAAAGCACAGGCCATGGAGGATGCTGCTCACTGGCTTGCTCCCCTGACTCATGCTCAGCCTGCTTTTTTTTTTTTTCTGTTTCTCTTTTATTGATTATTTATTATTTAATTTATATATATTTTGTACAAGATTATGTTACTAATCAAATCTAGACCCATGTCCCCCTCCGTAACCCCCCACCTCACCAGAGCTCATGCATTCTGCCAAACATGTTTTTCATCTTTTTCTCAGTCTTTCTCAAATTTCTCAATGTGGAAGTTGACTGTTTTGAGCAGAAGTTCACCGTTTCAGCCAGTTCTTTGACACAGGCTTTTCTGTTGTTGTTGTTGTTGTTGTTGTTATTGTTTCCAATATGCATCACTCTCAACTACTTGGACAAAAGCTCAAGGGGCTGTGCACAAGAAATACTTACAACTAGGTGATTGGCGCTAGCATCCACAGATGAGGGATACCATTCGTCATTTGTTTTTCTGGGACTGTGTTACTTGACTCAGCATGATATCTTCTAGTTCCATCCATTTACCTGAAAAGCTCATGATGTCATCTTTCTTTACTGTTGCATAGAACTCCATTGTGTAGATGTACCACATTTTCTCTGTCCATCTGTCAGTTGAGGGGCATTTGGGTTGTTTCCAGCTCTTTGCTATTGTTAAGAGAGCTGCAATAAACATGGCTGTGCATGTATCTAGGTGGTAAGATGAGTCTTGTGGGTATATACCCAGGAGTGGTATGACTGGGTCAGGTGGTAAGCTCATTTTGAGTCTTCTAAGGGTTCTCCACACTGCTTTCCATAGTGGCTGGACAAGTTTACATTCCCACCAACAGTGGATGAGTGTTCCCCTTTCCCCACAACCTCTCCAGCACTTGGTATCATTTGTTTTCTTGATCCTAGCCAGTCTTGTTGAAGTGAGATGATATCTTAAAGTGGTTTTCATTTGCATTTCCTTAATGATTAGCGATGTTGAACATTTTTTAAGATGTTTCTCAGCCATCTCCAATTCCTTATACTTTCTTAATGCTGCAGTCCTGAGTGTGTCTCAGCTGTGTGCCATCCTCAGAGCTGCCTGGCCCAGGCAAGAAACGCACTTCACTTTGAGAGCAGCTGCCAGTATGTGCAAGTATCCTGAAGTACAAGGATCCATACAGAAAAGGAACTAAACACTTCACAGGAAAATAGGACTTAGTTGTCCAGTTCATGTTTATATTTTCCCCTACAAGTGATCCCTCACCTCCCAACACACACATACACATATTTGAACTCCACTAATGTGGTGAGGCTGTGTAACACCCTGAACCACACACATATACACACTCACATTCATGCACTTGGGTTTCCAGCCACCCAGCGGTCTTATGTGTGTCACACTGACTTATCTGGGTTTATATAATAAGTGTTTCTAAAAGGAAGAAGACAGAAAGAAAAATTGGCATCAGAGTGGCATGCTGTGGCAACAACTACCAGACCTGGATGGTTCTGTGACTGAAGGAAGGTACCACTGACCATGGAATATGGCCACCATACAGTTGGATAGGGGTTCCTTCTGGCACAGTGATTTTAGCTCAGTGAGATTTTGCCAGACCTCTATCTATGCGTCCATAAGATGGTAATTTTGTATCACCTTGGACCCCTGAGTCATGGTAATTTGTAACTGCAGCATAGGAAGCTACTACCTGCAGAGACAGACGTCTCTGCCTTGTGGAGTCTAGGATCTAATGGAGGGGACAGACATATCCAGGGTGTCAGAGCACAGAGTGAGAAAGCTATCATCAGATAAGCCAGGATGCCAGCACACAGGAAGAACCCCAGCCCACATGTGGGCATGGTCAGAAGGTTTCCTCAGGGAACTCCGCTGTGTAGGGACCGGCCAGCGCATACCACAAGCCCAATACATACGTTAGAGAAGGGGAGAGAAGAAGACTGAAGACAGGCCCACACCAGGACCTGACTGTTAGGTAAGTAGCAGTTGAGATGGCTGAATGGAAAACAGGGTAAAGTGTTCCAGGCAGAAGCAGCAGCTCCGGCAAATACCTGAGGGCTATTTAGGGAATGAAAGTTGACTTTGGCTGGGTCGCGGCGCCCCATGGGGGGCATGGGGAAAGAGCAGTCGCAGTCGACAGGTCCAGATCATGAGGGCCTTGTCGGCTATAATTAGACATTTGGCCTGTATTTTTATATGCAATTGGCACTCATGGCCTCTCCCTCTCTGTCTCCTTCTCGCTCTTTCTCTCTCATCCCTTCTCTCTTTCTCTCTTTTCTTGGATTATACTTTGAACATCTTTTTAAGTGGGGTGTGTGTGCTTGATCTCTTTGTGACAAACAGCACTTAGCCATCCCTGTTGCAGACCACACCTCAGTCACTCCCTCTGTTTTATCAGTGATTTAGGACCGAAGTCAGCAGTTATCATTGAGGGTAAGGTGGATGATGAATACTAATACTAACTAAATGTAATCACAAACATTTGGTCGAGTTTATACTCTCACAGCTAGTATTTGACCTCTGTAATCCCCAGTTTCTAAGCCTGTCAAACGGGCAGGATAGTGCTAGTTCATGGGCTTGCTCAGGATCAAATGAGCTAGTCCACCAACGTGTTTTCAAAGGGCCAGGTACACACAAGCACCAGAGCACCTGTCTTCTCATCGCTGCCCTCCTAGTACAGCTGCCATCAGCTAAGTCATAAATATCGTGCTGGTAAACCTCCGTGCCATTTCCAGACCACACCCCAGCCCTCTGTGCCCACCTGTACCTGGACAACTGGTCTGCACAGGTCATGTCAATGAGCAGCCTTTCCTTCTAACTATCAGTGGAGCCCAGCAGGAAGAGATGCAGGAACGTAAGGCACAGGAGCATAGAGCAGGCCCTGCAGCTCCTCCTCTGGGGCTTGCTGGGCACTCTGCTTTCACTAGGAGGGCAGCCTCTCTCAGTTGCCCGCCCCCCTTACAGGTATTGTCTTCCATTCCTGGAGCCTGCTCCTTCTTCTCTTGGAGACATTGTAGTAATGATTCCTGCTGGTGCAAGCCTTGGGGTTCCCTTTGCACCCAAGTATGCGGTCTTTTCATTAAATTTTCTTCCAATAAGCTAGTGTGAATTATTCCTTCTTTTTTTTTTTTTTTTGTATTGGAGCCCTGACTGGATTTGTTTCAAGTTTTGAGACTGCTAGCTTAACATGAATAGCCTATCTAGACCTCTTCTTGATAAGGAAGCCCTTCTCTCCCTGGTCAGCCCAGAACACTAATCCAGGTGACTACATTGACACAAGGTTGCTCTTTTCATCTCTGATAGAAACTTTGAAAATTTCAAGGCAAAAATTTGCCATAGCCCAGTTTAGGAAGTGAACCCAGGGGCTGGAGAGATGGCCTAGCAGTTAAGAGTGCCGACCGCTCTTACAGAGGACCCGGGTTCGATCCCCAGCATCCACATGGCGGCTGAGAACCATCTGCAACTCCAATTCCAGGAGAACTCCAGTTCCAGGGGAATCCAACACCCTCTTCTGACCTCCTCGGCATTGCATGACACAGGTGCACAAACCTACATGCAGACAGTACATTCATACACATACAGAAATAAATAAAAAAAAAAAAAAGAAAGCGAACCCAAAACCAGGTGACCCATGAAGAAAACTTCTGGGACAGCATAGTTCGGTGGCTAGGAGCATTGGCTGCTCTTGCAGAGGACCTGGATTTGGTTCCCAACACTGACATGGTAGCTAACAGAAGTCCATAACAGAAGTCCCCTGATTCAGGGTACCATTACACACACATGCTGCACTCACTCACACATATAAAAAATAGATAAAAGAAACCTGGTGCCCTGCTGTCCAGGGGCCCATAAGTCAAAGCAACTGGCTGGAGGCTGGAAGGGTGTCAGCCAGAGGAGGATGCTATGGTAACAATCTGCCTTCAGAGTTCTTCTCCCACTGAGTGATAATTGAGTACCTACTGGGTATCAGGTACCATTCTCAGCTGTAAATATAGTTCAAACCCACACCTGCCCTTGTGGCACTTGTTTAGTAGGAAAGCCAGCAATACACAAGTAAATAAAGTTTACAAGCTGTTTCAGGTCTCCATGAGTGTTAGGGATCAAATGAAAGGTGACTTGGAATATACAATAACCTCGTGGGAAAATTGAATTGTGTTCTCTGTAGAAGGTGGTCAGGTGGGTCTCCTGAATAAGAATGAAAATAAAGAGCTAACTTTAGGAAAATCTGGAATGATGGAAAGAATGTTCCAGGCAGGGAATAGGCAGTGCAAAGTCAAAGATGGAATGAGCTCACACATTTAAGGCATTAAAAATAGTCAGGTATGTGAGACAAGGTTGTGGTGAGCAGGGTTAACAGCAATGGTATGTCTGAATAGCCCAAAGTAATGCCTGACACAGGGAGTTAATTCAATAGATACTATCTCTCTGCAGCTTCATTTGCAGTTTCAAGACTTACTGTGCATTAGTGTAGGAAGCAAACAACAGTTTTTATTTCTAAGGAACTCGTTGTCTAACATAGTAGAAAAATACCTCCATTAATAATGAATCGTGACAAGACACATGAAAGAAGTGATAGCAACTGTGAGACGGTGTTGGCATAGATCTGTGATGAAAATGGCCGCAGATACTGAGGTGGGTGAGGATGTGGATGTTGGAGTGTGCTGGAAAGAGTCTCCTGCACCGAGTCTTCCCACCCTGTTTGGATCTGAGAAGACTTACACTTGCTCCTCAGCCTCTGGCACTGTTGGGATACGCCGCAAACTTTAAGAGGCCAGACATGATGGAAAGAAGTCATGTCCCCCTGAGGACAAGCCCTCGAAGAAGACATTGAGACCCTGGCTCTTCTCTCTCTCTCTCTTTCTCTCTCTCTCTCTCTCTCTCTCTCTCTCTCTCTCTCTCTCTCTCCCTCTCCCTCACTATAGGCTCCAAAATAATGGAACGAAGATACCAGGGACAGAAACCTCTAAAACCATGAGCCGAAATGAATCTTCCTCCTTTACACTGATATCCTCAGGCAGTTTGTAATGGAAACTGAACTATGACCAGCACACACTCTTTCTTGTTGTATGGAGCACTTCTTTATCAAGAGCAAACAGTCCTCAGCCTGCATACCTTGTGTGAAGTAGCTCTCCCTGCTTCAGACTCTGCCCTGATTAAGTATGTGTATCATGAGCTGCTGAACCAAGCCTACTACTCAGCAGTGTTTGGGAAAGAGAGAGAGAGAGAGAGAGAGAGAGAGAGAGAGAGAGAGAGAGAGAGAAAGAGAGAGAGAGAGAGATAAAGAGAGATAAAGGGAGAGAGAGATCATTTTGCTCAGTACAAAACTTATTCACGCAGACTGGCTTTTGTGTCGGTTGTGGGAGGGACCTGCTGGCCACGGAGGACCTACAGCCACTACTAAAGTGGATCTTGTGAGCACAGCACCATTTCATCCAGAGCTTGACTGTCCTGGTTTCCTTTGGTTACTGGAATGCCCGGATGGAGTGAGAAGTGTTAAGGTTTCTGGTTCTGATCACGGGCAGCAAATGCCACTTTACTAACTGCGTGGATGTAGATATGATGGGAATATGAATATTCAGGAACAGATGAATGAGTGAGAGACATTCAACGAGTGAATGTGTGTAATGGAAGGAGAAGAAGATGCTGGAGTCTAAATAAGGAAGATGGGGACTGAAGAAGTCAGAGACGGAGGTGGTCCTGTAGAAGACATTTTTACTCTTGAGAAGACATCAGCTGGGCCAAAGCTGAAGGTTCCTGCACAAAAGCAATGCTATGAGGTAGAAGATAGAATATGGAAGATTTTGGATTTATCACGTGGCCCTGTCATGATATTTATACTTCTATAATTCACAGACATTTCTACAGCGCAACGAAGGTGTCCATGACACACAGGAACTCATAGAAGCATATATTATATTTTCCCAATTCCTCATGGGAGAGTTGAAATGTTAGAAAACGACTCCCACTTTCCCATTTTCCATGGCTTTGTGGTCAGAAATTGTGTCTTAAATTCAAGAAGCAATAAAAACAACAACCCAAAACCCTGGCTAATTTTAGGCTCTGGTCATGGGGAAGAAACAACAAGGTCAGATGAGAGTTTTGAGTCTTGGCTTCTATTATATTTTAAAATGTTAAAGTCAAAATACAAAGCAAACAGAAAGATTCAAAAATATAAAATTATTTTAAAGACTCAAATTGTGGTGGCGGCAGGGGACACAAACCAAGGCTGGTAAGACTTCATGACTTCTATCAATAGCCTTCCATCAATCCACTCGATTCTATGCAACCTCCTGGTCAAAGCCAACTACAGGGTTGGTTTGACCACAGAATTCCTTCACACATGATCTTTTTGCAGAACTCTTGGGTGACAAAAGAAGCTTTAGGAAAAGCTAATATTATAGCAGTGACTAATGCATTAGCAGTTTATGCCTGAACAATTCAAAGAAGGGCTTGCCAGTCTATCAGAGAAAAGATGTCAGTAATGAGCCATGACATGCACAGCTTTGAGCAGTATAACTTGGCGTTGAACTTTCAGGATTGTGTTCATTGCCAATCCTACCACTTAAATTACCAGAAAAAAATAAACGAAGAGCTACAGCCATTGTAGAGGTTGTTGGGCTGGGAGAGCTACATTATTTTTGTACTCATTAGCCCAAAATAGAGTTTCGAAAGTGTGAAGACTGAGTCACTCTTGCTGCCAATAATTAGACAGAAGACCATTTGTCCATTGAAATAATGACTTTAGCCAAAGAGGAACTTATTTCCCCTGAGTGTCCATGGGAATATGGGGCAAAGCCCCCTCTGCAAATCGTCCATGCCACTGGTGCTAGCCCCTGTAACCCCGAGTCACACAAAGGGAGGCCTGAAAACTACTGGGTTACAGATACCAGGAAGAGGGGGCAGCCCTTTACTAGACAGATGCAGACGAGAATCTTCATTTGCTTCAGAGAAGAGAGCTTCATGATTCAGAAGAGTTTGAAGAATCAAGGAATGAGGCCACTGTACTCTCTCCTGATAGTGCTACTGATTTACAGTTAGTTAAATTTAATTTGTTTTTTGGGACAGGCTGACTTGAAACTCTAGTCTTCCTGCCTTAGCCTCTCTAGTGCTAGGATTACAGGTTTGCACCACCGTGTCCTGTTTAATTTGTATTTGAGGCATTTGGAAGCTAAGTGTCTGGCACTGATGTAGGCTGTGAATCAGCCTTGTGCTCTGACAAAGGCAGTCCTCATTCCCAGATGACTACAGAAGCAGTGGTCTTCTCCCATATAGCACCTGGACAGGGACTTCAGCCCGGGCCTGGCCACATTTCTATTTGTACAGTCACTTGAAGTGTCACCCACCCCATGTGTCCTATCACCCCCCCCCACGCCCCCTGCCTCCCCAGGTCATCTAGACCTTGAGCATGCCCAGATTGGGAATTTGGGAACTGTATAGTAGAAAACACAATGTCTTTGTCTCCCTCATGTTCTCTTAGGTTCAAAAAAAAAATTGGGGTAAATCACAACTGAAGTAAGGGGCCAAAGCAAATCAACTTCCCAACAAATAAAGCTGTTTACAGCCCGGCATGGAGAGAATCAGAGCTGTGGTGCCTGCAGGCAGCTACCCACCCCTGGCTGACTTGAAATGCCCCCCAGGCCTTCAAGCTGATTGAATCCCCATGATCCACCCTCATGTGAGGGCTGCGTGGGCTGTTCCCGATCCAAATGTCTATGGTTGTGGGTAAATATATTAATATCCTAGCAACTGCAACAGTGCCTTCGTGATTTTTGCATGTTGTTAACAGGAGAGCAGGACTGAGCTATAACCCCTTGCCAAAAACACGAATTCATTTTCTTTTGGCCAACCTTGGCTACACCTGACAGTTGGGGTCATCTTCCCATTCAGCCTTCCAGGGTCTTCCTGAAATCTGGAGTTTTCCCTCTTTGAAGCCAATGTTACTGAGTGTTCACACTCACTGTGGCCCAGTTGAGGTGCTGTGCTGGGTTATGAAAAATGAGGTGCTTAACCTGTTGCCTTGACCCCTCGATTTCACTGTCAAGACGGGACCCCTCACTGCAGCATCCAGCCTGGACCTGCGGCCCCCTCCGTGCCCTGGCCTGGCCCTTTCCTCTGCTGGAACCTTTCTTCTCTTGCTCCTCTGCAGTCCGTTCATGGCTCTGGGATACCCTGTACTTTGATCGCTCATCTGTTTCCGATTGTCACTGAACATGGAGTTATCTGACACTGTGGTTTTCACTTCTTCCACACATATTCCTCGGGTCTGGAGTGGTTCCTGACATGCAGTTATAGACACTATTATTACTAGTGGGTGAATTCAGGAGAAAGCCTAGCTGCCTCAGTTTAAATGCTTATGGCTAAGTTGTCCTAGCCAAGTCATTTAGCTTTCGAAGACTCACTTTTTCCACTTATAAAATGGGAATAAGGTTTACTACATACTGTTGTGAGAATGAACACAAGTTCACATTTAGCCCTTATCAAAACGTCTGTCAACTATAAGTGTTCCATCCACATAGCCACTAGGAGAGCTGTCACTAACACACAACTACTGAAATCCCACCATGTGCCAGACAATGTGAATAGGGTGGGGACCCAGCTTTCAGTTAACTTCCTGTCTGGTAGGGGAAGACTGCACTGTGTAGGCTGTGATAGAACATTACTTTCCTTTCATAGCTCATTTATGGTTCCTTTTCGTGTGTCTGTGTCTGCCTCCTCTACCAGCTGTAAGCATCTAAGGAGAAACTGTCTTGTTAATATTTCTACTTGGCAGTGAATGTCTGTTGATTGTTAAAGAGCAATAAGGTTGTTAGCCAAGTGCCCCTTTAGGCTATTGGGAAGATACTTGTAAGAGATACTGGCTTTCATTAGTCAATTCTGTAGAGATGGAAGATGTCGTCTTTGCATCAGTTAGCACCTAATGCAATCATGGTCAGCAAGTATGCAGGTAATAATGATACATACTGAGAAGCTTCAAATCAGGTCATTTACAACACACCTGGTGCAGGAAGAAAGAGACGAAGGGAAAGGGGGAAAGGTGATCTGTGAGGAAGCTGTTACAGCATGGCTAGGAATTGACAAGGAGGACAAAGGTTGGCATGATGAATATAAGTATAAAGTCAAGGTCTTTGTTAAATGTCTAGGAAAACCATGAGTGGACAAGAGCTTGATATAAAAGCATCATGGGGAGTTGTTTAAATGCCATCTCGAGTTCTTATAGATTCTGCCTCCCAGATGGATAGAAGGAGGTGCGGATGAGTAGATGGACAGATAGATGAACTGATGGATAGATGAATGGATAGATGGATGTGTGGGTGGGTGGATAGATAGATATGTGGATGGATGTGTGGATTGGGGTAGATGGATGGGCAGATGAATGGATATGTAGTTGAATAGATGTGTGGGATGGATGGGTGGAGAGTGGGTGAATAGAGGGATGGTTGAATAGATGGACAGATGGATGGCTGGGTTGATGGGTGTGTAGATGGACAGATGGATGGATGCATGTGTGGGTAAATGGTGAGATGGATGGGTGAATAAATGACTGGATGGATCTTGGGAATATTCATTCTGGACAAAATAAATATGTGAAGGAGAGTCATAGGTAAAAGATGAGCTCCTGGCTCTGAATATTATGTTGATTGGTATTAAGAACTGTACATCAACAAAATTGACACAAATTTATTATTCAGTAATCAGGAAATAAAGGCAATTTTAAAAATTAATCCTTCCATCCAAAGATAGCTATTGTTAGTATGTCAGTATAATAAGTCTCTCTACTTTTTTCTTGCATCTATCTTTTATACATCTATCCATGAATGCATACCTTCCCACATGTCTTGCTAGGATCCTTCCATTCACCCATTCATCCATCCATCTAGTCACGATTGTTTTCTTTATACTCATGTGGTACTTCTATTTTGTAACAATGTTTCTAACCAATTTATTATAAGAACACTATTGAGTCTCTTTACGTTTAAATTTAGATCTTAATAGCTACATAATATTCCTTCTTATGAAGTATGATATTTGGTAATTCAGCAAATCTTTTATCCTTTTGCCATTACTAAAGTGTTTCAATGAACACTCTGTTCTCCTTTTGGCCCAGTTATAGCCAAGAGACTACTATTCTCTAAAGTTTATGATGCGCTGGAGAGAAAACTTGAACTTGATATGGGGTCATATTTAATCCTGTCATAAATCACCTGCTTCCTGAAGTGACATCCCTTCATAGCCATAGTCTCCTCCTTGAGCAGCCAGGCAGGGTGGACAGCCTCCCCTAAGTGCAGGTGCATTCGTGAGTGGTCCCTGGCTGTCTGGGTGACATGCTCGACAGTATCAGCTCTCCTGGCATCGTCACAGAGCCAGTGATTCAGAGCCATCAACCAGACAGCTGTGAGGAAATACTGAGGAAGGATTTATGGGGTGCAACAGTGACTTTGTGACCCTCATCTGGAAGGAAAGGCAGATGTCTTTGAAATCAGAACAGTCAGTATGAGAAGAGGGAGGAAGGAGGCACTCACCTTACAGTGAAATAGAACACGTCCTTCACTTCCCCGAAGCTTCAGTTATTCAACAGCTCCCGTTACTTACAGGAAAAATACCAAACATCTTAGTTCAGCAAAGATGTAACAGAGGTGGAGAGGTCTGTTGGAAAAGCCCAGTGTCGCAGGTTCTAGTAGAAGCTCTGTTACCCACTGGTTGTGTGAGCCAGACAAGTTGCTTCTTCTTGGGTTGGTTTTCTATAAGATGATCTTATATAGATTATGGTTGAAAGCCGGGTGTGGTGGCGCACGCCTTTAATCCTAGCACTTGGGAGGCAGAGGCAAGTGGATCTTTGTGAGTTCAAAGACAGCCTGGTCTACAGAGTGAGTTCCAGGACAGCTGGGACTACAGGGAGATCCTGTCTCGAAAAGACCTCCCTCCAAAAAAAAACATAGATTATGGTTGAATGTTGAATAAATGAGCCAGTGAAAACTCAGGTATTATCCAAGGTCACTTGCGGAGGACTCTCCTTTGGAATGCTAAGGGAGGAAATGATTCTGGGGGAAGAGCCCAGGACAGCAGACTGTTGAATAGTGCTGAGTACAGTGTCTACTGTAACACAGTACGACATGGAAGAGCATCTCAACACCCAGCATAGCCTGCATGCTCAGGTGATGGTGTCCCAGCAGCTACAACTTGGCTGAGGGGGTAGAACAACTGTTCAGGCATGTGCATATTTACTGATTGTTCTGCTACGTTCTGGAAGGTCAAGGGCAAACAAGAGAACCAGCATGTCCAGCCCCACTGGGCTCAAAGTGGAGGGAACAGAATCAAGCAGATTAGATGATACAGCATGACAAGCTGTGAGATGATGAATGAGAACCGAGGCTGCTTCTGAGAACGTGTGACAGGAGCCTCCACCCTACCAGGAAGAGGAGACTTCCCAGAGGAGCTGTCATTGAGGCCGAGTTCAGAGCAGGAAATATGTCATCTGAAGTTTACACCTGGTGGTCCTTTAAATGTGTATCTAGTGTATGCCACCTTCCACTAGATGTTCTTCTCCCTGGACTAGGGCTAGCAGCTCCACGAGACAATGCAAGTCTCAGTCCCCAGGCTTGACCCCAAAGCAGGGAGGATGAGGGAACGGTGGGAAGTGAGACCCGGAGAGAAAAAGGAAACAGACTAATAGAGACTGGGAGTAATTCCACAAGGGGGAAAAAACTCAGTTTAATGTTATAGTTCAGGGTATTTTATACTGATCCTTGCAAGGGGGCTGGGACACACAGAACTGGGGGTTGGGACAAGCAGGGCTTCAGGCCATTTGATCCAGATCAATGCTTTGCCCTAAGGCATCAAAGACAGTTTGATATCAGAGCAGGTTTGATAGGTCTCACAAGTAAGCAGGATATCAGCAGGCGTCCAGGCTTGAAGGCTGCTTGCTGACTCTCTTAAGTGCTTCTGCCAAAAGAATACCTACAGAAATATAGAACAAAACAAAGATTTCCAAAGCCAACAAGAGACTCACATCCTAACCTCTCCGGAGTCTGCCTGCCATGCCCACTCTTTGAGCCACAAGACCTAGGGCTCTGTAATGACTTTATGGAACTTTCCTCACCTGGATGAGGCCCAGGGCTTAGCCTCGACCTGCATGACATTCATTGGAGAATTCAATAAAACACTCTTTGTGTGCTGCTAGCATTCGCTGCAGTGGGTCTCAGTCTTCTGTGTGTGTCAGAATCCCCTAGGAGACTGTGGAAGCTGGTCACTGTCCCCAAACCTTTAAGTTCCCATTTTAGGTGGTCTGAGAAGGGGCCTGAGAATCTGATCCTAAGTTCCCAGGTGACAGGTTTGTTAAAGGCTGAGGAACCACTCCTTAGAAGCACTGGCTTGGCAGGGCACTGCACTTTCTGAAGATGCTTATTTGGGGGCTAGGGTTGTTTCTAAACTCTCCTCCAATTGGGTGCCTAGGGCCAATATGGAGATGGCAGCTCCCGGTTTGGGCCTCTTAGGGCCCTTCCAGAAGGGATCCTTTCACCTTGTTCAAAATCCAAAACATGACAGCTAACCTTATTTTGGCACTTGTGTTTTACTAAGCAAAATAAACACAAATGTTCCTTGTTTTCTGAAAGAAAAAAAAGTAGAGGAATATCGCCAAGGATTGTGGTCAGCATGTTTGTGTTGCACATATTTAAATTCTAATTTCCAATGTGATGGGACAAGGATGTGGGCCTTTAAAGGTGGCTAGGTCATGAGGGTGGAGGCCTCCTGAATGGGATTTGTATCCCTATTAAATAGACCCCAGAGGAGGACTGGAGAGATGGCCTAGCGGTTAAGAGTGCCGACTGCTCTTGCAGAGGACCCGGGTTCCATCCCCAGCACCCACATGGCGGCCGAGAACTGTCTGAAACTCCAATTCCAGGAGAACTCCAGTTCTAGGGGAATCTGAGATCCTCTTCTGACCTCTGCGGCATTGCACCACATGGGTGCACAGACCTGCATGCAGACAGTACATTCACACACATACAGAAATAAATAAAAAAAAAAAAAAAAAAGAGACCCCAGAGGATAATCAGTCCTTTCTACTATGTGGGCACAGCGGCAACATGTTCTCACTTGACCTTGAATCTTCCAGGGCCTTGACCTTGAACTCCTCCAGAGCTATAAGGAATAAGTTTCTATTTAATATGAGCTACTCAGTCTACAGTGTACTACTAAAGCCCAGACTCAGACACCCGGCCAAACCCACAAGCTCCAAACACATGAGCTCAGCTTGTCCTTTTGAGTAGATTTTCCTCAGTTCTGTTTTTCTCAGGCTTGTGGATCCCAAAGTCCATATCGAACTTCTACAGGCTCGCATTCTCCAGCATACCATGCTAGGGACAGTAAGGGTTCAGCAGGCCAAGGATGCTCACAGTGTCCTGTTGTGTAAAATAATACAGAACAAGGAAAGGCTGACTCCAGGCCCATCCCCTTCATTCACACTTCCCCAGTCCTGAGGGTCCATAGTAAGGGATGGTCATTCCTCTATGCTTATTATATCCCCCAGGGCACAGCTTAGGCATCTTCTGCTTGAATCTCTGCAGTGATGTCTTAAGGGACTTAGTCTCCAGAGCACCCTTCTAAGCCTATTCTTCACCATCCCCAAGAGGGAACCTATGTAGATCCGAGGCTGGGCCATGTCCTTACTCCTTACCTACAGACACTGCTGATAGCAAGGACCTCACCCAGCAGAGGGAGTGGGCAGAAAAAGGGTCATGACAGGGGGTAGGTAAGGGAGGGTGGTGGGGACTGTGGTGAACTGGAGCTTGGCTGAATAACACTCAAATTCAGAATTCTGGTAAACCTTCCACAGGTTAAACAAAGTTCCTCTTGAGACTGGCTTCCTGGCTTTGACCAGTGAGAGCTAGCCAGGGGCAAAATGCCTCAGCCTCTCATGCTGGTTTATAAAGGATAGCTTCTTGTTGCTATGCCCTGCTGACTTGAAAGTCATATGACTGTCAAACTGCAGTTCTGCTGGTCCCGAGCTCTGTGCCCTCGGTGGTGCCTGTCTCTGAGCTTCCTTTGCTGAAATCATACTTATTCCCTTAAAACTCCATTTGGAGAACTCTTCCTCCAGGAAGCCTTCCCTGCCCTCACTCCCAATTCCCTAGATAGGCTTCGTATGTGTTTACTGCCCTATTATCTGTTGCTTTCTCTGTCATGATTAGCAAATGGTAATAGTGGTCTTTTGTGCTTCTGCTTCCCCTAATCAGGTATCCACACCTAAGATCAGGTACTAAGAGTTAACTCTTTTGATGTCTAGAATGAATGGGGGTATTCTGCTGTTGCCAAACTAAGGAATGGGGAAGCAGATGGTGTCTGCCAGGATGGGCAGAAATTTGAATGGGGTGTGATATGAGGTGCTCCCGTCACTGAAAGATAGGATTGATATTGCTCATTCTCTCTCTCTCTCTCTCTCTCTCTCTCTCTCTCTCTCTCTCCTTCTCTCTGCCTCTGTCTGTCTTCGTCTCTCTTGCTCTCACTCATCACAGGAAAGGATAGCAAATGGAAGGAATGGAAAGCAGAATTAAGGAGCAGTAGGGCTGATTAACTGACTACTGGAGATTTTCTTCCTTTGTGTGTGTGTGTGTGTGTGTGTGTGTGTGTGTGTGTGTGACCTCAGCTGGCTGGAAACTTCTAGTAAACCAGGTTGCTCTCTAACCCACAGAGATCTACCTGCTTATGCCTCCTAAGTGCTGGAATTAAGGGCTTGGGCCACAGTGCCCAGACTCCCCATAGTGTTGATTTG
>VZQC01006901.1:731359-763953 GCA_009823505.1 Rhizomys pruinosus
TCTCATGGTTAATCTTGAATTCTCAAGAAATAATCTGATTACCCAGTTGAATGACCCCGAGTCGCGCTGGGATAGTTGCCTGCAGCGGACTTTCCACAGCTCGATGCTTTCTTCTTCCTTGTTTGTGGAGAGAGGTCCTTTTTCGCCCCCATGGGGGCATGATAACCTACTAGAAAATTCTGTGCCCTCCTTAGAAGGAATTTTGATGTAGTCATTTCCAGCTCTGTTAGGACAACATATCATAAGCTGGGGGCCTTACAGACAGCAACCACTAATTTATTTCTTAAGGACTTAGAAACTGGGGCTTCTAAGGTCAAATGCAGCAGATTCAGTATCTAGTAAGGTCTACTTCTTCAAAGATGGAGGCTTCTTGTAGTTTCCTCACACATGGAAGGGGGAAAGAAGGGGCTCTTGGGAACTTTTAAAATAAAAACTGCTATAGTTTAAATGTGTTCCAGATATGTTGGAACTCAGCCTCCAAGTCAATCATATGATGAAGTATGGCCTCTGGGAACTCATTAAGTCAGGTAGACTCTAGAATGGGAAGAGATAACTTTCTATGGCTTATAGATACAACAGTCCAGGGCTTATAGATACAACAGTCCAGGACTTATAGACACAATAGTCCAGGGCTTATAGATACAACAGTCCAGGGCATTTTTCTGCAGCAACCCAAATAGACACAGGTACTAATGGCACTTGTGAGGACTTCACCCTGGTCACCTCTTTCTAATAGCACAACCTTGGAGTTTAGGATTTCAACATGTGACGTTTGAGCAGGGAGTCATGTCCACACAAACATTTAGAACATTAGCAATGTCTCTGAAGGCCTTGGAGTGTGGTGAGTGTCCTGAGTGCTACAGGGTTCAGGACCAACACTAGGTGAGCTACGTGAGGAGCCTGGGGATAAACTTAGAGTGGAGTCACATTCAAGACTGTGCAAGTACCTCACTGACTGTCCTGGGCCCAGTGCTAAAAGAGCTGACCTTCGAGCAAGCCAATGCCTCTCAGATCTTCAGTTTCTTCACCCATAAAGCAAAGAGGTAAAGCTACAGGGCCTGTTAGATTCTCTACCTTGAAAACTGCTTTCTAGGCCTCAGCGCCTGAGGCCGCTCACTTTCTTCTATTAGTCCCTCCAGACTTTTGTCCTATGAGGGCCTGACCATCAGTGGTTGGATTCCCTGGCTATGCCTGGATTGACTCTCAAGGACTCAGTCATAAGCCATTTAGCAAGGCAGTCAGGAAAGAGCAACATAACACTGTCTGGGCCTTCTCGGAGGGGCATGCCTCACATTCCTCAGCTCAAAGCAAAATTGATTGGCCTTGACCTGGGGCCACACCAGAGAGAAGGCACCCTTTGGGGCTGGGGTGCCTTTCGGTGCCCAGATGAGGTCAGTCACCACATGGTTGGAGAAACCTGAGGAATGAGAGGTATTTGCCTCCCTTGTAAATCTCTCTGAAGAATTAGGAGTAGCTCAGGTCAAACTGTGTGCATCTTGATAGGAAAAGGAACCTAAGATTTAATTCCTGCTTAGGAAAAGCCCATGGAGTTAGAACCACAGTACCACAGAGGTGAGGACGGGGTAATAGAAAGGAAGTCAAGGATCCATGCGAGACGTAGATGACACTGGGTGATTTGAGTCAGACAGGAGCCTAGCTCTGCTGGTTCCCAGGGACCTAGGGGTTGATGGGGAATACCAGTTGACTAGCACACATAAACACATTCTGAAGCATGGTAGTTACCATGCCCACACTGGTCCTCGGGGAGTTACATAAACCATGTAGCTGAACAAAGCAAGCACACAGATGCAGAAATACTGAGCACCAAACATCTACTTGTGTTTGGGTGATTCAGTTGATCCACACCAATGAAAATTCCACAGCTGGTTGTTTCCAGCCCTAGGTAGTATCGTGTGGGGGATCTATGTCCACGTGGCGTAAGATTTTCTCTTTTTCCTGATTCCTAGTAACCATATAGCTACTACATGAAAATAATACTACACCTCTAAGAATTATATAAATATCCCTTAGTCTAATGTTTTAGAATAATTATCCCTTATTTTTTTCATTTAGTGATCTTATGATTTTCTCTTTAAGTTATATATTTGTCACAATAATACTGCATAATACTGTTATGGAAATGGGGAACGACTCTGTTCCTGATTTTCCCAGTGGTTTCAGTGCCTGAAATTCATCACCTCCCATTCCTTATATTATCAACCCTGACTGGTGGTCCTCTAATCAGTGTCTACCTCCTCACTGTGACACCCCTACAATGAATCCCTATATCTCTGTCACATAAACGAGAAAAGTGAGGCATATGCTCAGGTCCTACACATGTTACTTTAACAGAGGCACCAATAGCTCACGAGTCCATAGCAAAAACCGAATCACCCTATTAATAAATGAACAGAATTCGCAGACAGGCATCTAAAGTGGTGCTCCACGGACATATGAAAAAGTAATCAACAGCCCTAAGCACCTGAGAATGCAAATCAAAATCACGATATTTCACACCATGTCTGTTGGGATGTTTATTATCAAAAAGGGAATTGGAAGAGGGAAATATGGGCAGATCATATAGTTCATTGTATATATGTACAAAATTATTAAGAATAAAGAAAATATAATTTAAAAAGATAAGAAATAACAAGTGTTGGTAAGGGTTAGGAAGAAAAGAAACCCTTGTTCATGGGTCGCTGAAATGTAAATTGGCTTAGCTATTATGGAAGACATTAAACATTTAACTACCAGGTTAGCAAGATGTCTGAGCAGTAAAGGCACTGCTGCCAAGGCTAACAGCTTGAAATGCATCCACAGAACCCACATGTTGGGAGGACAGAGTCGTCTGGGTGACTCCCACAGATTGTCCTCTGACATGTGCACATGTAAGCCATAGTTAATGTGCACCCACACATTCACACACGTACACACACAAACAAAATAAATGCATAAAGTGTTATAAAAATTGAGCTATCCGGCTGGAGAGATGGCCTACCGGTTAAGAGCACCAACTGCTCTCGCAGAGGACCTGGGTTCGATCCCCAGCACCCACATTTTGGCTGAGAACCATCTTTAACTCCAGTTCCAGGGAATCCGATACCCTCTTCTGACCTCCGTGGCATTGCACGACATGGGTGCACAAACCTACATGCAGGCAGTACATTCATACACATAAAAAATAAATAAAAATTAAAAAATAAAATAAAAAAATAAAAATTGGGCTATCATATGATTCAGTAATCCTACTGCTGAGTATATAAAGAAATTGGAGGAGACGCAGGTCACGAGGGCCAAGTGAAGGTCCCAGTGACCCCGGGGTGAGATGAAGGCCCTGCCCCTGCTCCCAGCAAGGGCTGGGTGGAGGTCCCAGCAACCTGGCAGTTACTGGCTCACTGGCCAAGATAGTCATATCATCCCCAATTCTCCCTGTGATTTGTGGTGTGGACATCCCAGTGGGAACAGCAGTAGTGACTCTGCAGCACAAGGTAACAGAAGAGACAGCAAACCTGTCACTCCATAGCTAACCTAAAGGAACAGGTCAGCAGGAAGCATCTGGCGTGAGCCAGCAGGCATGCTCAGTGGCTAGCAGACCTGATTTGTTACCTATTCAGATCTCTGGGGGAGCTTCAGACCAGAAAGAAAAATGGCAGTTGGAGCTTCTAATATACAACAAAAAGAGAAAACCTGAAACCTAGGCCAGCCAGCCCTTCATAAACAAGAATTAAACAATGAAGGCACCTGAAGAAAACAAGTAACGTAAGCTTTTAATGCAGCGACTTTTACATCAGATTACAACAAAACAAATCCACATGCCCAAAGCACAAGGAAAAAAATAACAACATGGGGAAAGCAAATAATAAATCCCCACCAAACTCTATCAGTCCTCTAGAAGACTCCAACACTGAGATCTCCCTGGATGCAACCCGGGACGCAGATCTTAAAAGAACAACCATAGACATACTCAAAGAAATCAAGGAATACAAAGAACAAATCAAGGAACTGAAAGTAGAGAATGACAAACTCTGGAAAGACCTAGAGGGAGAGAATGAGTTAGTAGGGGACTTCAATACCCCACTGAGCCCTTTGGACAGGTCAACCAGACAGAGAATGAACAGAGAGACAGCTGAACTTAACAATACAATACACCAAATGGACTTCACAGACATCTACCAAATATTCCACCCAAACACCAGAGAATATACTTTCTACTCAGGACCCCCCACGGAACATTTTCCAAATTTGACCACATACTGCATCACAGAAAAAAAACAAAAAGATTGAAATAATTTCATGCATTCTATCAGACCACAGTACAATAAAGTTCAATATCAACACCAGGATAAACCCTACTATTTATAAGAACACATGGAGACTAAACAACACACACCTGAATAATGAATGGGTCAAGGAAGAGATAAAAAAGGAAATAAAAGCATCCCTGGAACTAAATGAAAATGACAATACAACACAACAAAACCTATGGGATACTTTAAAATCAGTCCTAAGGGGGAGATTTATAGCCCTGGGTAACTACATTAAAAAAAAAAAAAAAAAAAAAAAGAAAGAAAGAGCACAAGTAAACGATCTAACACTGCAGCTAAAAACACTAGAGAGACAAAAACGAATGAACCCTAAACCAAACAGACAGGAAGAAATAACAAAAATCAGAGCAGAAATCAATGAAATAGAAACAAAGAAAACAAAACAAAAACATCAATGAATCCAAAAGTTGGTTCTTTGAAAGAATAAACAAGATAGACAGACCTCTAGCCCAGTTAACCAAAAGAAAGAAAGAGAAACTCCAAATCAATAGAATTTGTGACAAAATAGGAAACATCACAACACACAATGAAAAGATCCAGACAATTATAGGGGAATACTTCAAAAACTTATACTATACTAAATTTGAAAACCCAAGAGAAATGGATGAATGTCTGAAATCCTGGAAATCAACAAAGCTTAACCAAGAAGAGATTGACAGCTTAAACAGACCCATAATATAAGAAGAAATTGAAAATGTAATAAGAAAACTCCCAACTAAAAAAAAAAAAATACCCAGGCCCACATGGTTTCACAGCAGAATTCTATAAAACATTTAAAAAGGACTTACAACCATTATTACTCAAACTGTTCAGAAGGATACAAACAGAGGGAAATCTCCCAAATTCCTTCTATGAAGCCAGCATCACTCTAATACCCAAACCAGGCAAAAAAAAAAATGTAACAAAACAAAAAAGAACTAGAGACCCCATCTCATTAATGAACATAGATGCAAAAATTCTCAAAAAAATACTTGCAAACTGCATACAACCACAAATCAAAAAGAGATCATCCACGCTGACCAAGTTGGATTCATACCAGAGATGCGGATGGTTCACATTGTAAATTAATAAATATCATAAAACACATAAAATGGACTGAAAACAAAACCACATGATCATCTCAATTGATGCGAAAAAAGCCTTTTGACAAAAATCAGCATCCCTTCCTGCTTAAAAGTCCTAGAAGGAAATTGGCTGGAAGGATCATTCCTTAACGTAATTCAAATCCATATACAAACAAACCCACAGCCAAAATCATCCTGAATGGAGAAAAGTTTAGAAGCGTTTCCCTTAAAGGCAGGAATCTGACAAAGCTACCCGGTATCACTGCTCCTCTTCAATATAGTGCGTAAAATGCTTGCTAGGGCAATAAAGGCGAGAAAGAGAAATTAAAAAAGAGTACTAATTGGGCTGGGGCGTGGTGCACACACCTTTAATCCAAGCAACTTGGGAGGCAGAGCAGGTGGATTCTGTGAGTTCAAGGCAAGCCCGGGTCTACAGAGTGATTTCCAGGACGCTGGGGCTATAGGGAGACCCTGTCTGAAAAAGACCAAAAAAAAAAAAAAAAGAGTACTAATTGGAAAAGAGGAAGTCAAGCTATTCCTTTTTGCTAATGATATGATAGTTTACCTGAGGGATACCAAAAACGGAACTAGAAAACGTCTAGAAATGATTAAGAGTTTCAGGAAAGTGGCAGGATATGAATTAACCTAGAAAAATCAGTAGCCTTTCTTTAGACCAACAACAAGCAACTGAAGAAGGAATACAAGGAGACCTTCTTCCCACTCACAATAGCCTCAAAAACAATAAAATACCTAGGAACAAACGTGACCAAAGACACCAAAGATCTGTACAACAAAAATTTTAAACCCCTGAAGAAAGAGATTGAAGAAGACATCAGAAGATTGAAAGACCTTCCATGCTCATGGATTGGAAACATTAATATGGTAAAAATGTCCATTCTACCCAAATTAATATATAGATTCAATGCAATCCCAATTAAAATCCTCATGAGTTTCTTCACAGGCTTGGAAAAAAAATTCCTTAAATTCCTATGGAAAAACAAAAGACCCTGCAAAGCCAAAGCAACCCTAAGCAAAGAGCAATACAGGGGGGATCTCTATACCAGACTTCAAACTACATTACAAGGCCATAGTCATAAAAACAGTCTGGTTCTGGCACAAAAACAGACTTGTAGACTAATGGAACAAAACCGAAGATCCAAACTTGAGCACATACAGTTTCAGCCATCTCATATTTGACAAAGGGGCCAAGAAGACTGAATGGAGGAAAGACAGCATCTTCAGCAAATGGTGCTGACAAAATTGGATCACCACTTGTAGAGGAATAAAATTAAACCCCTACCTCTCACCCCATACTAAAATCAACTCCAAATGGATCAAAGACCTCAGTGTGAAACTGGAAACTCTGAAGGTGACAGAAGAAAATGTTGGCAGCAACCTACAAGACATAGGCATAGGAAAAGACTTTCTTAATCAGACAGCAGCTGTGCAGGAAAAAGGTCGACAATTGACAAATGGGACCTCATTAAACTGAAAAACTTTTGCACAGTGAAAGAAACAATCAGGGAAGTGATGAGAAAACCCACAGAGTGGGAGGAAACCTTCACTGGTGATACATCTAACAGAACATTAACTTTCAGAATATATATACTCAAAAAACAAAGAACCAAGAAAACAAATGATTCACTCAAAAGATGGAGTAAAGAGCTGAACAGAGACTTCACCAGTGAGGAAATAAAGATGGCTGAGAAACATCTTTTAAAGTGTTCTNCACAAAAACAGACTTGTAGACTAATGGAACAAAACCGAAGATCCAAACTTGAGCACATACAGTTTCAGCCATCTCATATTTGACAAAGGGGCCAAGAAGACACAATGGAGAAAAGACAGCATCTTCAGCAAATGGTGCTGACAAAATTGGATCACCACTTGTAGAGGAATAAAATTAAACCCCTACCTCTCACCCCATACTAAAATCAACTCCAAATGGATCAAAGACCTCAGTGTGAAACTGGAAACTCTGAAGGTGACAGAAGAAAATGTTGGCAGCAACCTACAAGACATAGGCATAGGAAAAGACTTTCTTAATCAGACAGCAGCTGTGCAGGAAAAAGGTCGACAATTGACAAATGGGACCTCATTAAACTGAAAAGCTTTTGCACAGTGAAAGAAACAATCAGGGAAGTGATGAGAAAACCCACAGAGTGGGAGGAAACCTTCACTGGTGATACATCTGACAGAACATTAACTTTCAGAATATATATACTCAAAAAACAAAGAACCAAGAAAACAAATGATTCACTCAAAAGATGGAGTAAAGAGCTGAACAGAGACTTCACCAGTGAGGAAATAAAGATGGCTGAGAAACATCTTTTAAAGTGTTCTGCATTGCTAATAATTAAGGAAATGCAAATTTAAAACACTTTAAGATATCATCTCACTCCAATAAAACTGGCTAGGATCAAGAAAACAAATAATACCAAATGCTGGAGAGGTTGTGAGGAAAGGGGAACACTCATCTACTGCTGGTGGGAATGTAAACTTGTGCAACCTCTATGGAAAGCAGTGTGGAGAGTCCTTAAACGACTCTAAATGAACCTACCACCTAACCCAGTCATACCACTCCTGGGTATATGCCCACAAGACTGATCTTACTGCAGAGATACATGCACATCCATGTTTATTGCAGCTTTCTTCACGATAGTGAAGAGCTGGAACCAACCCAAGTGCTCCTCAACTGACCAATGGATAGCAAAAATGTGGTACATCTACACAATGGATTTCTATGCAGTGGTAAAGAAAGATGACATCATGAACTTTGCAGTAAATGGATGGAAGTAGAAGATATTATGCTAAGTGAAGTAACACAGTCCCAGAAAAACAAATGACAGATGGTATCCCTCATTTGTGGATGCTAGCACCAAGTGCCTAGTTATAAGGCAAACTGAGCAACGTTAATGTTATATTCCTCTTTGTCTGATAACAACTGCGCTCTTATAATGTGAATCCCTTATTAGATTCTAGAATTAACCTACCACTTATTTTCATACTTTGTAATCTGGGTATATGGGTGGAGGGTATGTTTGCATATTTTAGAGTAATATAAAATTAAAAGGGAAAAATGTGAATCCTGAAATATGATTTGGAAATGACATACAGTTTATTTTCAGATGACATAATTTTAGTATAGGTGTGAAACATATATATGATATATATGCTATATATATGCAGATGTTGAAGCAGTACAAATTGGAGGCAACAACAGCAGCAAAAGAACCTGGACAAAGAACTGACTGAAATAGTAAATTTCTCCACAAAACAATAATCCTCTGTTTTGAAAAACTTTAAAAAGACTCAGAAAAAGATACAAAGACATGTATGGCAGAACGTATGAACTCAGGTGGGGTGGGGGCACAGAAAGGGAAATGAATCAAAATTGGACTGAGAAATGATGTATGAAATGCACAATACTTCAATGAAAATATTTAAAGAAGAAAGTTATTGAAACGAAAAAGAAATTGGAATGGGTGTCTTAAGATTTTAACTGCATTTCTCTGTTCACTGTGGCATTATTCACAACAGCCACAAATAGAGGAACAACCTAAATGTCCACTGAAGGATGTATGAAGGAAGAAAATGTGATCTATGTATGATAATCCCACTCAGTGTCATCTATGGGCGAGGAGCATGGAATAGCATTCAGTTCTTAAAAAGAAAGAAATCTCACAATCACTTATGTATCTATGTATTTATCTATCTATATCTATATATACACACATATGTATGTATATATATAGAGAGAGAGAGAAAGAGAGAGAGAGAGTAACTCAATGGCTAATATGCTTAGTGAAATAAATTGGACACATAAAGACAAGTACGGAATATCACCAATATGTAAAATTTTAAAATTTTATCACAGAGATCTGCCTGCATCTGCCTTTTGGGTGCTGGAATTAAAAGCATACACTATCAGGGCTGGAGATATGGCCTAGCGGTTGAGAGCACCGACTGCTCTTCCAGAGGATTCAGGTTCGATCCCCAGCACCCACATGGTGGCTGAGAACCATCTTTAACTCCAGTTCCAGGGGAATCCGACACCCTCTTCTGACCTCCGCAGCATTGTACCACACGGGTGCACAGACCTGCATGCAGACAGTACATTAATACACATAAAAAATAAATAAGTGCCGGGCGTGGTGGTGCACGCCTTTAATCCTAGCACTCGGGAGGCAGAGGCAGGCAGATCTTTGTGAGTTCAAGGCCAGCCTGGTCTACAGAGTGAGTTCCAGGACAGCCGGAGCTACAGGGAGACCCTGTCTCGAAAAGACCAAAAAATAAATAAATAAATAAATAAATAAAAATTTAAAAAAGCATACACTATCATGCCTGGCTCCTTTCTTGTTTTTATTTTTCCCAGTTTTATTGAGGTATATTTGACAAATACAAATTACATAAATGTAAAGTACAACATGACATATATATATATGTATATGTATATATATATATATGTCATATGTATATAAGATCACAATCAAGTGAATAATACCATCACCTCAAATAGTTACCTTTTGAGGTGAAATAAGAACTAAGATAATTCTCAGCAAATTTTAAGTAAAGACACAGCATTGTTAACTGCAGTCACCATACAATCCATCTGATCTCTTACAATTGAAAATTTGTGTGACTTTTGGCCTCAAACAGCTCTCTGCCCCCACCTCACATCTCTAAACTCGCAGCTATACAGACAGAGCCATCTCCACACTGGACTGCCCTCTCACTTAAAACACCATCCTCGTCACTGGTTTGAGGCCCCACAAGATCTGTCTGCAGATTTTGCACCTCTGCTCTAGTTGCTCCAACCCCAGCTCCACTTTGTGGGTCTCCCCCACTCCTTCTAGCACTTCCACACACTCTTGTTTGGGGTTCTTGCACCCCCCTCTTCCCTGCTGCCCCAGGACATATGCCCCACAGACGGCCCTGCATCTTCCTTCTCCAGTCCCTGCTCACTCAAACAGAATGCAGAGACTTTCCCCATCACTTCCTAAGTAAATTGTAACCTCAGTATCCACTTTGTGTGTGCACGCATACATGAGCTTATGTACATGCAAGTATAGATATGTATATGTGGAGGCCTGAAAATTTTATTCAGTGTCTTCCTCAATCACTCTTCACCCTATCTTTTTGAGATAGCGTGTCTTACCAAACCTGGAACTCACCAACTTACCTAGATCCTCCATCTCTCTCTCCAGCACTGGAATTTTAGGTGCGTACTGCCACGCCTGTCATGGGCTCTGAGAATCCAAGCTCAAGTCCTCATGTTTGCATGGCAAGTACTTACCAACTGGGCCATCTCCCTGTACCCCACCTTGTCTGTACATATTCATGCATGTGGGTGCACATGGATGTGCACGTCATGCATGTGGGTTCTGTTCCTTGGCACTGTCTGCTATTTGTGTGTGTGTGTGTGTGTGTGTGTGTGTGTGTTTTGGAGACAGGCTCTCTCTCTGGCCTGGAACTCATCAAGTAGGCTGTGCTGCCTGGCCAGCAATCTGCAGGCATTCACCTGTCTCTAGTGCCAGGATTATAAGCATTGCATTTGGGAGAATCTTTTTACATGGGTCCTGGGGATCAAACTCAGCTCCTCTCCTCATGCTTGCAAAGCAAGCACTTTACTGACCAAGCTCTCTCCCCAGCCCTCATCTCCCTTAAAAAAAAAAGGAACAAAAAAGCTTTTTTTTTTTTTTTTTTTNTCAAGCTGGGTCCCAGCTGGTCTAGAGCTTGCTACATAGACCAGGCTAGCCTTGAACTCACAGAGATCTGCCTGCCTCTGCCTCTTGAGTGCTGGGATTAAAGGTTTGTTCATGGTATACTAGTAACTGAGCTATATATTAACTTTGTATTTGTTTGGTATCCAATTGCAGTATTCTAATGACTTCTTCTCATAGGCATAGGTGTACATAAATATTCAATGAATGGAGGAATAAGATGTAACTGGATTAAAATAACCATGGTGGGGGGCGCTCTGTGCTAAGTATTAGGGTCACAAAACTTGTAATATAGAGACCTTGTGGTTAGAGGATGGAATGGACATTCTTTGAGTCCTTAACCCCTTAACCTGTGTATATTCTGTAAATTAAATGCCATTTATTTATTTATTTATTTAATGTGTATATGGGTGTTTTACTTACATGTATATAAGTGTGCCATATGTATGCAGTGCCTGCAGAGGACAGAAGAAGGTATTGAATCTCCTGGAACTGTAGTTATAGAGGGTTGTAAGTTGCCTTGTGGGTGCTGGAAACCAAACCTGGGTCCTCTACAAGAGCAGCCAGTGCTCTTAAGTGCTGAGCCATCTCTGCAGTCCCATGGTAGGTACTTTTTAAGGGACCCTGGGCTGCAGTCTCGATGCCTGTAAAGTTATCTACTTGTGGACATTGCTATCACATACTGTCCAGCCCCTTTTTGGTTTGGGATGCTGATCTGTATCCCATCCATGTCTCAGTGCTCTGGGAGGCAGCTCTAAGTTTTCTGCTTAAGTGGACAAGGTGTACCCCCATAAAAATGTACTGCATCTAAATGTGATTTGGCCTGGGGCATCTTGATAATTGGGGAAGACAAAGCAGATTGAAAGCATGTGAAAATCCAAAGAGCTCAGATGCGTTCTGCTGAATGCATTGGACACAGGGCACGGGCGGGGTGTAGTTGGGAGTGGGGGTGGGCTAGGCCCAGGTTGTGATGAAGAGATGGTTTGTTCAAGCCAAGGGCCTGTCTGGGAGATCAGCCACAAGCAGAGCAAGCTTCAGCACAAGTGTCTGTGATGTGGAGCAACCCTGCGTACTTAGATTTCAAAACTTATTTCCTGGGGGAGGTTTTGGGGAATTCATAATATGTTATTGAGGCAATCTGCTGAAGGCTGTTACTCTCCTCATAGAACACTGTAATCCTCACCACGAGGAAACCCAAGAAAACAATTTACTGAGACCCTGGTCCAGGGTGACAAGGAAGGAGCAGGTCACACCTGCTAATGTCACTATGTGTTTTTCTTGATTTTTCTCCAGTTAGTACGGGAGATTACTAAAATCCCAGGGTAGGGAATTAGTATTAGAAAGAGCCAGGAGGAGTTGAGAGCAGTGTGTTGACCACGGAAAAGCTATAGGAACAGCCAGAGACACAGTCAGGCACAGGTAGGGAGCCTGCCCCAGGCCAGAGGGCTCTCCACATTCCCTCAGGGGAGACATTGGAGGCCCCAAGGGACTTCCTTTTTGTAATGCAGGGACAGGGCCACCTATAGTTTTGTTTGTTTGTTTCCATGCTGAGGATTAAACTTAGTAGTTCTCACCTGCATAGCAAATATTCTATTACTGAGCCCCCTTTTACCTTTGCATTTTTAGACAGGGTGTCAAGAAGTAACTCGGTTTAGTTTAATTCACTCTGTTCCCCTAAGTAGGCCTTGAACTTGAAATCCTCCTGCCTCAGCCCTCTAAGGAGTTAGAATCACAAATTTGTGTCAAAACTGATGTAGTCAAGCTTTTCATGCCGACCTTCTGCATCAGTTGGACCGAACAATAATCACACTCAGGCAGTATTCTGGAGGAGACTCACCCACTTGTTCTTATTTTCTTGGTCTAAAGTAGGTTTTCATGGAAAATACAAGATACCCAGTTAAATCTGAATTTCACAGTGATATATATATATATATATATATATATAGAGAGAGAGAGAGAGAGAGAGAGAGAGAGAATTGCACAGAACATAGTTAAATTTTAATTTTTTTACTGTTCATCTAAAAGTAAAATTTAGCCAGATATGACCATTTTTCTTGCTAAGTCTGCACTACTTTCCACAGTCAGAAGGTGACTTCGTGTGTCTTCATAGGTTATAGGAGATCACAAGACACACAGCGCAGCGTGCACAATAGGAACAGAAGAGAAAGCGCTGCTTCTCTGTTCCTTTCACCCTTGAGCATTCAGTTCCTGGGGACAAGGAACATGGGCTCTGGGGCAGTGTGCTTGGGTCTGAGTGCTGGCTTCACAGCTCCTTAGCTCACTGAGTGTGCACTGTTTCTGTACACTTCCTGTTTCCTCATCTGTAAAATGGGGGCAACAGTAGCAGTCAGCTTGTAAAGTCGTTTCGAAGGTTCAAAGTTCTTCGATAAGTGCTTGGCCCATGGGAACAAATAAAAGATGTTAATTACTGTTACGTGAAAAGAGATGGATGGCAAGAGGCTTGTAGACACATCAAACATAGGGTAGACATTTGGGTCTTGGAAGATTTTACAGAATCACTGAAGTTCAGAAGAGAGAAATATTCAGGAAACATTTGAAGAAATTTTTTTGTTTTAGAGATAAAGACGAATCATGTTTCCAAACTTCACAAGGGACTCAGCATATCTTGGGGTATAAAGGTGCCCAAAGAATGTGGAGAACCCTCTGTGAAAATTCAGCAGGAATCATGGAATTAGAAGATGTTAGAGCCACAGGGAACAACCAAGCAGACCAGGGCCCCTTGTGGGAGGTGCTGACGAGGGAGTGAAGCTCACGGCATTCTAGTGCTACCTTTGCCTTGGTGTTTGCTGTGGATCTCTGACAAGCCTTTTCCTTCTGGCCTTAGTTTCCTATCTGTGCATAAAGAGATACCTATCTCAGCTCTGTCCTTTTCCTAGGTCTGTTGTAAAACCTCTGGAGGAAATGTCCCTCTGCGGCTGCCCAGGAGCCCACAGCTCCACTTTGCCACCTGACCTCTCACAGCTCCTCAGAACTCTGCCTTCCTCTATGTCTTCCATCTCCAGCCCTCAAAAGCACAGGGGCTCTGGACCGCACTGTCTGATAACCGTGGACTCTAGCATATAGGTGAAGTTGGAGATGGCTTCTTACTTGACTGACCTGCACTGCTCATCAGCCTAGATTCAAACCAGGCAAATAAGGATTGACACCTTTATATCGAGACCAGTGACAAAGCTAAAAAAAAAAAAAAAAAAGCCTGGTAGTGGCATTCTCCAACTGAACACTTGCGTTCAAGATGATCCCTGTGTGCCAAGCCATCTGTCACCTCTCTTCTATACTACTGAGCTGGGTTACCCCAAACCAAACCTAATCATTACCCAGCCATGAAAAGAATCTTATAAAATAAGAATGCAGTGTGTGTGTGTGTGTGTGTGTCTCCCTGCTTAAAACGCCTCAACTATTTAGAGATTCTCCTCCTGAAGTTCATAGAAGGATTTGGGGAGTTTGTGAGCACCCTGAAGTGTGTGATAGATGTTTAAGCACACATCCACTTGGTTTGTGATCTCTCGGGCCCACCTGCCTAAACACACAGTGTGGTTTTCTACCTCCTAGGCCATGCTCTCTGCCTTCAGTACTGTCTTCTACCATCCTTCCTGAGGACCTTCCTTGTCTGGCTGCTGACCATTTAGCTAGAGAAATTCCAGTCAATAGTTCCTCTTCCAGAAGCCTCCCCCCAGCATCTCCTCCACCTCCCCTGCTCGCCACTGCTATCCCGCACAAAGAACGGGTGGAGGACAAACCCCAGTCCTGCCTACCCTAGCCAGCCCCTCCTTCTTAAACAATGATGACTAGAGACAAGCAGCACCATCCTTGATAGCAATGCACCCTCGGGGCCCTGCCCAGAACCACTGATGGGGAAACTCTCGGGCCGAGGTCCGCAAAGGGTGTTTTACCAAACCTTGCAGGAGTTTCTGATATCTGCTCAAGCCTGAGAACCCCAGGCCTGTAAGATTCTCCCAGCTCTGGCTGGGGCTTCTGGGATGGGTCTCAACTCAGCATTTTTTTTTTTTTTTTTCTTCTTTCTATTATTTTTTTTCCTTTCTTTTTTTTTTTTTTTTTTTTTTTTTTTAAATTTTTTTTTTGTTTTTTTTTGGTTTTTTTTTGTTTTTTTTTTTTTTTCTTTTCATGGCTCTCTATGATCATGGCCAGCTGTCTCTCTCCATTTTCAGCCTCCTGGTCTGGTTTGGGTTTCTCAGACCCTCATCAGTCTGCCTTAGGCTATGGGCTACCGCCACTTATTGGCTGGACAGAGTCACCCACCCAGTCCTTGAAGAGCAATGCCCTAGTAGGAGAGACATTATGACACAAACAAGCTCCCAGTTTACAGGCAGACAAGTAACAGCCATCCACATGGCACCAATGCCAAAGACGAATTTTGCTTGGGGCTTCCATTCTGTGGTCATTTCTAACTATGTTTCTTTGAAAAAATACTTTATGTATTATTTTTATTGTATGTATATGAGTGTATTTCCTGCATGTGCGTAAGTACAACAGTGTCATGCAATGCCCAAGGATGTCAGAAGAAGGTGTCAGATCCCCTGGAACTGGAGTAACGGATGGTTGTTAGCCACCATGTGGGTACTGGGAATTAAACCCCAGTCCTCTGCAAGAGCAACCAGTGTTAATAAGCATTGAGCCGTCTCTCCAGCCCCATGTAACTAGGTTTCTAAAGAGCAAAGGTGTAGGTTTTTCTCCTTTGAACTTTCAAATTTTGAGCCTTAGTCCCCACATCTGACAACCAAGGATCATGTCCACCATGGAGGAGCATCGGGAGGAAGACACAGTGTACAGAACCCCCCTATATCTTCAGAAGACATGTCGCAAGCTACTACATCCTGAAAGTGCAGACAGCACTGAAGCCTGGGTGTGCAAGGGTTTTCCCACACATACACACCCATGACAAAGTTTAACTTGCAAATTAGGCCTTGTAAGAGGTTAACAACTACAAATAGAACAGTCACAACAGCATGCCGAAACAAATGTTGCTCACAACTTAGGAATTGTTTCTAAATTTTCCATTTAATATTTTCAGATTGAGGTTGACTTCAGGCAACTGAAACTGCAGGGAAACACCCCTGTGAGTGAGAGGAGGGGTTACTGGTGGAGAACATACTGTGTATAGGCTGGGGTGCTACTGGGACCATGTCTCTGTTGGTAGAAATACCACTGTTGTGAGAAACTGCCCTTCCTGTGCATCAGGGAGCAGCTAAGTATATCCTACTATGCTGAAGCCTTGTGGGGAAGGCTTGAGGGTGAGCCGAAGGAGAAAGGAAAGTGCCCCCCGTGCTGAGAAGTCTCCCTCTTGGGGGTGCCCAGAGAATATGAAAGTGGAACCCTTGCCAGCCCCACCTTACCAGAAGGGTCAGCAGGGTTTTCAGGGCCCTTACAGAAAGTATAGCAGTTGAAGAGGAACTGGGGTGGTTTCTGGGAAACCACAAGCTTCAGGGTAGAGGCTTCAGGGTAGAGGCTGGCAGCCAGTGTTTACAAAGCCCAGGAGCACCTGCACCCATGTGTGTGAACTTCAGAACAAGTCACGGCGCTCTGGGCAGAGAAACTGGAGCAAAAGTCAAGGTCACTTCCCCAGAGCCCAGGATGCTCAGCAGTCCAGAGAAGCAGGCTAGCCATGACTGCTGGGTAGAGATGGGAGATAGCTGAGGCTGAGTGGATGGGCCATCATCCATCCATCATCCATCCATCCACCCTTCCATCTGTCATCCATCCTTCCATCCTTCCGTCATCCATATATCATTCATCCATCCTTCCTTCCATCCATCCTTCCATCTATCATCCATCCTTCCATCCATCTGTCATCCATTTATCCATCCTTCCATCTATCATCCATCCTTCCATCCATCATCCATCCATCCTTCCATCCATCCATCATCCATCTATCCATCCTTCCATCTATCATCCATCCTTCCATCCATCATCCATCTATCCTTCCATCAATCCTTCCTTCTATCATCCATCTTTCCATCCATCTTTCCATCCATCCTTCCATCTATCATCCATCCATCCATCCTTCCATCTATCATCCATCCTTCCATCCATCCCATCATCCATCCATCTTTCCATCCATCCATCCTTCCATCCATCCTTCCATCTATCATCCATCCATCCTTCCATCCATCCTTCCATCTATCATCCATCCATCCTTCCTTCCATCCATCTATCATCCATCCTTCCATCCATCCATCATCCATCTATCCATCCTTTCATCTATCATCCATCCTTCCATCCATCATCCATTCATCTACCATCCATCCATCCATCATCCATCCATTCATTCTTCCATCCATCCTTCCATCTATCATTCATCCATCCCTCCTTCCATCCATCTATCCATCCTTCCATCCATCCTCCATCTATCATCCATCCATCCATCCATCCTTCCATCCATCCTTCCATCTATCATCCATCCATCCTTCCATCCATCCTTCCATCCATCCTTCCATCTATTATCCATCCATCCTTCCATCTATCATCCATCCATCCTTCCATCTATCATCTATCCATCCTTCCTTCCATCGATCTATCCATCCTTCCTTCCATCCTTCCATCAATCACCCATCCTTCCATCTATCATCCATCCATCCTTCCATCTATTATCTATCCATCCTTCCTTCCTTCCATCAATCTATCCATCCTTCCATCCATCCTTCCATCTATCACCCTTCCTTCCTTCCTTCCTTCCTTCCTTCCTTCCTTCCTTCCTTCCTTCCTTCCATCAAAATGGAAAAGGGACTCTTTTCCTTGCCTTCTCATCCTGTGTCTAGTGGCAAAAGGGAGAAGGTGGTTGCGGAGAACAAATGAGACATTGGGACATGTATTTCCTGCATACAAACCAGGCACTTGCTACAAGGAAACTAATAATGGCTGCTTAATGAGTGTTAAGTACATGCTGGGATAGTATGCACTCTA
Source organism: Rhizomys pruinosus (assembly GCA_009823505.1). Classification (NCBI taxonomy): domain Eukaryota; kingdom Metazoa; phylum Chordata; class Mammalia; order Rodentia; family Spalacidae; genus Rhizomys; species Rhizomys pruinosus. The sequence goes on from VZQC01006901.1 coordinate 749,411, forward strand.
CTTGGTCCTCATAGAAGATGCCTGAGGCAGTTTCTCTGATTTTTACTTGTCCGTGAGGAGACAGAAGCTCAGAAAGATGTCTTCTCCACACCATAGCTAATTAGCACAATTGAGTCTTAACTGTAAACTGACTGTAACTGGCCCTGCGCTTGTAGCCATGTCTAATGGGGTTCAAGTTTCATTTCCTATGCTAAAGTCACAGGTTAGCAAGGTCAACTAGTGGTAATCATTTATTAGCCCCCGAATCTGCAGTGCTGGGGCCCCAGCCCAGCACATAATAGCTGCTCATTCAATGTGTAGTAAGCAACCAGGCAAGGTGAAATGAGGCAGCCCGTTCAGTCTTTGTCTCCTCTAGAGTAACGTGTCCATCAAGTGTAGAAGATAGCATGTGGGTAACAGGACCTGACAGAGGTACCTACAAAGTGCACCCCAAGGCTTGTGCTAAGTTGCTGGGTACTGGTCAGGGTCCTAGCAGCTCTCCAGGGCTCCCAGGTTGCAGCACATTTGCTTTGCTTCTTTGCAGAAGTGCAGAGGTAGAAGAGTCAGAGAGACCAGACAGCTTAACTGCTGCAGAGTTGTCACAGAGGACAGCAGACAGCTTAACATTGCAGAGTCGGCACAGAGGAGAGCAAACAGCTTAACTTGCTGCAGAGTTGTCACAGAGGAGAGCAGACAGCTTAACACTGCAGAGTCGTCCATGCACGGGAGGAAAAGTCCCACCAAATGGATGGCTAGAAAATACTCAAAGGAAATCAAGGCTATCCACGACCCAACTCCCAAATCTTCCCAGTTCCTCCCTCTGGTCTTTGGAGGCTCCAAGCTAGGCCATAATGACCAGAAACAAAAGACTTAAAAATCTATAGAACCACTGATGAATCTCTTATCCCAAAGTCTTGGGCAACAGGGAAAGTATAGATGTAGAGGGGAATCAAAAGATATTCTGCAGCCAACCTGATGGCACAGGCCTTTAATCCCAGTACTTGGGAGTCAGACAGGTGGATCTCTCTAGGTTCAAGGCCAGACTCTTTACGTGGTTGAGTTCCAGGCCAGCAAGGCTATATAGTGAGACCCAAAATAATACATAGAGGCTAAGGAAATGGCTATGTGGTTAATACTGGCTGCTCTTGCAGAAGACCCGGTTCAGTTCCCAGCACCCACATGGCAGCTAACAACCATCCATAATTCCAGTTCCAAAGGATTTGACACCTCTTCTGACTTCCATAGGCATTCCTGACTGGGGTGTATTTACATACACGCAGGCAAACACACACACACACACACACACACACACACACACACACACACACACACTATGTATTCTACACAGACCTGACAACTTCATAGATGTTTTCTGTAAAGCAGAGTTGGCACCAGGCATTCTGCTGAGGGAAAGATGTTCAGTTATATTGTTAGGAATGCTTGGAGAATTCGCCATGTTTCGGCATAGAAGATGAGGGCCTTCGATGGGAGTAAAGGAAGCCAGAGGGCGAAACAGGGGCTTGGTCATGGGCAGCAGGGCAGGGGTTGCTGTTCTGAAGGCAGAGGACCACCTATGGCATCAAAGGAGGGAAACAACTGAGGTGGATTTGCCTTGGTGGCAATTAGTTGCCCCGACTATAGAGTAGTGACTGATTTGGGGAGGAAGAAGAGGTCAAGAGATGGGGGAACCCCCTGGGAATAAGCTTGAGGGTTTAAAGGGGTCTGCACCCACCCTCGTGGAAGAAAGTGAAAGCAAATCTAACCTACAGGTGTCATATGGCTTAGGTCTGTCTCCCACTTAGGTCTTTGTCTCCTTTAGAGACAAGTGTTGGGCCAGGGTGGCTGCTGCTCAGCCCTCAGCCAGACCCAGGCTGAAGATCATAGTGAGCTCACAGTGTCTTACAGAGTCCTGCTAGGATTCTTTGGGAAGAGGGAATTGAGGAAGAGAACTTTGAGAGGGGCTTTAAATTCTCAAAGAGGAAAGGCTGCTTGACGACACTACAACACACAAGACAGGGAAGAAGAGGTCAGAGAACGAGGACCTGCCTTCATCCTCGCAATGCCCAAGAGACAAGGCCTGCAGACAGAGGAAAGGACACGTGTTATGCTAGGAAACAAATTTGAGGGAAAATTGTAGGTTCTTCCCATATTTGTTTATTGATGGCTGGCGTTGAAAACCATGGGAGTAGGAAAGGGAGTAGTGGAGACTGCAGGCATTTCTGGGGAAATCAACACTTTCACATACCAAGAGGCTGGGAGCATAAGCAAGGGACCTAAATCGGGCTCCAAAAGGTGTCTGTGCAGGAGGCATGTGGCAGAGGGCTGGCGTTTCAGAGGTAGGGTACATTGTAGTTTCCAGAGATTATTTTAGGGTTTATGTTTTTCTCCACCATTGAAGTATAATTATATCTGAATTCCTTACAATAAGGTAGGTGACAGGGTAATGAGATGGGAGGTGGATACAGAAAGCTGTGCTGTACAAAGCCCAGCAGGCAGCACCTTCCCTGGGACAGATAGGAGCCAGGGATCTCAGCTCCTTCCTCTAAAGGAGACCTCCTGGCCCTGAACCAAACACAGACATTCCCAGGGTCACTTCCTTTGATCCCTGGTGCAATTCTGAAAGGAGACAGTAGAGTGGAGAGGTCGCCAAGCTTTTTCCATAAAGGGACAGAGTATAAATATTTGGGGCTTTGAGGAACCACACAAGATTCTTATTGCTGCCTCCTTTTCCTTCCCCCTCCCTCCTCTTACCCCCCCTTCTCCCTCCATCCCTTTCTTCCTCCCTCCCTCCCTCCTCCTTCTCTTTCTCTTCTTAACAATTCTTCAGAAGTGATGTTAAAAACCATTATTAGTCCCCAGGCTATACAAAAACAGGCTACTCAAAAATAGGCTTCTGTACTTTGTTTTAAAAAAAGTGTCTATGCGTGGTGGCCCAGACCTTTAATCCTAGCACTTGGCAGGCAGAGGCAGGTGGGTATCTGTGACATGGAGGCCAGCCTAGGATGGTGTATATAGTGAGTTCCAGGCAAGCCAGGGCTACATGGTGAGACCCCTGTCTCGAGTCACAAAACAAATCAGAAAACAAGAAACAAAAGAAAACGAAACCTATGGCATTGGACTTTATGGGTTTGAACTTGGGTTCTGCTGTTAAACAGGGCATGCAATATTTGGCAAGTTACTTAAACATTTGCTTCTCTGTAAAACAACCAAACCTGGCTCCCTGGGCTCAGAAAGAGATGGAAAGAGATACTGTCGGGTGCCAGGTTCAAATCCTGGCTCTGCCAATTACTGGTTGTGTGACCCTCACTGACTAAACTCTCTGTGCCTCAGTTTCTTCATCTGGAAAATAATAATGATAGAAGTACCAATTCCACATTACCGTGTAATGATAAAATGCAAAACACAGGAGAGGGCCTGCACATACAAGTCTCACGTGTGATCACCGCATATAAGCACAAGATACTGGTATAAGATGCATGCTTGGCAAACTGTAGCTAACTAAAGCAGCCATTACTAAAGAGAGAGCGGACAAAGAAATTGAAGGCCGTTGCCTTTCTGGTAGGGCCTGGTTATGCTAGGGTTCACCCGCAGTTCACTCTTAAGTCTGTCCTATAGCATGAAGCCGTCCAGATGGGCTGTGTGAAATGAGCTGTTTCTCTGCCCCATGTGAGGCACTCCCTCTACCATCAGATAAGCCCTTTCGTAACCTAAGTCCATTTTGATCTCAGTAGAGATCATGCACACACGCACACACTTGGCAGTCGTAGGCTGCAGGCCCAGTGCTCTAGCTTGTGATTTGAGCTGTGTTATCAATACGTGCGGGTGTAAACTTGGGAGATCAAAGCTGTTCAGGTCAGGAAGGCTAATATTTAAATTCCAGACTTGCAGGCACTGCTCTGAAATTCCATGGCGCAGTATCAAGTTTGAGTACAAAATCAAGTCAAGCGTGCGTTTGACACAGTTGTAGGGCTCTGGAGTGTGGGTGGGGTTTGCATTCAGTAGAAATTAGGGGTCCACCCAGAGTGGAATTCTGTGAAATTCTAGCCAAGGAGAGATTTTAGGTTCAATGCTCTGTGTGACCTTACTTGGATCAGATACATTTTCATAGCTCAGCTTTAATATCACAGAGATGATTTCAGTCTCTGGCTTATGCTGTTCTAAGTAGTAATTACTTGGACATAGTACCTGTACCTTGCCAGGTAACTAATACAGAAACTACAGATGATGGACATAAACCTCCCATAAGCTGACTGGCTCTCAGCAGCCGATAGCTGTGTTTTTATATTCTCCCTGCTTTGTCCACTGCACCACCCACCCATCCCCTCTATACTGAGCATGCAGAACTAAGACTCCATCCTTTGGTGCTATCAAGTCCTCTATCATCTGCCCATTTCATTTAAATCAAGAGACCTTGAGCGAATTCTTTTTTTATTGAAGCTCTGTGCATTTCATACAAAATTACAAATCAAATCTAGACCCGTGCCCTTCTTCCTGCCCCCCCCAACCCCACCAGAGCTCATGCATTCTGTTTTTCACCTTTTTCTCAGTCTCTCTCAAAATTCTTGACCCAGACTTTCTGTTGTTGTTATTCCTTCCAATATGCATTACTCCAAAATACGCACATATGCATGCCACATATAATCATAGGTTTTAGCATCTTTAGGTTATGATTTTTTTTCTTTTTTTTCTTTATTAGGCTGAAAGATGTCATGTTTGAAGGCTCCTCCTTGGCAAGCCCAAACCACCATCAGTTCTGCCCTTGTGCTCCACACTGGGGTTTTCCCTTCCCATGGTCACCAAGTAAGGTTCAGTAAGCACCACGTCCTGTCTTGATCTTCTTGTACTGGTCTCCGTGATACAGCCTGGGTAGTCCAACAATGGCAGTCTATACTCTAGAGAGGCAGAAACCCCAGTAGTAGCTCAGTCCATAAGTTGGATGTCTCAGCAGTCCTCATCTGGCACTGAAGGTTTGGAGGATTCTTGGAGAGACATGAGTCTTCAGTCCATATTGGAATGTTGAAAAGCTGTGTCCTCATGTCTTTGAAGGATGGCAAAAGCAGTGGCAGCCACAGGGTAGCTGCACTTTCCAGTAAGACAGGCCGAATTCTTTTCACATGGTTTATAGAATATAAGCCTTCTTGTAAGTACAAAACCAATCAAGATGCAGGTCAGTGAGATGGCTCAGCTGGCAAAGGTGATTGGCGCCAAGGTGATGACCTGAGTTCAAACCCCAAGACCTACAATGTAGAAGAATTGACTCTAGCAAGTTGTCCTCTGATCTAGGAGACACACACACACACACACACACACACACACACACACACACAAATAAGTAAATAAATGTAGCTTTTTTTTTTGGTGTTTTTCGAGACAGCGTCTCCCTGTAGCCCCAGCTGTCCTGGAACTCACTTTGTAGACCAGGCTAGTTTTTTAAAAATGAACAAGTTGTTCTCTGGAGGACAGATGCTCACTGCCAGTTATAATGCCATATAAACAACTTGGTAAAGGGAAAAGAAAAGTTTGGGTTTTTTGTTTGTTTGTTTTGTTTTCTGGTCTTTTCGAGACAGGGTCTCTCCATAGCCCCAGCTGTCCTGGAACTTACTTTGTAGACCAGGATGGACTTGAACTCACAAAGATCTTCCTGCCTCTGCCTCCCAAGTGCTAGGATTAAAGGGGTGCACCACCAAGCCCGGCAGAAAAGTTTGTTTTTCCTGCCAGTGGGGAATTGGTCTGCACAGAGGAGCTGCATCTCTGACCTTCCCTAAGGTCAATGTCAATCTGAGTCATCTGATGTAGGTTACTTAGTCCCAGTGAACCTTAGTTGGCTTGTCTTGTAGAATGAGGATACTTACAGTATTTACTTCAGGAAAGAGGTGGAAGAAGTCATGAGATAGTTCCCACAAAGCATTCAGGACTGTTCTCCATCAAACTAGCACAGTAAGCATGTCTGGCTGCCATCATGGAAGAAAGAACCCACTTAGAGCACGGCACTCTTCCAATGCTGTACTTCTTTATTTGAGTGACTTTGCTTATAGTTTCCCGATATAACCAAGTAACACCTTACAGGCTGAAACATGCAGGACTGTTGATGTAGGACCAATTGTGGACTATAAAACTGACAACTTTGCAATAGCTTTTCAAAGTACTCTCTTTGAGTCTCAGTGTATCTTTGGATTCTTCCAATCTGAGTGTGCTTACACTATTGAGATTTCCCCAGATGGCTATTTCTAACCCCCCTCCCCCCCACACACTGCCACACTTTACAAGGATCCTAATACCTTATCATGTTTAGTAGTTATGATTGTTTAATCTAAATGAATAATATCGCCTAATTGGACCAGAGTCATTTCCCTAGGCTTCATTTATTAATTTTTTCTTCATATGTGTGTGTACATGTGCTTTGTAAGTATGTGTGTGTATGTGTGTGTACATATTTGTTTATGAGTATAGAGGCCAGAGTACAATCTTAGGTGTTGTTTTCTGATGTCTTCCACCATTTTTTTTAAATATGGGGTCTCTTACTGGACTAGAACTTGCTAAGGCTGGCTGGCCAGGGAGCCTTGAGGGTCTGCCTATCCCTGAATCCCCCGTGATGGGATTATAAATGCATATCAGCAACCCTGGCATTAAAAAAAATGTTCTCCATGTCATTCCAGCTGGCCTGGAACTCACTATATAGACCAGTCTGATCTCCATCTCAAAGAGAGTTTCCTGCCTCTGCCTCCAAGTCCTGGGATGGAATGCATGCACTACCATACTCAGAAACCTGGCATTTTTAATGTGGATTGTGAAAATTGAACTCGGATCTTCAAGCTTACATGGCCAGCAGTCCACTATGGTATCTCCCAGCTCCTAATTTACTTTTTTGAGTAGTGTAAGAGTGCTTGCTAGCTTTTCTCTAGTACCTGAAGTTATAGTGTGTTAGATGCTGGAGAGTTGATGGTATCTTTTTGATGATCTATTTATCTAGATGAGGACTTTCTATATGCCAGGCACTGTACTGGGTATAAGAGATAAAAAAAAAATCATTATATTCATGATGTCCTTGTCCCACTGAATTCTCTTGTACCAGAGAGACTTGAAAGCAAATAAGTGGTGGCAGAGTGTGATAAATTCTGTGCAGAGACTATGCAGAGAACACCAGGATGCACCTGTACAGAAGACCAGAGCCAGTACTCTGGACAAACAAAAAAGCACTCAAAGGCCCTTCATGGTAGTTCACACCTTTTATCCCAGCACTCAAGATGCAGAAAGAAGCAGGTGGATCTTGGTGAGTTCAAGGTCAGCCTGGTGTACACAGTGAGTTCTAGGCCAGCCAGGGCTGTATAGTGAGACCCCGGAGGGAAGACTGGCGAGAATGGTTGTCCAGTTCCAGCAAAGCCTGGATCTCAGCTCTCTTACTCAATGTCCTGCCAACACTTGGTTATTCAGCCCTTCCTTGGAACGCATGGGCTGTCAAGACTAAAGTTGAAATGAACTAGGTTCTACCAGATTCGATCAATTAAAGTCCTTCCTAACACAAGAGCCTAGATGGGAACATCCATTCATTTCTCACGAAGAAAACAAACAGAACTTATTTAAGGAAGCAGAAAAGTGGGTCTGAAATGTGAGCTGCATCAAGCCCTTTTGGGATATGTGCTTTATATAATCATAAGTAACTAATGGAACCTGGAACGTCATATGAGATTAAAAAGTCATTCATCAACTGGAGTTGGTCATCGCTGTCATCACTGATTTTAAAAGTTTTTTATGGTCAACAATATGACAAGATTGATAGAATCAGAGCACATAGGAACTGGACAGTTGGAGGATTGGGAAATCAGATCTCATCTTACAGACTTTGACTTGGAAAGGTGCAGAGCACATACATGTTCAAAGTCACACAACATGACAGAGAGCAACATGTATGTACTGAATTCTGCCTCTCACTCCAGGCTCACCCAAGCTAATTAAGGTCATTTACTCACTAGACAAACAGTTTCAGTGCCTTTTATAGATCAGACCCTGTTTCCAGCGCTGAGGTCGCAATGGGTCCTGCCCTTATTCTAATTAGGAGACAATAGAAAAACTCTGGTGGTGAATATCGAGAGCAACCTAGGACAAGATTGGACGAGAGAATGACTCTGCTCTATTCTGTGAATGGGGAAAGGAGTTGTGATCAGGGAAGGCCTTGCTGAAGAGATGCTATTTAGACCAAGATATGAATGGCTAGACGGAATCAGCCACATGGAGATTTGAGTGAGGAGAATTTCAAGGAGAAGGGATAGGTAATGGAAAACTCCAACTCTGGAATTGAATTATGTAAGGAGCAGAAAGAGGAGGGGGGGTGCCATTGAAGCACAGTGAGAAACGGTAGGAAGGTGGTAAGTGCGACCCAAAGTTGAAAAGGTCAGTGGGGGACAGATACTTGCTTCTGTGGTCCAGAAGAGGGCTGGGTTTTTACCCAGAGGGCCATGGAAAGAACGGAGCAGCACGACTGGATTTTCATATTAAAATCTGGTCATAAGAACCCACTGGTACTAAGAATCAAAATAGAGAGCCTGTGATGTGGCAGCAAGGCTGGAGATCAGAACTGTGTAGGAAGAGGGAGAAGGATGATTGAGAATATCATGAGGGGCTGGAGAGATGGCTCAGTGTTTAAGAGCACTGTCTGCTCTTGCAGAAGACCCAGGTTTGAACCCCAGCACCCACAAGGTTTCTAATAACTGCCTGCAAGTCCAGTTATAGAGGACCTGAAGCCTACTTCTGTCCTCCATGGGCACTGCATGACACAGGTGCACTTACATACATGCAGGCAGTACTCATACATATAAAATAAAAATAAATTAAAAAATTAAAAAAAAAAAGAATGTTCCAGTACTGGAGTTTGGCTGAAGTCTGGGGTAAGAAGGAATTTGGAAAAATTGTTAAGTCCTGAGTTTTGTCTTAAGAAACCAAATGGGTAGTGTTTCCCTTCAAGGTGGGAAACTGAGAGATAGAGATGTGAAGGAAATGTCAAATCAAAAGTTCTAGTTTGCATCTCACCCATATTCTCTAACTACAAGAGGTCTACATCCAAGGTCGGCAACTGACAAAGTCAGTCTGAAGAAGAAGCAATAGACAACCCTCAGATGGAGGCCACGGACTGCTAGTCATGGCCACACTGCTGAGCTCTGTAGTTTCCTAGCTCTCTGTGGAAAATTTCAAGGTAGGATGGAGTGAGGGGAACCTACTATCTCCTAATGTCAGGTCAAACTCACTTCATCTGCAAGGTAGTCTTGATGGGAAAGGCTCCAGTCTGATGGAACCTGGACCTGGGTCTGTCCCTGTCTCCTGTGTCCTGGGTGAAGCAATGCCCTCTCCCTGGGTGAAGCAAGAGTACAGTTGGGGTCTGAGGACCCTGACTGCATCCTTCCTGTTTCTTTTCCACTCTCGTAGTCTTCGAACCATTCTTTTCTCCTCTGAGTTTCTCCTCTTTGGGTTTTGAAATGTGTAAATTGGTGAAAAGGCCATGCAGAAGGTACAGGGTGGAGGCCCCTGGGGGTTGGGCTAGTGACAGCCCAGAGTCCAGCAAGGAGCAACGCCCAGAAGCAGCAGGAGTCATGGGGGTCGGTGCTGGTGACCGCTGAGCGGAGTGCAGGCTCTCCTCGCAGAGGGGTTCTGACAGGCTAAATCGAAGCCAGATGTGCACCAGAGAGAGAAGGGCCTATTGCAAAGTGTTGTGAAACGACCCAGGGGAGGTAAATAAGCAAAAACAGGCCAGTTGCCTAGCAGCACATAAACAAAACAAGCAGCAGCTCAGTTGGCATTGGACGAAGCAGAACAGCTTTCTGCAGCAGGGGAAGAAGAGACAGGGAGGGCCCAGTCTGAGACCCAAGGGGCTGGCTCCCCAGGACCCTTCTCACTCCCCAGTAGGCCGCTTCTGCTCTCCTGGATACCAAGGTCTGCCATACGATTGGTCCATCGCTTCTGGGGCTGCCTTGAGCCAACCCCTTATGGTCAATGTCAAGGACTTAGTTGGGTGAGGGAGGAGCTGTACCTACTTCTGAGAACTGTGCAAAGATTACAGCTTCTAAGCAGGAGAAGGTGTGGGAGGGTTAGCAGGCACCAGGCTGCAAAGATCCACTAAAGTTCCTTGAAGTCTACACTCAAAATACACTGTTGCTTTGTCCATTACTATATGATCTATTCCATGCATTCCTTTAGCACCCGTTATGAACCAGCCACTGTGCCAGCTCCAGGGAAGGCAGAATGGATCAAAAGAGGCTCAGTCCTTGTTCCCACAGGACTTCCAACTTAGGAGAGAAGATAGCCTTGACCAAGAAATCACACACTTGTGCTTGATGCTTTGAAAGAAAATACTGAGTGGTGTGAGCAGCAAAGCCATGGTTGGGTTTAAACTGTTTGAGACAGGTTTCTCCTAGAAGGGGAAACTGAGGCACGCAGTGACTATCTGTTCACCAAGAGAAAAGAGGAGACCGCAAATGAGAAGAGCTTTGGATGGAGGTGAGGCCTTGAGAGAGTGTGGCTAAAGGAGAGTCAGTGAAGGGGGTGATGAGGTAGAGGGATAAGCGAGGCCCAGCTCACCTGAGACACAGGACAGAATGTGAGATAGATGTGGGATTTTTGTCTCCAGAACAGTGAAAAACATGTAGAGTTTGTTTGCTGATAACTGATCGCAGGAGCAGCAGGGGTCCTGACTCGATTAAATGCTTGTTTATGAAAGATGACCTCTGGATACAAGGTGGCAATTGTGAACCGGAACAAGAGAGGGGCTGGGGAAGTTAGTGAAGAGGACAGGATTATCAATAAACTCAAAGCCGAAGTTCATGAACCAACCAAGGGTCACAGGCAGGGCTGGGATCCAGGCCTGGACTTGCATGGTACAATCAGCAGCGCTTCCAGGTAGCTGACTCTCCAGATCAGTTCCATAGGAACATTTTCACTGTGTCCACCCCAGGGAGGGGTATGTGTCTACATCCAAGTTAGATGATGAACAAGCAGTGGCCTGCAACGACCCAGTCATTAGGTAGCTAGAGAGGCCTTTCCGTCTCCTGGCTCCTCAGTGCCCTTCCTTTGACTGTGACTGCACTTCCCAGCCCCTCCCAAGCTAGCTCTCCTATCTGGCAAGCTTTGCATCCCTGGCAGATCATTAGAGAGAACCAATCTAAGGTGGTGTAGTGTTATGACCAGAACATAGCTTAGTGGTCAAGACTGGGGTTGAGTGCTTAATCTGCCTTCCCTTCCCTCGAGCTTCCTCTCTGAGGGGATTGTGAGTCCTGAACAAGGTCCTCAACTTTGGTAAATGAGTACTAATGCTTGACTTCTAATATTAGCACCAATAGAAAATAGGCCTTAAAGTCCTCTGCTGCTCTATCTTTCTCTCCCAGGCTCCCATCAAAGTTAGTGGTAATTTTGCTACTAGCATTCTGGGCAAGGTAGCTCCAAGTGGAATAAATGGTATTTGGTACCTCAGTTGGAGGAGAACAGGCCAAACTTAAGACGGTTCCCAAGAGGCTTGGTGGATGAGCTGTATGAGCACTGCAGAGCGGTGAAGCTGAGTCCTGGAAAGGAGAGTGCTACGTATATGTAGCTTTGAGGAGAAGCAGGCAATTGCTTGATTCCGGCATTTGATTCCTTAGGAGTTTGGCTGCTGCAGGAGGTGGAGCCTCCTCAGAGGGATGTCATGTTAAAGGAGCATGCCACAGTTTTGAGAGGAGTGTCAAAAGTCCTGTGGCCAGGCTTCTGGGTAGAGGGGAAGTCCACTTGGAACAACATTCCTGCTGCAGGGCAAATGGTATGGTAGATGACCACGGGCAGTGGTCTGCAAGATGCCCTCCTGACTACAGGCCTTGCTTCTTCCAGGGTGTGCTGTGGTCCTGATTAAAGACCCCAGGCAATCAACAAGACCTCGTTTCTTGATATTGGAGGGTATATGCAGTCATTCATATGCAGGGGCATTGTTGCTTTTTTTTTCTTTTTTTTTAATTTTTATTTATTTATTTATTTTTATGTGTATGAATGTATTGTCTGCATGCAGGTCTGCGCACCCGTGTCGTGCGATGCCGCGGAGGTCAGAAGAGGGTCTCGGATTCCCCTGGAAACGGAGTTCTCCTGGAACCGGAGTTCTCCTGGAACCGGAGTCACGGACGGTTCTCAGCCGCCATGTCGGCGCTGGGGATCGAACCCGGGTCCTCTGCAAGAGCGGTCGGCGCTCTTAACCGCTAGGCCATCCCTCCAGCCCCTGTGTTTTTTTTTCTTTAAGAAAGAAAATAACTTGGCACTTCACATAGAACACCAAATGTATATTTTGAAATAAATGTTGATTTTTTTTTCAGAAGAGTCTTCTTTTATTTTTTAAAAATTTGTACTTTTTTTGGTCTTTTTGAGACAGGGTCTCCCTGTAGCCCCAGCTGTCCTGGAACTCTGTAGACCAGGCTGGCCTTGAATTTACAAAGATCCGCCTGCCTCTGCCTCCTGAGAGCTAGGGTTAAAGGCATGAGCCACCACACCTGGCCCAGAGTCTTCTTTTAAAGACAGAGTCTCATCTAGGACACAGTACAGGAAGTACTACATTTAAATATCAATTAAGAAAAAAGAATAAGCTGGGTATGGTGGCAAACGCCTTTAATCCCAGTGCTCAGGAGGCAGAAGAAGGTGGAGCTCTGTAAGTTCAACGCCAACCTGGTCTACATAACGAATTTTAGGACAGCTGGGGTTACAGGGAGACCCTGTCTCAAAAAGACCAAAATAAATAAATAAATAAATAAATAAATAAATAAATAAATAATAAGCATGACCAAAATGCAGAAATATGTTCAAGAGAACAAATCTAAGAATCCATATGGAATAAGGAAAATTAAAGGGAGAGAGAACCTATTAAATAAAAATATAGTAGAAAATTTCCCAAATCTGCAAAAGGAAATGGATGTCCAAACACAGGAAATATCTAGAACCCCAAAAAGATACAACCAGAGAAGAATCTCTCATGGCATGTTATAGGAAAGATATCAAAGTAAAAGGCAAAAAAGCAATATTAAAAATTGTAAGGAAGGGGATGTCCTGGGACCACCTGAAGCACAGGTAGGAGCTGAGTGCTTCAGCCAGGTGGATTGTTTGGTTTGATCTATGCATCTTTGGCTCTCAATTGGCTTGTGTGGCTGTGGGGGGGGGAGTTGTCCTCCTAGCTGGTGGTATAAAAGGTGGGCCTCTGTGAGGCTTGAGATTGGGGATTTCTGGGGACCGCCTGAAACACAGGTACTGGGGCGTGGGCTAAGCAGCAACCCCTCCCCCACCCCCACCCACCCCACCCATCCCCACTGCCAACTGGGATTGAGCTGAGGGAGTGTCCAAGCAGATTTTTGGAGAACCTCCAGAACAGAAAGGGAAGAGTGAGTTACACTTCCAAGAGAAAGCCTAAAACTTAGACAGGTCAACACTCCATAAGCAAGGAGAAAAGGAGAAAAGCAAAACAATCAAACAAACAACGAAGGCATCTGAAGGAGGCAAGCAAAGCAAGCCTTCAACATAGTCAAGAGGCATTTGGGGGATTCACATTGGAATACAGGCAAAGAGAAACCCACATGCCAGGGACACAAAGAAGAGACAACATGGGAAAGGTGCAGGATAATTCCACACCAAGCTCTACCAACCCTGTGAAAGATTCCTACGGTGGGATCCCCCTCGGGATGGCCCAGGACACAGATATTAGAAGTACAATTGTGAATATACTTAAAGAAGTCCAAGAGTATAAAGAGCAAATCAAAGAATTAAGAAAAGAGAATTAAAAACTCAAGAAGGACCTAGAGAGAGAGAATGACAAACTTCGGAAGGAAGTGGAAACACTGAAAAGATCCCATGTTGAAAAAGATAAGGAAACCAACCAGCGAAGCAAAGAGCTACAGGAAGAGAATGAGAAGCTCCAAAAAGAAGTAGAAATACTAAAAAAATCAGAAGAGGAAATGAAAAAGGAAATCAAACACTCATCCAATCAAGAGGAAAGGAACAGAAAAAGCCTCAGAAGTAGAATGGAGGAAGCAGAACAAAGATTATCAGAGACATGCTCACCTACCACTCAAAAGGAGGTATCTTCTGTCCCACACTGTGCTCCTTGCCAAACAGAACCTCCAGGTGTGTTGTGTGTGTGTGTGTGTGTGTATAATATATTAATATATATACTATATATATATATATATTATATTATATGTATATTTGCACTTCATCTTTCTTTTTGACAGCTAAGCCGCAGGTTCGGATGATTTCAAATATTTACTGGCCATTTGAATCTCTTCCTTTGAGAACCATCTATTCAATACATTGGCCATTTGTTGACTGCATGATTGGCATTTGGTATTTTATTTCTGCAGTCCTTTGTAGATTCTAGACATTTGTCCCCTTTACGACTGTCTGTCTAGAGTGGTAATTTATTTCTCACCTTGCTACGGCTTTCTTTTCTCGACTAATTATTTTAATTATTATTATTAGTATCTATTTCTCTACAGAGCTCTTTCTGAATTTCATGACAATACCATCTGCGCCAACGATTTCTGGTCCATTATCTGTGGATTTGAGAGACCTTTAAGAAG